>CM068376.1:47381500-47931500 GCA_034769895.1 Magicicada septendecula
ATTTGACATACTTCAGGAACTTCACCGTCACAGGATGATGAGGTAACGACAGACCTTCAGGAAACACCCGGAGGAGCGAAGAACCTATTCTGCAGCAACTTCAGGAAACACACAGGTGACATGGAGGCTTGTCTTCCATAGTTATGAGTTACAAAAATAATAACCCACAAAAGACAATTTAACTTATCATATTAAAGACTTTAAAACTTCTGTTTTAAATATAATAACATTAAAGACTTTAAAAAGACAGACATAATATGTAACATGTAGTCTGAAATCTAATAACACTGGTTATAGCAAAAGAGTAAAAGTTTAAACTAAAAGTTTTGTTGTGTTAAAAGATTAATAAAAAAACCATTCTTCAAATGGTTAAATTTACAATATTGTACATGGCAAGGTGACCATTATTCTTGTAATATATTCAATCCCGGATCCGTGGAATAAATTAAAATAGGTGTACATCATATTTTGAAGGCCCTTTGTAAAGGAGTAATATCTATATATAATCATATAGTAAACTATATTGTTTGAGAACTTTCAATAGAGAACTTAATCACCAAATGTAATAAAGAGATGTCATCTGAGTACCGAGTAAACTGAGTGCATAAATCAACAGTCTCCCCTTCCTAATATCCTGCTATAAGAATTGTTTTATTTGTTGTGATTATTTCCAGCTCGTCACAACTAAGGCAGCCTGTATAATTGGCAGATCCAATTATTGCGGGTTCCCTAAGTTATAACACAAGAGAAGATGTTATAATAATAAGGTGTTGGTTAGGGGAAAATTTACAGTTGTGTGTTTGGCGTCAGCAACAATTGTAAGTGTCTCACTGATCATATTATTTAGTATTAGCTAAGAAACATATAACATTTCTTATAGACACATAGTCAATCAGTTTTAAACTCAGTACAGTGGGCATCTCCGTTGTGCATAATTTACACTTAGATGATAAAAATAAGTGAATAAAATAGTGTTATATTTATGTATGGATTCTCGAATGTGTAGTTGACTTGTGAGGTTGTTTTGTTGTGTGTGTGTGTGTGTGTGTGTGCGTATGTAATTCTAGCGTGTGTGTATGTACACGTCTACGTGTTAGATTTGTGGTATATATCTGTTTAGAATAGAGTGAGAGAGAGAGAGAGAGAGAGAGAGAGAGAGAGAGAGAGAGAGAGAGAGATCATGTGAGAGAGATTATGACCGACATATATTTGAACTACATTGACTATGGTACTCTGTATAGACCAAGTTCCAGGTAAATAACATTGACCAAAATGTAATTATTAAGTAATAACCATTTTCATATAATAGATCTGTTATCTATAATGTTGTGTTATAAAGTCTGTAACCCTTTAATACAAGTTGGTAAATCATTTCTGTTATCGTGTGTATAATTCTCTATTTATATGAGGATGATAGTGTAATAAAAAATGGTGAGTGTTTTAGAGTGCCAATCGTGACAATGACAAATGAGAGGGGGGGGAGAGAGAGAGAGAGAGAGAGAGAGAGAGAGAAGAGAGAGAGAGAGAGAGAGAGAGAGAGAGAGAGTGAGAGGGGGGGAGAGTGAATGAAGAGATATAATGAGAGAGAGGGGGGGAGAGAGAGAGAGAGAGAGAGTGAAAAGAGATAATGAGAGGGAGATAGAGAGAGTGTGAGAGCGAAGGGTGGGAGAGTGAGAGAGGGATGAAGGGAGACAGTGAGTGAGATGTAGAAGAGAGAGAGAGAGAGAGAGAGGAGAGAGAGAGAGAGAGAGAGAGAGAGAGAGAGAGAGAGAGAGAGAGAGAGAGAGAGAGAGCAGTGAGTGAGTGGGGTGATAGTGAGTGATAGATCAATTTCAGGTTAGAGTGAGAGGCTGGGTGGACTGGCGGGGGGAGCATGGGTGAAAGAGAAGGGTGATTGTGGACACATACATAAATTACATTATTCTATAGTACTCTTGACTATATTTTACAATATGATTACAATTACCGTATTATCCAAGTTTACCTGTTAGTAAAATTTACCAGAAACTTTTGTGTAAACCTTTGTCAACTATCTGATTTAAGTCGTAATGTTTTACAATATTGTGTAAATTGTATGTTTCTAAATTATGATTGTTTGCTAACACCAGTAGGGAGTGAAACATGGTAAAAATAACTTTTAATAATTACGTAGTGAACATCCCCTAATCTGTTTTAGTTATAGGTAATATATTACTTTGCTATATGTTGACTGTTGTAGGTATAAACAATTTTTGTACCAATCTAATATCCAATTGTTGGTTACTGTTTGTTTAATTAATTAAAATAACATTATATTTAGTAATTTAAATTGTAATACTGTATAAATTAAGTTCTCTCATACTATAATTTGCTCGCTTTCTTAAAGATAATTTGAAGATGTAAACAAACTATCATAAGTCTTCACATAAAAATTGATACATACATACACACGCACACACTCACATCACCAACACGTTCACCCAAATATTTAATTGTTTCGTTATGTTTGATATTTCTATTGTATTTCATACACAGGTCCTGAAGATGACAATAAATATTGTCGAAACGTCGACGCAAAATAACTAAAGTTGTATTATTGACTGATCCTCACTAACTATCCACTAAAACATTCACTGATTGACGGTCACTAAAAATTTAAGGATTTATTAAAAAAATAACTAATTTTATTGTAACATTCTTATTCTAAAATAAATTGCTGCAAACATGAACCTAAAAAATGCGCGCAAAGTGGGCTAAATAAACTCTAGTATAGGAGAGAATACGTGATGAGAAAAATCGAACGACTCTTTGATTCTCTCGACAAAATAATCGGTTCCATCGAATTGATACTTTTTATGATGTGATAGATCCGTAGTTCAAATGCTCTCTCTAAGAAAGCAATCTCTAGTTCGACACCACGCTGCCGCGCCACGCCATATTCCAGAGCAGTTGATATAGATGAGAGGGTTATTGTACGTTAAGTATAACTGCACCGATACAGCTATATTTAGGAGACTGTGTATCGTCCAGCTTTGTCTGTTTTATTGTCCTGTTTTGCACTCTGTTTTCATATTTAGATTTTTAAATATGAAGCGAGGATGAGTTCATCCTAGTGGTGCCCACAAAAGGCAAGAGAAGAAAAGGAAAACTGTGGAGTCGGCCAAAAGCTCAGAGAGGTTAAGTTCCTGGCTATGTAGTTCAAGTTCTCAGGCACAAGTTCAGTCTGCTGGAATTGAGAATGAATATAACGAGAGAGGTAAGGATAAATAAATTAATAATTATTACATATTTGTCAAGTATAAAACACTTATTGATTATCGTTTTTAAATCAATGCATAAATTGGTTAAAGAATATTTTAGGTTAAGGGAGTTCGGTACTTAAAAATGATTGCAAACTTGAATGATCTTTAAAATTACGGTATATTTTTTTACTATACTATAAATACAAAACTATAGTAATAAAACTATAGTAATAAAAAAAGTCATTTTCGGCAAAGTATCTGTGTGTATGACTGTCTGTCTATATGTCTATCTGTAAATTTTTTTATGGCAAACTATAACTGCGGCAAATTCAAGCAGAATAAAATAATTTTTTGCATACAGCCCTGAATTGTGGGTGACTCGAAGTATATTGTTTTTGGTGAAGATCGGTTAAAGGAAAGAGGTAGTTTACCAGCAACGTTTTTTGTTTTAATAAGGGTATTTACCTATGGCAAACGATAACATCTGCAAATTCAAACAGAATCAAACAATTTTTACTTTCTCTTACCATATATGTAATATAGGTTAGAGGAAGTAATGCATTCAGCCCAAAAATTCTGTGTGTGTCTGTCTGTCTGTGTGTCTGTGTGTGTTTGAACGAAATATCTGGAAAACTAAAAATCGTAAAACAGCCAAATTTGGAAATTTAGATAGTCATGGTCCGGTGATGTGACAGCAAGGTTTTGGTTAAAATCGGCCAACCAAAAGTGCCACTTTACTCCTGCAATTTTTCGGTTTTTTGCGATTTTATCAAAAACGGCTCCAACGATTTTGTTTAAATTTGCTATGTTTATAGTATTTTAGGTGTTCTTTAATATGTACTAGTCTGTTTTTTGCGGAAACTTTTTATTGGTTTTTATGGAAAATCGGCATCTGACGTCGTAATTTACATAATAATTAGCATATTATACACGTGAAAATTTAAAAAAGTTGATCTTAAACATTTTTTTCCTTATAATAATAAATTATATGCGTTTTGTCTGGAAACAAATGACGATAAAATTTATCTTAATGGGTGGGCAACTTGTAACTCTAATTCTTATGACTGTTCGGGGATTCATTTGGAACTTTTATTTTTTTATTATTTACTGACTTACCTTTCGTAATCTTGTTTACCATGTTGTTTCACCATGTGGCGTTGTTGCCAACATAACATATATCTCGTTCGGGTCCAGGGTTCTTGAGCGAAGCAGAAACTGAATGGTTATTAGAAATAATCAACTCTAATATCATTTGTTCAAACTTGTGTTTTAATTTTCTGAAATTTTCAATCTTTCAATAACAAAAACAGAAAACAAGATGGAGTCATACTCCTTTGGTTAAACTCAAATACAAAATGGCCGCTATATATTTTCGCTCCATCTGCCTTTAGTGTGACACAATTACATAACATATATTTTATCTCTGATTAACTATTAGATGAATTTAAAACATACTGCAGTTTACTAGTTCAAATTGTTACATTGTCTGAATCACGTAACGCTTGTGATTTTTACATATACATATACCGGTATACACGCACCCATGCTCACACACACTAACTCACACAAACTACTGAAACGGTACATTTTAATTTTTACTTGAGTTCAAAACATTTTAGAAAGATTGGTATTTTAAAATGGGTAAAAGGTTTACTTCCCTGCCTCGCTAGCTGAAGATGTCGTCAAGCGTCCCTCATGTTCTCGTAGGTTTTCGGCTGCACTGTTACACTGTTCTTTTGTTACTGCACTCACTGTCTCTACATTTCTACTTGTTGATTTATTTAAAGTTTAAATTCACGTTTTTGTCAGATTTTGTTGTTACTTTTAACTACTTTTGAATATTTGCTGGCCAGCAACTTGTGTAGCGTGCAGTTCGCACGAATGATCTTAGATGACTGAGAGCGACAGTATGGCACATAATTCCCAAGTGGAAAGGGTTGACGCGTCATCGATTCTATTGTTTTCTGTCGATGACGTCTTCGTTTTACAGTGCAGCGATTACGTCTTGCATACTTTTGATGACGTATTTTAGGAGTGGTCGGTCGTTGTTAGCAAACTCGCTGTCGATTGTCATGAACGCCACTTTACCTTGACGTCAACTCGTCCTGGCTGACTGCGTTGTATCACATGTTTTGGAAAATTTTACCCTCACATATTTTAACATTGGATTTATAATAAAATTATATTTGTTATATACCCAAAATTCCTACATGACCTATTGTACCATTACAAAACCCCCTCAATGAGAGGTTTTATGACAAGGCATAAAAACTCTCATTGACTCATTCATACTTCCTAAAGGGATCAGCTAGGATATGTTGCCACAACCCCCTGTAGTGTTTATATAAAAAAAATATAGATAACTTACCCCTTGGTCCAATGATGGTGACAGCACCTGCATGACCTTACTGGACTTCTCTTTCGAGATCCCAACACCGCAAGGCCAGTCAGGCACTTGACATTCCTGCTCTGACGTGCTGGCCAGCTCAGGACCACTGCCACAGCATCACCAAACTCTGAAACACTGAAATAAAAATTAAATAGTGGCCTTGTACAATACCATATCCCTAACTGATCTGTTTCCCCCTTAGCTACATTGCTACATTGGTTTATGTTAATAAGTATTGGTTTTTCCTTAACTCCTAATATCTCTACTACAGAGATGAAAACAAGGTTTACTAAAGATGTCTCCTTTTTTTTTCTTCATTCCTACATTTTTCTCAAAATTTCTACTCCAATCGATAATATTTTTAACTCTTTCCAATACACAAGAGGAAATTGAAATCTTTTCTCTAAGGCAATAATATTTAAAACAATTAATCAAGTTACAAGAATCAACAAACAATTTATCTATATACCTCTTACATAGAACCCAAAACACAAGTTCATTATTTCAAAACAATCTATCTATTTAAAATTCATTGATCATCTTTCATGATCCTCTTCCTCTAAAACAAAATCATAACTATCTTTATGACCAACCTTTAAACTTTTAAGATTGCTACATTTATATTAAAGAAACAATTCACATTTAAATTATTTGTATATAAAATTATAAATATTACAACTTGAACATTCTCTTAACTCTGTTTATATCAAACTTTAATTTATGTAACATATATTGTACCATTAAATTCTCAAAAAAAAAATTCAAATTTATTAACATTTATGTTACATAACACTTCATTTATCATTACATTCCTACTATGAATTTTCTATTTAACATTTTCCGCTTTAATCGTTAATTAGTTTGGGGATTTTCAGTTATTCACAATGATTCTATTTACTGAATAGGCATTAAATATATAACCTTATTCACCTTCTTCCTACTAACAACGACTAACAGATTTCCATAGGGTGACACCAATCTCTCAATAATAACCCCCTTCAACACTAATTCCACTTACCTCAGTTTATTCTCCTCTTAGAATAAAATATCTAATACCCTCTTTGTAACTAGAATGTGTGTTCCCGACCTTGGCAATTCCATTCATCTCCTTTTTGCCCTTCCCATACCCTTTGTACTGTACCTGCCCAACGACGCACGTTGATCACTCCTTACCACCTCACCCTCACTACAAAATATCACCATCAACTATTTACTCTCTAATTACATTACCCTCTCTTTCTACATATAAGCACTCCCACTACTGTGCCCTACTACTCCCCTGTTTCTGCCCTATTTACATTCTACAATTCTTATTTTCTCTAACACCCATTAAAGTTAACTCTGATTTACTCTAATGCCTTATTTAAATAATTATCCCCCAAATTCTATGTTTATAACATTTTACATTATTATGATCTTTGAAAATTACCTTAGAATCGTCATTACCTTAGAAAATTCATCACTTACCTCTTAATAACAATGTAACTCTGTATCCAAACATATTATCTGTTTAATCATATACTATTCATTAGAGAATCTCTTCTGTACAACAATAATTAATTAATTAATCTCCAAAAAATTTTTTAATTCAATCAGTTATTTAAACACAACATTACTTTAATTACCTTCTTCCAAAACAATTACAATTCATTTATTACAGGCTGTCATTACTTATTTAGTCTGAGAAAAAATGTTATAAGTATTATTAAAGCAATTCATATTACCTACATACATAGTTTACATAAAATACATTTCACAACACAAACACAATTTCACTATAAATTTATTTACAATTCTTCGTCATTAGTTTTCTGTTTACCACACCTCATTTCATTACTTAGCAAGGTCATCACCATAAACTAAAATAATTAAAATGTCCATTCACTGACTTTTAATTTAACCCCCGTCATCATATAATAGTCTGATCTTATTACTACACCATTTATTTACAATTGAATACATATGGCTATTATCATAATTATAACAATCATCATCATTGCTTTTTTTCATTGTATCACTATTATTGAGAATACAAATTTTATCGCATACCATTATTTCAAAATTCCTGTCGACATCGTGTATGGTAATTTCTCCTTCAGTATTTTCTGTCACAGTCAGGTAAGTTACTAATTCGTCAACTACAGCTGCTACATCCGTTTCAACATAGGGTAAGTACTCACTATAATTATTAATTCTCTCTCTAGTCACTCTCTCTCTTAACTCGGTATAACTCCTCCCAGCATCAAACAATTGTATCTTCCTATCACCATACCTCTCTCTCTCTCTCTCAAAATATCCCTCATCATAACACCAAGTCACACTCTCTCTCTCAATATATGCAGGGGACACTACAACTTTGTTACTGCACCACCTATCAGATGCACAAAAATCAAGGGACAACTATTTGCAGACCATATCTCTCCCAAATACACTCATGAAGCCTTTTCTTCACCCCCAACTACAACATCACGGGAAAAATTTACCCCTTGCAACTCCTCTACCCGTATACTCTCTGTAACCCCTCTTTAAGTGTTGTATGGACTGATAATTTTTTTTTTAAGAGGGGCCACAAGATAATTAAAACTAGGCCAAAGCCTAGAGAAGCCAAAAATGCGCTGGATTTAGTGAGACGGGACTTGCAATTAAAACTCACAAAATTAACAACCAATAAAATCTTTTTTATTATAAACAAACTCATTATATCTCCTTTAAAATTGTTACTTGAAAAAATCAATAAATATAAAATTTATATTCTATATTCTCCTTAAAAATGTTACTTGAAAAAATCAATAAATAGAAAATTTATATTATATATTCTCCTTAAAAATGTTACTTGAAAAAATCAATAAATATAAAATTTATATTCTATATTCTCCTTAAAAATGTTACTTGAAAAAATCAATAAATATAAAATTTATATTCTATATTCTCCTTAAAAAATGTTACTTGTCCCCACTTAGCCCTATATCTAACCCCCAAAAATACACACGAATATACAATACATACACACGTTCCACAACACAGGACAATTACAACTTCTATCATTAAAATCTTGCCACACCTCTTTCACCCCCATGAGGTACATAATTTACAATTTATAAATATCCTTGCACGCAACACCTATTGCAAGGCCTTAATACCTAATAACTCAAGATATATGTGTGTAACACCAGTGCCCCCAGGGCATACTAAAATTCAGGAGTTGGCATAATGCCTGATACTATTAGAAAGTGCGCCCACATTGAGCACTTAGACTTGGAGTAAATATAATTAGAATTCAGTAAACACACAAGTGATCATAATCAGTTAAAAAGAATATAAACAGGAAAAATTTAGTTAAATATTGAAAACAGTAATGTGTCATAATGCCTTATAACCTTTTAAAATTAATTTGGCCCAAAGGCCGACATGTTCCTAGGCAAGATCGTGCATAACTCAACCTGTCCCAAGAGCATGTTCAAGTCTGCATGAAAATCAACCTATACAGGATTAAACTGGTGACCCGACTGAACTACCAAAGAAACTTCTATCCCTATATGACCCAAATTGAATATAAATATATGAAATTAATGCATAAAATGAAAACTAAATTTAACCAGTGAAATTACATGGTGAATGATAGAATTACTAGCACTTAAGGTAACCCTTCTACTTAAAACAAGAAAGAAATTTAGAGGCCTGAATGGTAATCAGCCACAGATACATGCCAACCTCTGGGCTCACATTTAATACAAACAGAGTTACAAAATGTACAAAAGATTCCCCCCCCCAAGTCCATGCACTATTCTGTCCCGTTAACCGGGGCCCAATTAAAATGTTTAAAGCTTAAAGTCATTGATGTTGTGTAACTATATGTCCACGGGTTCTAGTGGGTTACATCCCCTTGTATAAAAGTAATATGGTTTGGTGTCACCTGATTTATTCCATGGTGTGAAGTTGTGGTATTCTGGTCTACATTTTAGTGTGTTTGTGGCCTGTCCTCGCTATTCTCCTCCGGCAGATGAAGTTGAGAGAGTCTAGATGGTCATGTTCAGGTTGGGGCTGTTCCTCGACTTGCAGCGAGGGACCCTATGCATACAAAATATTATCAGCGATAAGTTCCCAAAACTAATTCCCCCAGAAACCTCACACGCACCAAAATTCATTTATAATATTAAACCCAGCTTTAGGCCTACTTAAAATGAAAGTTTGACACACTCTGCAACAGGTTATACTGGCATATGGCCCTATCTTGGAAAACATTTAGTTTAGTTAAATTACATATTATTCTGACTTTACATTATTCTCAATTCTATTAAAGTTTGTCACTTGTTTCCATTTAAACTTTATATTTTTACTATGACTCTCTTTCTTCAACCTTCTCAATAAATTTGGGGTGACCAAATTATTCATACTAACTTGATTCACCACTTGGCATGTATACATTTATAAACTTTACCCCTGTGGGTTAACATTATTCAATTACGGTGCCTTAGTTAAGATTTCATTTACTGTTATATAATTATTCAGTTTGTTATACAATTAATAAAATTTACACATAGTCTAATTTGCCACGTGGTGTGATAGGTTAACCGATTTCATTTATTTCTGTACTTATTAAACAACTTCCTTTTTGCATAACTTTAAATTAATGTATATAAGTATATTGCAGTGACTTACCGCAGATCTGTGTTAATTTAGCCTGCCATAGATGGAAGATGGTGCAATTAAAAACTTCTTTCTGTTGGAGAAAACGGCAAGGCGTCTGTGTGATTCAGGACCAGAATAAAGACAGGTTTAGAATCATATATGCTGTCCTTTCTCAACTCGCAATCAGCAGCGAATGCCAGAGCGCAACACCAATCAGGCGCAACTTAATTACCTCATTACAGTATCGTAGCTGCCCCCGCTAAATACAGTACAGTATTTTTCGTCAGCTTTCTCGTTAAATACCGTACATGATTTTTGTTTATTCGCACCGATCTTACTCGACTCGGCACATCTCTCTCCACTTTCTCTCTGACTCATCAACACACACTAACATTCCATTATTATATTCTATCTCCTCTAAAACTTCATCACCACTATTTTTAATTATATCATCATAATTCTGAACACCACTTACCTTATCATCTTTATTTGTTAACTGACCGTCTTTAATTTCATTTTCGTTTAATTTATTGGTCTCTTTACTACTTTCTACCCCCATTTAATCTCACAATTGTCATTTACTTTACTCATTTTAAATTTATTAATAATGTCATCTACTCTGGCATTTTGTTTATCAAACTTCTCGCTAACTGATGCTACTATTTTGTCTTTCATATTATCAAAGCGTGTCTTCATTTCGTTTATTTATTTGTTAAAATTGATATTTTGTTTCTTAATTTCATCTTTTACTTCATCAAATTTGGCATGTAAGTTATTATTTTGAACTTTCATCAAATGGGATAAATTGTCTGATGACACTTTACTGGTTGTAGGTGTCGATTTAGCGTTTACTCTGCTCATGATCATTGATTCTGTCTCGCTCAGCTCAACATTTACTGGATTTTCTATTTCCATGTCATTTAAACTGACATTTTCATCATTGTCTGCAATTTCACAAAAAAATTTTTTATATATATTTCTTTTCAAAATATTATTGTATATTTAACATATACTACAATCATAACATAACCTTCTTACTTACGTATTAAGTACAGTGTACCTTTTATAACTGGGCAGATGCCCAGGGGCACACGAGGTTTGGGGGCGCAAAGAAGGAAGAAATTTTAAATTAAATCTGTCGATCAAATACAGTAATACCAGAGATGAACCGACGAGATCAGCAATGCTTGGTCAAAACGTGGGACAGAAGAAAAGTAGCGTCCATGACTGCCACCTTGTGGTCAGACAGTCGAAGCTTATCCCTTTAATTCAAATTTCAAGGCGCGAATGTCTCGTTAGCTACAGCGTATATCCTACACGAAAAAATTAACTTTTCTGCATTGCAATTTAAGCGCAGAATCGAACAAATCAATAAAAAATATATAAAAAGAAAAAAAGTTATGGAAATATTTTCATGTTCTATTCTGCGCTTACATTGCAATGCAGAATAGTTAATTTTTTGCATCATGTTAGTCAACTCAGTTGATGTCCAGTTTTGTGAGTGCTAGTGCGGTGAGGTTATGTTTAGTTTGCGGATGTTATTATTTGAACTTATAAGGTATGACCCGTGCGTGGTGCTGTGAAGATTGTAGTATTATTATTATTATTGAATGCATTAAATTAAGGTAAGAATATATTTTGTTTCAACATGAATAAGAAACCTAGTGGACCTGAAAACCGTAAACGGGCAGGTAAAAAACTACTTGAAGAAGAAACTGTTTTAAAGAAAGTACCGACTATTGAATTTTTTTTTATATTGTACCTGAACCTGAATCGTTCATTTCTGTTAATGAAGAAATTTGTGTTAGTGGTTGAAATCACAATCAGAGTGATCAATATTGCACACCACTATATAAAAATTATTCCGATTAGCGCTTTCAAGCTTCACAGCTCATCGTCAGATCAGGAATAGACAGAAAATATGTAATACCCAACCCTTCACCCCTCTCCCCCACCCTGCTCACCCACAACAAACTAAAAATTAATGACCCTTCCCCACCCCCTAAACTCTGTCTCACCATCTGTACAGTTACATATTTTTCTAGTAAATTCCTTGTGTTTCAGTGTGTGTGTGTGTGTGTGCGTGTGTGTGTGCGTGTGTGTGTGTGTGCATCCTTTTAAACTACCCTCTTCCTCTCCACACACGTGGGTCAGTCACACACCCTTATTTTAAAACAACCAATTAGTACTATGAAATATAATTCTTAATCTTATCTATCTGCCCTCTCTCATTTACTCCTCTTATTCCGGAAGTGAGGTGCCCTCTATTGTTGAACTTGAGCTAAGTAATGACATATGTTTTGGTCAAAATTTAAGTGCCTCCTTAGCTAAAACCAATGAGTTTGTTAAGGGTCCTTTAAAGACTCAGGGTGAGCAATACTACAGAGATGAATGCGTAATTTCTCAACCGTCAACGTCTAATAGTGTAGGTGTAGGCCCTGTTTTTTTAATACAACTGATTGTTCTGCACAATGTAATGACCCATTATTTTTAATTGAAGGCCCTGCAACCTGGAATGTCAAAGATGAGAGCATAATACAAACAGTAATTCAGTCTGATATTAAACAGAACTTACAAGCTGATTTTTCTATGTCTGAGTGTCAATATAAAGATGCAAAACATTCACAGTCAGTGAAATTGTTTTCTTGTACGTTACCTAATGGAGACACGTTTAAAAGAGACTGGCTTCGTTACTCAAGTTCCAAAGGATGTTTATTTTGTGTTCCATGTCTGTTATTCCAACCTGAATCAAAATATACCTCTTTCTCAAAAGGATTTAATGATTGGAAACACGGCTTTGAAATTATTAAACAGCATTAACAGTCTGCTGACCACAGGAAAAATGTTTTCACTGTTATTTCAAGAAAAAAGAATACAACAGTTGACTGTTTAGTTTTATCCCAACATGAACATGAAGTTAAGTACTGGAGGGACCATATTGGACATATACATGGACCTATTGTACCATTACAAACTAAGGTATTGGACTCACGGCAGCTTTTCCTTCCTAGTCACCACAACAACCAGATTACTTATTTTATGTTAGTTATTATAAAAACGATCAAGAAATTAAATTATCATATATTAAATAAAGTATAAAGTGATTTAAACATTTAAAGTCTCATTATTCTCAATTTTATTTTAAATGTAACATGTAGTGTATCAGCAAATATGAGTATAAAACACATTTATACCCAGAATAAATAGTAGTAATGAATGCGTATAAATCTCTATTCGATTAAACTGGTTTACATTCTGAGTAGATGTTGTTCAAAATTCCTGTAAGTATTAAATTCTGTGTTATTCGGTATATACTATTTAGATTTCTCGCAATAATGATCTGAAGGCGTTTTCTGGAAACATTCCAGGAAGATTCGTATCGATTTGTGTATCAAATACTGTAAATTAATGTATTATATGTGTCAAAATATTAATATTAAAAAATAATAACGTTTTTCTCAAAATAACAAAATACACATGTAGTCCTTAGGAACACGTTATTCATTATTAATAAGATTCATCATTATAAATTTTATTTTAATGTTTATATATAAACGGTAATATAATTGAATGTAAAACACATCATATCATTTTAGCGGAAGTAAAATAGGTAGGCCTACATGTGTAATATACAATACATGTACAGCAAGCTATAAGAAAATTAATTTTAAATAGTGTTTTACGAATTTGCAATAAATCTAAACGCAAATGAAAGTAACGCTACTGATTAAATTTGAAGCACACAGAAAAGTTGGGTAAGAGAAAGTCGTGTGATGTTTCACACCAGATTTTTTGCATACAGCTCTGAATTGTAGAGTACTCAAGGTTTGTTGATTTTGATGAAGATCGGCAAAGGGCTAAGGTAAAGGGGTAGTTTACCTGCAACGTTTTCTATAAATAAAAATGGTAGTTGAAGGGGAAGGGAATAATTTTTTATTGAGTACGCTAACGAGTGGTGGTATACGTAGTGACCACAGTTCTGTGGTTAAGGTTGAAGAAAGAAATAGTTTCTATAGAAATATTTCATTTCGAACTGAATTCTAGTAAATGATTTTAAATATAAATCTTAGGACATGGAAGTACTATATGGTTCTCCATACCGATTTTTAAAATTATTTTGAATTAAACTATTAATATAATGAAAAAATTCATCAAAAGTGTGTACATTAGTAATGTGTCATTGACTATCATAACTTTATAACCGTATATTAATATATAATTTTTTTTACAGAATATGAAGAACATTTACCAGCACCTTCTACGAGTTAAACCTCGGATGATTCTCCACCAGCTGAAATGTCTGTCATAGCATCCTGCAAAATTCCTGTGGAAACGGAATCTTCTTGCGTTTTAAGAATGTATCCTACGTCATCGCCCTTAGTGAGTAAGGTTATAGATAAGAATTGGGCTTCTGATCAACTGTTTTCTAGTATTCCTCAAACATTATTCTCTGAGATTAATAGTGGTAAACCTGAATTTACCTCCCATCTGAATCAGAAGATGAAGAACATAGCCAGCAACCATATGAAACGCTTTCAGAGCTTGGATGCTTTATTAGCCCCAAAGAACATGATTCAATAGAAATTAAAAAAGCGTTTATGGAGAAGCATCCGATTCAGGTCAGTGATGGAAAAGGAAAAAAATTACAATTTGAACCTTCAAAATTGTACTACCGGACTTTGCTTAGTGGAGAAAAAATTCATAGAAAATGGTTATCCTACTCTATTGATCTGAATAAGGTATACTGTGCCTCCTGCATGGCCTTTGGTGATAAAAATAACAGTGATTCCGCTTTTATTAATGGACATGACGCTTTTATTAATGGACATGATGTGTCTATCAAACATATATAAAGCTGTAGAGATCCACGAAAATGCACAGAATCATAAACTCGCAGTGACAGCAGTTTTCCAATGCCTCCAGGGGTGTGATATTACAACTCTTATTAACTCAAATCAAGCAAAAAAGAGAGCTAAGGAAATAGACATAAGAAGATTAGTTGTTCAGCGAATAATTGACATAGTTCTATTTATAGGAAGACAAGGTATTTCCAATAAGGGCCACAGAGCAGAAGGTGCACATTCTCTGGGCTCCTCAGAGAATCATGGAAACTTTCTGGAATTGGTATTACTAGTTGCAAAGTATGATGGCATTTTATATAATCATGTGGAACAGTGCATTGAAGACGGTAAAAGAAACAGACAAAAAATAATGAAAAAAAAGAAGAAACTGGAAGGGCAAAAAAAGGACAAATCGGTAGGGGTTCTCTATTAACCTTTTTATAGAAAGGCTTTGTAAATAAAATAATTAACATCATTGGAGCATTAGGGCACAATTTGATATTGAAAGACCTCCATGACAGCGTTATTTGTAGCTTAATGGTAGATACCACACAGGATGTTGCAGTGATAGATCAATTAGCTATTTGCATCCAATATGTATTGCAAGGGACGGTATATGAACGATTTTTAAGTCTAACCGTTGTAGAAGACACGAGTGGTGCTGCACTGTATGAGCATATAAACACAGAGCTGTCGAAGCAAAAGATTTCGACCTCCAAAATAGTCGCTTGTTCTTTTGATGGAGCAAGTAATATGAAAGGCTGCTACAATGGTTTGCAAGCCCACTTAAAAGATGCACATCCAGATTTAATTTTTATGCATTGTATGGGCCACGTCTTAAACTTAGTTTTAGCCGATTCTACAGGAAAAATTCTTCAATCAGAAAACTTGTTTGGATTAGTGCAGGAAACTGCTGTGTTCTTGAGTACATCGTGCAAAAGAATGGCTGTATGGCAAAAAGAAAAAAAAAGGAGCAACGTGGGCATGCAAAACTGTACAAATTACATAAGATCGGTGCCACTAGATGGTGGAGCAAACATAAAGCTCTATCGTCAATTGTAGATGAAGAATTCCTAGTTGATAGTGAAAAAAAATTCAAGTTGATCCAAGTTATTAAGGTTTTGCTAAATATTTCAAACGGCAAGTTCGACTCCCAGACGAGATTTATGGCCAGGAATTTAATAAGTCTATGGTCAACATTTGAAAATGTTTTCATGGCTTTCGTTTTACTTGATATATTTTTGTTTACTTCACCTGTATCAAAGTTTTTACAGAGTAAAAGTATAGATTATGCTAGGGTTTTAGACTTAGTACACAATTTACTAATACAAATTAACAGTAAAAGAAGTGATGAGCATTTTGATTTTATATACAACAAATCGAAAGAATATGCAAATGTGGTTAGTAGCAATTTTATTGACGATGGTGAGAGTGTAGAGATAGAGTTAGATTTTATAGAGAGAAGGGTTTCCCAAAAGAAATGAATGCCTGGCGAGAAAGAGAAAGCAACAGACGATAGTGCTCAGATACCTGCTTCTCAAAAATATAAAATAATTTATTTTGAAATAATTGATTGCGTCTGTTCAAATATTGAGGAGCGATTTGAACCTAACAAAGATATTCTTAATGATTCTTCCTGGCTGAATCCTAAAAAATTTCCTGAGATCTTAAAAATAGAAGAATTTTCATCTGGAGAGTTGAATAGTATTGCTAAACTTTCAAAAGTTGATAGAAGTACTTTACTAGTTGAACTAAGGGAATTTGCCGGTCAGTACTCAAATTTGATCAAGATGGAAAAAGACAAAGAAGTCAAAAGAAAAATGGACTTAAATAATGATGAAGACGAAGATTCAACAGAATCGGAAGAATTCGAAAACGAAACGCAGACAAATGACAATGAGCATTGCTCAAAAAGGAAATGCTACGAATGTTTATCGTGTGCATTTCCCCTTATTTATGAACTCTCCTTATCTGGACTATTCACGAATTTATATATTGTTTATAAGTTTGCTCTAACTCTTCCCTCCACGCAAGTTACTTGCGAAAGAGTATTTTCGAAACTTAAAATAATAAAGAATAGGTTAAGAAGCAGTATAAACGAAGAGTTATTATCTGATCTTTTGTTGATGAATATTGAAAGAGATATATTAGCAGATTTAGATAAATATTTAGTTATCGATAAAGTAGGAGCAACTTCTGAAGAACTGAAAAAAAATTATTAATTTAAGTTATAAGCTGGTTTGTTTGGTTATTATTATTTTTTTTTTTGGTAATTAATAAAGTGTGGTGATTAATAAAGCTCTTACATTTGTTAATTATTTTCTGCCTAATATACAAAAATAAGAGTTATAAATAAGATCAAATTCTGCATAATTTTCTGCACAATTTTCCTACAATTGTTCTGCAGAAAATTCTTCTGTGATTTCATGCATTTTTTCCACAATTAAGTTCTGCAGAATATCTGCAGGAATTTTTTTAATGTTCTACACAAACGGGTTATGGGTGCAACAGTATGCGTACCTATTAAACACTTAGCGGCCTCCAAAAGGCTCAGAGCCGACTGCTCCCAGTGGAGCCAGACCGCCACTGAGTGTAACATTATAGTGGAAAGTACAAACAAAATTAACAATATTGTAACAAGATAGAGGAAAGGGTTTAAAAATAGATGGAAAACATTCAAGTGGAACTGTTGCTGAAAAACAGTCTAAAGAACCAAAGTATATGATAAAATTTAAGTTAGTCATTAAATATATCAACAGGAGTTTTTGTCATATTCTGATAATTGTTGACACATACTGATTATTTGTACCATGGTGAAATTATGTACATAATTGTGTAGGTTTACAATATTCTATATAATATAGGTTTACACCTATAGAAAGTTATATACCTATTATCTATACTTTTGAAAGTTCAAGTGTGTACAATTGGCATAAGTTTTTCTGTAATGGTTTTCCACTGACAAAGAGGTGCAAGACTTTGTGTGCAATTGGCTACGAACCCGTAGCCAAGAAATTTTTATGAAGGAGGAATTAAAAAACTCCTAGTGCGGTGGAAAAAATGTGTAGATAATGTGGCAGGCTATGTAGAAAAAGAGTTTGGCATTTATTTTCATGTATATTAATCGAGTAATAAGTCTCTCATCAAAAAGTCTCATTTATAGTTGATCAACCCTTGTATAACTAGTTTAAAGATAATATTTTACAACACAATAGATGGAAGTGATAAAACAAAACGAGTAGGACCAGAAAGTGTGAATGAAACTGATTGTAAAGTTTATATCAGTTTTTGTTAATAATTTAATTTCAGTCAGTACAGCCAAGAATTTTACTAGCGAGTTGCCACTGGTTAGCATGTTTATGTGGTTTCTGTAATACTTGTAGTAGAAATTAGTTAATCATATGCCATTGATTTAAAGTGGAATTTATAAAATTAACCTCTGTAGTATAATAATAAAATTGGATATAATGGGTACAAAATAAGTCATTATATATGGATAGTAGACTATACATCACATAATTAATTATGCCTATCTCCTTGGTAAACAGTTCACAAAACACAAATTTTGATATACTCAGGGTTCTGATAGACATTTTGTTATATCTGACAAATTTTAGGAATTTCAGTAGTCTCCATATATTTATATAGGCCTATTTAATTATACAAAAAAAGACTTTAAATAAAGATTTTTAAAGGTTTGTATCTAATATCTAAACAACATAATTAAATAAAATCTTATTTTGTATTACTTTGAATAAATATATTACATTATATTATTTTGTATTACGTATATAACTGTGAGGTCACAAGTGTTTATGGTGTGACAATATAAAATCAAGCTCTGTGTACAACATATGAGAAGGCAGTATTTATAGCATGATGATATAAAGTAAAGTTACTGGGTTAACATGGGTTTGTTATTGATAGTGTTAATTAAGCATGAATATTTATTACTATAAAAGACTGAACAAATTGTTTCTGTTTTTGTCTGGAATGATGTGTCTGAAGTTTTATCACACAGTTAATATATTCACTGGGCAAAACAGATGTGAATTGATAGTGCTAATATAATTTAAGCATAATACAACAAAAGCAACTGAACACGTGGAATTGAAATTTTGTAATTTACAGCGTAAGTGTGTACCTATATGTCCATTGTAGTGGTTGTGTAATGTGTATGTTATGATTTATACTATGTGGACATTAAGAAATTGTGCCCACCAAAAAAACAGACACAAGCAGAGAGTATAAAAGTACTACCTTGGAAGAAATTTATGAAAGTGCGTATGACTTGACAGACATTTAGGATGGCAGACATGTAATTACATTAAGGAAGCAATTTGGACTGCAGCTCAGTAAAATATACTAGCTTATGTAGAAACTGACACAACTCTCATTACAAAAATTTTACTTAAAAATGTATGGTGGGAAACACTGGAGACTTACCAGATTCACTGTTTTCATAACACACAAAAGAATAACTTTATGGTGTCATTGAAATGTTTTTTTCCAAACCATTGGTTTTTCTTTCATGTTGTAGTGTTTTAAAAACACAGAATGTGATAAGTTTGCTCACTTTCACTAAAATTATTTTCTTCATCTTGTTATTTGAATTAGCAGTCTCTCTGTAATTCCAACTTTGCCATGTTTACTTGCTGAACTGCTACTTGTGATGTTCCAGACGAAGCGTTTCAGTGGTCCCACCATTTGCAAGTCCCAAACCACAACCTAGGTGGTTTCATCCAGAACATGACAAGTAGCAGTTCAGCAAGTAAACACGACAGAGTTGGAATTATTTTTTTGTATAGGGTGGTCCATGGGAATCTGATGGTTTGTAAAAATGAAATAATTACTATAAAGTGTATTTTATTTACTTTTGTTTTATTATGTAATTTCAGTAAATTTTAAATGGTTTACCGGTATAAATTCATTTTATTTATAAATAAGACATCTCTCAGATGTCCGCCACCATTTTGTATGCACCTGTATGGAGGTCTTGAGTTCGTAAATGTCAGTAGGTTTATTAAGAAACACTCTAGAATTGAGGTATCCCCAGTGAAAATAGTGACGTACTGACAGAGTTGGAGATCATGCTGGGGATGCAACATCTCCTTCTCTGGAAATCATGTGGACTTTAGCATCTCTCGAACTACTGCCATGAATGCTCTTGCAGTATGGGCTGTTGCTGAATCCTGCTAGAACCACACATCGTTCAAGTCAATCCCACAACAATGCAATTCAGGAGCAAGGAATTCCTGTAACATCATTGTGTATCGAGCAGAAGTGGCTGTCACCGCATGTCTTTCCTGTTCAAAGAAATAAGGGCCTATGGTCATAAAATTTGTTACAGCACACCAGACAGTTACACGGGGACTGTGAAGAGAACTCATATATAGCTGCTGAGGATTTGTATCGGACCAGTAACAACAATTTTGTTTGTTCACTGTACCCATTAAATAAAGTGCTTCATTGCTCAGGACCATTTAATCACTTAACAAGTTCAAAAAATTTGCACTAAATACCATTGAATTTACTTTGTCATAATTATTTAACTCTTGCACCACTAACATTTTACACAGATGAAAGTCAAAATCTTTGTGTAGAATTCTTACGACACTGCTGCGGGATATACATCTCAGGCTACTGCATGTTTGCCTGAGGGCTTCGTAACATCACCTCCCTGAATCTGAATGTTCTTATGGTGTGCACTGGACCTGGTGGTTTCTTTATCATTGCAGAATCCATAGTTCAGAAATTATTTATCCGTAACATTATTGTATTGCAACTAGATAGGGACAGCACCATGATGTAGAACATTAAAGTGATGGCAGAATAATCGCTGCTAAGTCACAACTGAATCACCATTTTTTAATTACGAGTTTCCACAATGAACGCACGGTGTGTAGCAGTTACTGCTCCATTATAACTGAAATGGCATCTGGCATGGAAATTCACAGCCATTACAATTCCCGCTTGTAAGCCAGGGTTGCCAATCTATGTTGCTTTAAAAATTTTCAGATTTCTGAGAACCACTCTGTATAAGGAACATGTAGTAATCATGGTTGAGTTAGCACATCAGAACCAAGTATTGTGAGCCATTGTAAATGTACCAAAGTACCTACAGTACTGTGTCGTGCAAAGAGTACTATATATTTCTTCAGGTATGGGAGAAATGTTTAACAAATTGTCCTGAATAAACTGGCTTAATATTGATGAAACAAGTAACTAAATATCTAAAATGGCTAAGTACTGCTTCAAAAGGTGGAACCTTTCTTCTGCTGGAGAGATTCCATATAAATAGTCTTCATTATGTGAGTGATTGTTCTAACTAAGGGAATTTTATGTCAGCAGATTTTCATATTCTGTACATTTTGTGTGATACCATTAGGCAAGGTGGCCACCAGATGCGGAATGAAGTGGAGCGGAGCATATTTGAGCTGAGTCACTTAGGGGACAGCAATAGAAAGCGGAGTGTAGTTGCATTGCGTTTATAACCTCGATGATATCAGACGTGCTAAATTTCAAACTGCGGTGAAATTCACACTCTTTTTGATGATTTGACCACTGATCAATTTAAAAATTATTTCAGAATGTCACCCAACCACTTTAACAAACTTCTTGATATTATTCATAATGGTATAACAGCATGTGATACTAATTATCAGAAGGCAATAGGACCAAAAGAGAAGTTAGCAATTTGTTTAAGGTAATTTTTATTTATATATTAATTACAACAATTGAAATTTACAGAAATCAATTACTAAGTTACAAAAATTGTTGAACAAGAATCATTGTCCTATGGTTGTCAGTGGGAAGGTAGTGTGTGTGGTGGGGGAACGGAGTCAGCTTCCAACTGGACCTCAGGCTAGGCAAAACTGAGTGGAGTTGACCCGAGTGACGTTGCTTCACTCCACTCCACTCAGCTCCGCTTTCGGTGGCCGCCCTTTCATTGAACAACATTGTTTCGATTTTACAAGCTCAGTCCACTCTGCTCAACTTCGCTCCACTCTGCTTCTGATGGCCGGCCGGCCTTAGTGTGTGATGTAAGACATTTGGTATCATGCTGCAAATCGTAATGTTAGTTTAATAATAAAAAGCGTGTTTAAGAAGCATGCACACATTTAAACTAACATTACGTTGTTTTGCAAGACTGAAAGAAATATAAACATTTTTTAATATCTCCTCCTAAGTGTTTAGTATAATTTCTGTATATTTTTGGTATGTACGAACAGAGGTGCAGGTAGGATTTCCTTCCAGGAGAGGGTTAAATCATTGCAAATAAATCTACAAAACTTAAAGGAGAAAGAACTTGTTATTTGCAATTTATGTTGTTGTGATCAAGAAGGTAAGTGGAAAAAAGTAGGGTTACATTAATAGATATCTAAACATTAACAAAGTCATGAAACAATAAAGATGACATCTTACACTATAATATACATACAAGGGGCAGCTGATAAGTAATGCACAGTCACATGTAACTTGCAAATGAAACGGGTAGTCAAATGAAACAAAAATAGTATAAAAGTAAATTTTATTTGCTACAAAAACGTACATTTATTTTTCTACGTAATCATCATTTACAGCTACACATTTCTCCCCAAAGGTGAACCAGTTGTCTCATCCCGTCAATGAAGATTGTCATTGGTCTCTTCTTATCTACGACTTCACTGCGTCTTTTAGTTCATCATCTGTGGTGAAATTAATACCCATAATATCATGCTTTAAATGCAGAAAAAAGTAAAAATCAAAGGTGCCAGATCTGGTGAGTATGGAGGGTGTGGAATGGGTCCAAATATCAAGTTTTACAAGAGCCTCAGTGGTTGCACACAATGTGTGTATGGCACCCTCTGTAAAAAGATTTTACAGTAGCCCAGTTCAGCAATAATGTGTTCTACTCGTTCTTTCGATATGCCTATCTGGGTGGTGATGTGTTGTTGTGTGATACAATGGTTATTTTGAATTTATTCCTTCACCCCTCCATTTGGTGCTTCTTATCAGTCACAGAAACTGGTCGACCACTGCAAGGTTCATCCTCAATATTCACTTGACCAGCTTCCGATGAACAAAATTTTATTGCCCAGCAACTCTTGATACTTCAATCAACAGTTTCATTACCATAAACAACTTTTAGACGGCAATGACTGTCACTACCATTCATTTTTTCAGCTGTTAAAAATTCAGTCACTGCATGTTGGTTTTAGATGCGTTGACATAGCTGGCATACTCGACTCCATAACAGTGGCAATTGACAGAGAACGAGGAGTTGGTCAACAACATTTGGGCCGTTTGTAGTAAAGAATGTCGCTACAAGATGGGAACACACGTTGCTGTACATTGTTTTGTGCATTACTTATTAGCCACCCCTCATAAATAACAAAAAAAAATGAGATTGGAAAGATGGCAAGAATTTTCCCCCATCTTCTTAATGTTCTAATAACGATAACTGTTTTACACTACTATTAAATGTTCTGTACACATTTAGCAAGTATGTATTTGGAAATATTTGCAGGAAATATAATAAAATTTTACTACTCATTTTGCCAATGGAATGAATACAATATTTTCATAACATGAAGATTACAGGCCCTCAGAAACAAACATTGTAAAATCATTCCAACTTTGTCATGCTTATGTGCTGACCTACTACGTGTCATGCTCCAGACGAGGCTTTTCACTGTCTCACCATTATCAAGTCATAGGTTTGGTTGTAGGTTCCATGTCATGGTTTAGGACTTGGAGACACTGAAAGGCCTCATCCAGAGCATGACAGGTAGCAGTTCATCAAGTAATCATGACAAAGTTGCAATTACAGAGATTGCTAATTGAAATAACAAGATGACAAATTCTATAATTCCTGGTTTTTGTTTTCCATGACGTGTGTCCATTGATTAACTAATTATAAATATAGCACTACTGACTCGGATCACTAATTTTTTATTTGAAAAAATGTTAAACTTTTACCTTATAGCCTAAATAGTTCTAACTATAAGGCTATAAGGTAAACGTTTTACCACTTTTTACAATCCTTGGATTTCGTTGTCCATGACGTGTCCGTTACTTAACTAAATATCACTATAATATTGACGACTCGGAACACTAATGTAGTGTTCCGAGTCGTCAATATTATAGTGATATTTACTTTTTACAAATAAAAAATTAGTTATCAGAGTCTTTAGTGGTATATTTATAATTAATTTTATAATCAATGCTATGGGGTACACAAATTCGTGGTTGGCCACAGTTTGTTGAATTTACCTCACACATCTGTTCATGAGTGTACTGACTGCCATGTTGGTCGTAGATCTATGTATGTATATGTTATCTAGTAATGAACATGTTATAAGAGTTTGTTGTTTTCTTTTCGAAATGGTAATAAAGTGCTAAATAAAAAAAAATACAGAAAAATTGTTGACAGATTGGAAAACCATGTGCAATAGGCACATTTGTATAAGATTAGAAAAATAGTTTGATATAAGGAATTTCTTAACTTCCTTTAAAATAAATTACTGCACTATAAACATGTAACGCAAGTTGGATACAGTGCAGGCTGGTTAAAATTCAAGGGCTATTTTCCCCTTCTCGCTGAGAGGTCATAAACATCAAATACAAGGATACAAATTTGAACATTCCACAAATACCAGACAACTAGTAATGTTACACAAAATGATTTTGAACTTGCAAAACATGTATACCGTACCACAAAAGTGTTCATAATCTCAGCAAAAAAATTTTTAATGTTCTTAAATATGTTTACATTTAAGTAAACAAATTATATAATTTAACTTTTATTACTACATATTGACTGGCACAGTTGTTTTTAACTTTTGACATTTCCTGTTTCATCATTAAAACATTAGAAACTAGGCTGTTGGGCAATGGTTGGTTGCTTGTTTAACGCAGATGCGAAATTAATAAAATCTGTTATGAAGTAGTTATTACAGTATTTAAGAATAGGGATTACTTATACTTCAATTTCCTGAACTCAAGAATGGAGAAAAGACTTGAAAGAGTGTAACATGCATAAGAACTGTGTATGCGAATTGGAAATATTAAATTGGAGAGCAAGAACTAAACTCAGTAAAACTCCTGATACTATACCATGCAGAGTGGAAAATGTACTATAGAGGAAGTTATCATTTATTTAGATAATTTATTTTTCAATAAAGTAATTCATTTTTATTTTGACAGGTGTATAGATAAAGATACCTTAAAATTACCTTAATGAACTACATTAGTTACTACAAAATTCATAACATTTAATTCTGACAAATACAATAAATGTGAATAAAGAGCTCAAATTAACAGATTATTGTTATCGAGAGTAATGTAAAATCAATAAGAAATCTGCAATGCATTAATAGAGTTAATGCCAGAATATTATGGATCAGAATAATTTGTCATTGAAGAGAGAACTTTTGTTGCACTGGTAATTGTTGTATGGACGTTTCACTGTTTGTTGTAGAAGGGACAGTATTCAGGTTGCACAGTTTTTGAACTTGGACAGTTGGACACTGTGAGATTGATTCAAGAATCATGAATTCCTTGGTCGATTGGAAGTTTTTTCATTACAGTGTACAAACTCTTCATACAATCTCCTATGATTTGTACCACCTCCTATTACTACCAGGATTCCACTTGTTCATATCCTGTTTCTGATGACCATTCTTATCACACAACCAAAATTTTAGTTTATTAGTGACTCCTTGCATATTTGCTCCCTGAATTTGTCATTATTTTTAGGATATATAATTAGTCTTATTGAGTCACTGACTTGCATTGTTTCATAAACTCTTGTCTTTTTATTCATTTGGTCTGGATCTGGTATTCGAATGGATCTGTACTACATCTATAACAATCCATTTCAGAGTTCCAGGGTTAACTGTTTTTATTATCTGGAATTGAGTCTCAAGAGTTTTTGTTTTTAACTGTCTTTATCTAAAAACATAATTAATGATTATTATTATAATATGTAACGGTGTTCTTTCAGTTGAG
The DNA here is from genome assembly GCA_034769895.1 of Magicicada septendecula. Taxonomy (NCBI): domain Eukaryota; kingdom Metazoa; phylum Arthropoda; class Insecta; order Hemiptera; family Cicadidae; genus Magicicada; species Magicicada septendecula. Next base: position 47,407,573 of record CM068376.1, read on the forward strand.
AGTAAAACTATAATTTATTTTGTGTTTGTGCAGGTATGTTTGTGTGGTGCTATAATGCCTTGTACTTAGCAGACTATGGATTTGTACAGTAAGCCCCAGCTTGACAACACTTCAGCTACATTTGCAGATCATATTCAATATGGTGACAGCCAACTTTCTTCACAGGCTGATGTTAATAAGTAAGTAAATTATCTGTGTAAGTAATCTTTCCTCCGTCCTGCTAGTAGAGGAAGCACCTGTAATGTACTCACCTGCTTACCTTCAGAAGTGCCCAGTGTCGCCAGAGTGTTTGTGGATGACACTCAACCCAAATTATGCATCTGCAGTGGCATACCGTGGAGTTTGAGCGCCCGGGGCAATTTAAAATATTGCGCCCCCTCATAAGCTGTTACAAATCCAAGTTTTAAAACTATTTATTTTCTAAACCTACAATTATAATTATAAAATCAAATTACTTTTCTAAAGTCATTAATGTTTACTTCGAAACTGTAACAGTTTATAGGTACCAATACAAGTATAACAAAATAGGGAAACAAAAAACATTAAATGTTAGACATTTCAGTATATAAATTGTATTTATTTAAAATCTTCTGGATTTTATTCTTGCAAATTTTTCAATTACATGGTTAAAATTTACATTTATTTTTCTTTTAATTGATAAAATTGCAAGGTTACTTAACCTTTCCTGGCTCATAGTCGATCTCTGATAGGTCTTTATTAGCTTTAATTTGGAAAAACTTCTTTCACAAGTAGCATTTGACACAGTGATTGTTAAAAAAATTCTTAGTGCCACAACAATGTTAATTAAACTCTCTTGCATCTTCCACTCAATTATCCATCTTAATAATTCTAAAGTTGTCCATGCAAAAATGTTCTCTTCTGGATGAACTTCTTTAAATAAAGAAATGTGGCGTCTAATACGATGTACTTCAGCAATCATAGCTGAAGCATTCAATTCGGAATATTTTTCATATAAATGCTGAATGTTTCGAACAATGAATTCATCTTTTTCTGCATCCAATAGTATTTGAATTTGAAGGAAGGCAAATAGCTCATGAAGTATATTCATTTGTAACGTAAGTTTTTTTAATTCTGATATTAGCTTATCTACTGCCTCAAGCTGTTCCCGACGAGTTTCCTGAATTAAATTTAAGCCAGAGTCGATACTTTTCTCACCAGACATTTTCTTTCGTCTTCCGATTCTTCTTTCTGTTGAAATATCAAATATATTGCACATCTCCATGGCTCTCTCAGCTGATTTTGTGACTAGAGAATCACGCTTTTCCTCACAAAATAGAGTCAGTGCTTTCAGCTTTTGAACACATTGATCAAGTCCAAGTCCTCTTTGTTTAACGTATATCTGGGGCATCATTCACTTCAGTAAGCACTGGGCTCCAAAAATAAAGGAATGCAAGGAAAGGATAGGTCATAATGCAAACCAACAAACTGCCTGCATCTCCTTTGGTTTCTGGGGTTTCTTCTGATCCATCCCTCAAGACTTCCAAAGCTTCTACTATGCTTTCAATGTGCTCAGCAAGCACATGTACAGATTCATACTTTGAACTCCATCTTGTGTCACAGGATCGCTTCACATTAATTGGAACATGTTGTTTAAGAACATCCCACCTATGTGTAGAGCTTGAGAAAAATGTGTACACATTTTGCACAGTGCCAAAAAAAGTCACCGATTTTGTTCCAACAGTAGCTGCATGTACTCCAGCAAGATTAAGTGAGTGATTGTTACATGGCACAAACATTACTTTGGGGTTTATATCCAAAATACGTCTCTGAACACCACTAATGTGTCCAGCCATGGTCGCAGCATTATCATATCCTTGTCCGTAGCAGTACTCCAGTTTTAGACCATCTCCTTGCAACTTGTCACAAATTTGTTCTGTAATTTCATTAGCTGATTTCCCATGTAACAGAATGAAGTCAATAAAGGATTTCTCTACTGTGACTTCTGAACCTTCAATATGTACATAACGAATTACTTGAGACATTTGGTCGGTATGCGATATATCTGGTGTACTATCAAACATGATGGAGAAATACTTAGCCTTAGAAATTTTCTTAAATATCTCTATTCTGACATGATCACCAAGTAGTTTGATGAATTCATTTTGGCTTCATGGAGAAAGATAAGACACAACATAGCCGTCTGTTTGCTGAACTTTGTGAAGATGATGATTCGCAACTGGATCATATTTGGCAAGTAGCTTGAAAGTTTCAAGGAAATTTCCACAGTTATCACTTCCACAAAGATCTTCTGAGTGACCACGCAAGGGTAAGGATTGTCTGGCTAAATACAATACACAATCAAGAATTCTTGTTAATACAGCTTTCCATTTCTCAAATGACTTGTGTTGTTCTAATTGAACAGCATCATCGATTGTTTCACATTTCTGTAGTCGCATTTCAAGCTCTTTCCAGTTTTCAAATGCTTCAACATGATGACAACTAATGTTGTCTTATATGATGTCAAAAAAGGGTCTTATATGACCGTGCGGGGGACTTCGAGAGGCACCGAAGACCCTATGTTTATGACTCTGGATCAAAATTACAATTTTTAATTTATAAAAAATTTTTGATTTGCGATTTGCAAATGCATATATATTTTAAAGTTTATTTTACCGATAAAAACAAACTTTGAATTTTGAAAATCGGTTAATATTTGGCAAAATTAGACCTGTGCAATTCAATAAATAATGTATTCTAATTTCACCAAATATTAACCGATTTTCAAAATTCAAACTTTATAATAATTTTTTTATTTTATAAAAATAATTTATTATGTTATTATAAATAATAAGGAATATTTGAAAAAATCATTATGCATGAAAAATTATGTTAAGAGGATTAAAATCCCTTCGTTCCCGCTGAGAAATCCATTGTTCTTTGGGTACCGTCATAAAACTTTTCGTTGGAAAATCTATTATTCCCTATGCTCCTGTGTATAAGTTTTTCAAGGGAGCTATCGAGTGATTTGACTGTACAAGCAGTCTTCGAATTAACGGGGGGATTTCCCCCTCTCATTAAATAATTTCCCCGGCTCGTCAAAGAAGAATGCCTTCCCTGCCAGGGAAGTATTTTTTCTTTTTACTGTAAGTACTATTACTGCTCTTTGAAAATACAAGAAGACACGGAACGCCATGAAATTTCCCCATCTAATATAAATGATATGTGTTGGCGTTGGTTTGTGCTCACACTCACTACTTACGTGACTCTGAGTCAGATGTCGTACGAGCGAATGCAATGCTCGTCCAACATCAAACGAATAAGTTAACAGCAGTATCTGCTTGCCAACTCCAGACAAAAAAGTTCTATGAGCGAGTGCAATGCTCATTAGACATTAATTACACAAATCAATTAAAATGCCTGCACTGTGTAAATTAAAATTCGAACACTGTGTACAAGTCAGGACAGGAACGCCAAACAGGACAGGACATGCACAATAAGTCCTGTAGCTAGCCAGAAATCACTGTTACGAGGAACACTGAGTGGGGTATTCACGCTACCACAGTTTATTTCTTTAGATTATTTATTTTTCCGGTCTGCATTAACTTACAAACATTTTTTTGTTTTTTAACAGACATTTCAATGGACAAATAGAAAAAAATGTAGTCCATTATTTACAAAACTAATAAATTATGAACAAAAAACTTGCTTGGGGTAACTCAGATACCCCTCTCAGGTACGCAAGGGTTAAGACCAACCTCAATAGCTACTGTCTCCTATGGGAATATGGGAAACTCGCTAAAACTATTGTGGGAACAGCAGCATTTTATTGCCAAGCGTTGGCAACAAAAAAGCTGCTGTTCCCACAATTCAAAAACAAATTTATCAATAAATAAACTTTCTTATGCACCATTCTATAAGATAGAAATATTATTTACCTGTGCGTTGTATCTAAAGGCTAATTTTTTCTGATGTCTTTTCAGTCCTGATGTAGGCTACTAGGGAGAACCTTTATATCCGAACAGAAACACAACAATGCAGTCGTGAAGCAAGCGAGAGCACTTGCTTTGCGCATGCGCCACGAGCGAAAGCGGGCCACTCCCAAGGTTACTAGATTTTACAAGGTTGTCTCATAACGTGTAAACATTGCGATTTCACGATTTGACTGTGACATCACTCGTCGGAAAAGTACACGGCGGTCATTTGAATCTCGTGAATGACTTAACGGATTTAAATGAAATAAACGCGAAATAAAAGGAAATGCCTTTATTTTTACTGTACAGAATAACAATGCTACTTAAATCAATATTGTTTTTAAAGAAAATTCTAGAAATAGACGAGTTTTTCGCATTTGCGAGCGATGGAATATTATATCATACCTGTAGAATGATAAATCAGTTCTTCCAGTTTTCTTTGCTTTTCCTGAGTAATTAGTACGTGTAGCAACTGCACAACAAGAACCACCTCTCACAATGTAAGATTGTCAGCAGAAATACCCTCAAACAAAATGCTCAAATAGCATGGGTTTCAATTGTAGTACGACCAAGGTGTCCGATGAGTGACATCACATTGACTACTGCCCCCACTCCTAAAATTTTGTAAACATCGAAATGAGACAACCTTGTAAAATCTAGTAACCTTGGGCCATTCCAACCAATCGGTGATCTCACAAACCGTCTTTTCGAGGGCGGGGACGATCCCCACTCCCACGACCGAACATGTAAAATAATAATTGTTGAAAAAACATTAACATAGGATATCAATTATGATGCGGACTATATGCAAGCCCTGAAATATCGTATTATATCGTATTTTATTGTATGATAAAAATTGTATCTTACAATTTTTAGCGCCCCTAAAAATTTCACGCCCGGGGCACCCGCCCCACTAGCCCCCCCCACGGTACGCCACTGCGCATCTGACTTTTCAAAATCTCCCCTCAGAAGTTCCATGGTTCGTTTATGCGAAACTTTGGCTACACTGATCAAGAAAGCAATAGGCGTGCGCGAGCAAACAAATTGCACAACACTTTTTGGTTATGGAAAAATTGGTTTTAATGCACTACTTTCTTCTGAAACATTATTTATCATCTCTCTAATACATTATTGTTAAGTCAATTGTGACTTAAAATCTTACTTCACTCACTCATTCACAATTTAGATTCACCAGTACCACGTGAATTCCTTTACTTTCACTTGCTCACAAATTAAATAATTATAATTACATTTCTTTCATTTTTATAGCGCTTTATCATTCAGGGTCAATCAATTTCTATTAGTGGTATTAAAACAGGTACCTGTATATTTTTGCTAACACTTAGTAGAATGTGCACATGATGGCTGCCTTCACCTATGCAGCGTGTAAATAGAGTCATTGTTTTCCAATTGCTGGGCCGAAATGTATTCCCACGACGTATCTGTTGTTGTCACTGGCTCTGGTGGTTATCCTCTGCCATCCTGCTAGTAATTCATAGGTGATTTCCGACCTTCGATGAACTAAAGTTTTAAAACCGCACAACCAGACTTTTGTTACGTCTGGCTGCGGCAAAGTCCATGTTCGTAGAGCAGCGAGATGCCGGATGCAAGTGACACCGCTGACCAATTATTCGCTGCTCTCGGCTATTTGAATTTTCGTCATCGTAACATTGTCTCAAACTTATGCATTATTTACTGTTCTTTATGACACATCATCCTGTTTTGTGTGTGGTTCACGTCATTGTTGAGTGACGTGCATAAATATAATATGACGTGTTATCCCGTATATGGTCACAAAATGATGTTAGATATGCGATTGGTTGTTGACATCGTCACACAGTTAATGTCTTAGGCCAGAATAAATAAGAATCACCGTTGCTGCAGATCGCCCTTCCACTGGTTACATTCACTTTTACCACACTTTATATATTCATTTCACAATATTATTGAATAAAATGACACCTACGCAGGATTGCCCCATTACATCTGTTTAACATTTTTTACAAATTATAGTCATTCTTTTATGTAGTGTGCTTTGCAAAATTTTACCGCACTGTTAGAGCTTATTCTATAGGCTAAAATAGTGAAAAAAAATATATGAATATGTCCAGTAACGCTTTGTTTTCAAGATATGATCAGTTAAAGATTTTCTAACTTTTTGCTCTCAAAGGGAAAAAAGTGTGATACCAAGTTCTGTTGGGTCTCAGAACTTGCCTTCAATATGAGTCGTATAATACTTTTTTTTTGATTTGGCATAAATTTAATTTGCTAAGTTGCCAATAAATAAATCTTCAAAAAAAATATGTAGAATTATGAGATTGTGAGAAAATTTAATTATAATATAAATTACATAATAATTAATTAGATTATAATTAATTATGAGAAAATTTGTGTAAATAAAGACAATAGAAAACAGGTTTACGCCAACAAACATAAGAAATTAAACTTTTATATAAAATAAAACATCCAGTTGTACCAGTAATCTAATCCAGTGATTTCCAACTGGTGACCCGCAGGCTGTGTGTGGCCCACAACACCTTTTTAGCTGGCCCATGACCTTATATTGTAAAACCAATTAAATAATTTTAGTGTTTACTTTAATAAATAAACTAATAATAAAATATTGTTTAAACTGAGGTTGATCTTCTAGGTGAAACCTATCAAAAAACTTTTTCACTAATAAACATACAGTAGATTTCACTTTGTATATATTCTCAACTTCTTTTTCTCTTTCACCATATTAAAAGATCCAGTCTACTTCCTTCTATCCCTTGGCTAGACAAAACAAATGCGTTTGGCCTATGTTTCATCCTTGATTTGAAATCAATCACATCTTTTATTCAGATTTACGTTTAAAAAGTTTTCAGCTCTATGTTGGTATTCCTGCTTCAGCGGTTGCAACTGAGATTGGCCTCAGTTTTCACATAGAAGATTTATATAAATATGCAGTGTTTAATATATTTCATACATCTTCGTTATTATACTGACATAAAGATTTATCATTTGAGGTGTTCCATTCCAAAACTCGCCGTCTCCACTTTTTACCAAAAATGAGATAGCGATGGCAATGTATTCTTTATGCTAACCTACATACTGTAACTTATAAAATATTGTGCCAAAACTTGTCTTTTCCCATTAAAATGAGCATTGAAAATCAAGTGTCATAACAAAACTCACCTTTTCCAACACGCTTGTAATTTCAAGACTGGTCTAATCCAATTGTCCAACCAGTGATTAGCTGAGTGGGTCACGTGACTCCCCAGCTGTGTGTTTTTTCCTAACCTCTGTCAGTCGTGATTATTCAGTGGTTTGTTCTAAGATTTTAATGAACTGTTTTAGTGTATTAACAAATTTTAAAGTTTAATATGGATGTTGTAATTTCTCCTGCAGATAAAGGGAAAGGTAGAAAGAGAAAAACGAATCCTGGCAACTGGAAGAAATACATAGCAAAACGCAAAAGGTAAGACAGCGTTGACACTAGGCCTATGCCTAAATTCCTAACCAAAGGTTTACATTGTTGCCTTTGTTTATGAGGTTTTCCATTACAATCAATATGTTACATAATAATATTTTAAGCCTCTCACTTAGCAACATGACTGTATTCCTACTCAAACAAGACATACCAGATCTACCAAAAATTAATGGTGAAAAGGTAAGGAAATTGAGACTATTACTTTTATAGTAGCCATACAATGTCTTTATTTTGAAGTACATTGGGATACGTCACCCTGCTAGGAGAAGATCTACTAAAGAATTCAGCTCCAAGAAAAGTATTTCTATTAATTACTACTTAAAAGTGAAGGGGTCTTCTGAATTTAGAATGGAAGTATGTCAAAAAATATTTTTGAACATCTTCCATATTTCTAAAGACAGACTGCAAAGAATTGCACGTGATCATTTACATACAGGTCAATTGCCTAAAGAAAAACGTGGTGGTGATCGGTCATCACAAAAGTACCATGCAAAAAAAGTAGCTGTCCGATATTATATTGAAACACACTACTGCCGAGCCAAGTCACAGTCACGCCAATACTTGCCTGGAAATTTGAACATCAGTAAGATTTGGAGAGCATACAATGACCAGACCCCACACGAGTTAAAAGTTAAGAAAACTTTTTTCTGTTAAATTTTTTGTCTAGAATACAATATAGGTTTTGGCACTCACTCCCATGACAGATGCCTGTTCTTCTTGCATTTCTTTCAAAGAACAGATATAACTTGAAAATGATCCTGATTCTAAAGCTAAAATAATGATTGAATTACGTGTACATAAACTACGTGGCAATACATTTTTCTCAAAACTTAAAGACAATACTGATCGTCTTCAAAAAATATTTTCATTTGACTGCCAGAAAAATGTAGTTGTACCTAAAGTACCTGATCAAAGCAGGCAATTGTTTACATATAATTTTATTGTGGTAAAAGGTTCATCAAAGGACAATTTGAGTACGGACAATGTAGAGATTTATACTAGGAATGAAAATGAATATAGAAAGTCATCTAATGAAATAGCTTCTTCAGTGTATGATTGTTTAATGAGAAGTGACATAGCTGGCTGTTCTGTCATCAGGCTATGTGCTGACGGATGTGGAGGACAAAACTGAAATTCAACTATGGTATTTATGTGTTCACATTATTTATTAAATAGTGTCCCAGAGAATGTGGAGAAAATAGAACTTATTTTTCCAGTTCCAGTGCATTCATTTCTTCCCCCAGACAGAATCTTTGGTTTGATTGAGAAATTACTCAGAAAATTCCAGTTATCTGTGACCCTGATGATTATACTGAAATCTTTAAAAAACATGGAAGAGTAACAAAGTTAGGCGAGGACTGTGAAGTGGTAGATTGGAAACAAGGTGTGGAAGAAGTCATGAAAAAACCAAAGGATTGGCATTTCAAGTTTTCTCTATGTAAAAGTTTCATTCTTTCAAGATGGAAATCAAAGCGACATGTAGTACTTATTAGGGGTGAGGCATCATACCAATCAGACCTGAATACACCAAAATCGGTTGTGAATAAAAGGTAAAACACTCCGCAACTTAGTTCTTCATAATGTTGCACATGGTGTTTCTGTTAAACCAGCCAAGATAAATGACGTAAAAAAATTACTCCAGTCATTACTCCAGCAACACAGTACATGCAGAATGTTCTCAGTAATTTATACCAATGCCTGGTACCCAATTATGATGAGGAAGAAGAACAGTACTCTTGTCAAGATCGAGATGAAGTTGGAGACTTGTTGATTTAATATTTTATTGATGGCCTAGTTTTTTTAACTAGCAAGCTGTTTTTTACAATCATTTGTGAACATGTTAAGCATCTTTTTAAAATACGAAGACTTTCTACTATTTGTATTTGTTGGATTTTTACTGTAAATACTTTTAATATATTAATAAAATATCCTTTGTATTTGAATTTTGCAGTGTTTATCATTGGTGTCTCTCTTATTCAAAGTAAAACCATAGGTTGTGATACAAAATAATATTTTATGATTTGTAAAAAAGTTTCCCCAAGAATTTCTTCAGTAATTAACTCCACACACTTTTTCATTGTTTCTGAAAAATTTGCAAAATTGGAGAAGGCGAGTTTTGGAACAGAACACCTCATTTAAGATATGTACTAAAGTATGTTAAATATGTAAATTACCCCTTTTTATTTATTTACAATTAAATACTGTCTTTTTTTATCTTTTGGTTACTTGTTGAAAATTGGTGGCTTAGATGTGCCTGTCAGTAGGTTCCTCAGTTTATGTGTAGCGCTCAGGCACCTTTAAGCTGAAAAGCACTGATCTGTTCCATTATTTGTGTATTCACAATTGCATTTCATTGCACTAAAATATATAAAGTTACAAGAATTTTTTTTTAAATATGGCCTGTTCCTGAACCTTGCAAGAGAATAGTAATAATTTTTGCCCTGTAGCACTTTTATACTCATGTCACAGTTCTGTAGAGTATCAACAAATTTGGAATTTTTCTCTTCAAAATGCAAGCAGTCTGATTTGTTTCAATATTTATATATTCTCAAATTCAATGTTCTGAGTCAGGAGTCTGCATACTGCAAATTTTTGTCTACAGGCTAGTGCTGTATAAAATGGCAGATATCCCCTTTGTGCCCGCATATATCTTATGATGGCAGATATCTTGCCTCGTGCCTGCATAATACATTCGCGGGGTAGGATTTTCTGCCTTCTGCAGTAAACATGTTAATCTCTAGTTCGACTGGTGAATTTCACCATTTAATCTGTATATAGATGTAGATAGGGTGTACGTGTGTGTGTGTGTGTGTGTGTGTGTGTGTGTGTGTGTGTGTGTGTGTATGTGTGTGTGTGGAGGGGGCACGGGTCCCACTTTATGTTGTTAATTTACAATTTTTGTCTCTTCTTGACTGTTTAGTCTGTTCTGGATCCAAACTGCTCAGACCATCTCTTCTTGGGTCGTCCCAGGCTTCTCTTCCCTTTCGGCTGATACAAAAGGCTACCTCTTTGGGAGTCTATCACTGTGTCCATTCTGCTAATGGGTTGTTTCCAATTTTCTCTATGCTTAATGATGGTTCCGTTTACTACTTCAATTTTCAGTTCCTCTCTTTATCTGATTGCTTCTTTTTATATCTAATTTTGTGTACCCAGCTATGGAACACAAAAATCATTTTTCTTTGCCTGGTTATCATCCTTAATATCCATCCGGCTGTTAATTTCCCTTTGGAGTTTGCAATATAAGTGTCCCCTGGATACACTACCAATGTTTCCCAAGGCAGGTTGAGTGAGGGGCTGCCATCCTTGTTACCCCGGACATGGGGTCACTATTATAATCCCCTAGTGACAAAGGAAAGGCCGCCCAATATGGGTCATACATTGGCACCTTTATTTATGTGACAATATTCTGTTTGTTATAAATTCAGCGTAAATCGATTTAGTTTTATTTTTTATTTGTTTGCACACAAAGTTATTTCCATCGTAAGTAAACAGACTGAAAACTATGATTTCACATTTTAAATAGAAAATAACGTAGATTTATAAAGTTTATTTAATAAATAACCCTATTTTATTTTTAAGCTAAATATACAATGCACCTTTAAAAGTTAACAAAGTTTTTATTGCCCTCTGTGACAAAACGAACTGTTAAGTATGTGCCAATTATACACAGGAAGTATTTTCATTACACGGTCTATGGTCCTTATTTCTTCTTTGTAAAAGGAAATGTAATCAAATCCTAATTACTGGGGTTCATCATGGGTGTAGAATGTTCATGTTATTGTCGATATAAAAACATCGACAATAACATGAACATTCTACATGTACACACAAAAGGCTGAAAACTAGACACTAGAACAATTAGAAATATACAAACACACAAAAACAAAGAATAAACGACATCCTAAACGAACAGACACAATTCAAATCGCACGCATGATCATGCAGCAAGGCTGGTGCACACTTTATAAGGTCCACATTCAGCCCATCAGTGCCCAGTGATTTTCTATTCTTACAGCGGTGTAGAGTAGCTACAATTGATCCATTGTTATTGGGTCCACACAATCACTGATATCAGCAAAGGTTGTTTCTTCCAGTTGATCCTGGGTCCATAGCTGCCCATAGTGTTCAAACCATTATTGTTCTGAGATATTTCTGACCTTCAGGTTATCCTTTTCCGTTAGATTTAAATACCTTAATATTTTGTAAGCCTTCTCCTGCCTGGCATGTACATCGTGTTCTATATCACTTACATATTTATCCCATGAACTTTGCTTGATATTCCTTAATGGTCTTCTGTCAATGGCACAGTAGCGCTTATAGTCACACCTTATCTGAACAGTGTTTAAGGCTAGATGTTTCAGGTATGCCTGCTTTTTAGCATCTATGATTTGTCCAATATCGTTATCCCATACCTGTAAGCCTTGGTTTCCATACCTTTTACGTCTCATCCCCAATGCTTCAAATGCTGCTTGTGATATGATGTCTCTGATGTTACCCCATTCTTGATTTATATTGCTACTGATGGATTTTTTTGTGCAAACTGACTCAACAGGGTCTGATACAGGTATCTTATACTTTCATCTTGGATCAGTTGTACTTTAAAAGTTTGCTTGGAGCACTGGCACTCTGTAGATTGAGCCATTCTCCACCTACCTGGAATACTACTTTTTGATTCGTAGTTCTTCAGCCTTTCAACTGGTTTGCACCCTCCCCACATATACCCGTGATGCGTGTGGTACTGAGTCTCTCACTGGTATATGGGACCTACAGTGTAATGCCGTATAACGTGTCACCTATGTTATAACATCGGGAACCTGTCCATACTTACCTCTGATCAATTGCACGGGCTGCCATACTCGTAATCAACTTTTAATTACTAGATAAACCAGCAGTAGTTATAACTAAAGGAACTTTTACATGGGGGTCTGATGATTTATTCACTCACTGTTTTAGTGTAAAGTAACGACATCTCTTTATTAAATCATTACTACAACAGCTCTACATAAATATTCCCATATAAGGTTTTCTAAATAAAAGATTACAATTTATAACAGATTTTGGTAAAGAACTGGGGCAAAACACATGGATTTATCAGTGCTAGCATTATCCACGGATCCGGGACCTTAAACTTGTTTATGAGTAAAGCTCGCTTATTTATATTCTATAAATACTATTTGGGGGCCATTTGAAGAATTGACTTAATCTAAATTTTTGTATCAGTGAAGCTATACATATGCATTAGCATTATTCGGTACTACATATATTTTGAATTCTAAAACATACTACATCTTATAAAGTGGTTATCATTAAAGTCTTTCTATTTTTTTTATTTCAACTGTCTTTAATAATTCATTGGTTACAATTTTAATTAATCACGGAGAACAAGTCTCCGTGTCACCTGCCATATCCATCAGTTTACTCGTAGTCAGGGTCCTTGATCCTTATGGTGTTCTTCAGCGGTTGATCTTAAGTGGAGTTAACTTTCCTGTTGAAGTTCCTGAAGTGGTTAGTTCATAATGAAGTAGCATGGAGGTTCTCAGAAGTCTCGTAGTTAAACATCGTTAGTAGTATAAGTGCCGTAAATGTTCTTGTTTGTTGCAGAATCGCACGTCACATTATTGTTTATAAAAGTTCTCACTTTTGGTAGCTCGTACCATATTATTTAAAACAACATAGACATCTTACAAAATGAAACAAATGAGATGTCATCCCTTACACAGTTATTTATGCATTTCGGTTTTTAACATTTAGACTACTACCACATTAATTTGGCAATACTTTTGCTACACATTGTAGTAACTGTCTTCTAAATACAAATATTTTGTCTTTTTCTGAGACATTGTTCAAGCGCGTGTTTTCTACGCGAGTGCTTCATCTCGACTCTCTACTATATAGGAAGGGTCAGTTAATCGCGCGGAGTTTACGTGTCACAACAAAATAGTTCCACATTTATCCTCTATTTAAGGGGTTAAAGTTTGACCTTTTAATTATCCAAAGATATTCTTAATTACAGACTTCATTATAGTACACTACTGTGGTCTTGTTTATTTATTTATTTAATATTAATTTTCAAGGATTATTAGTTTGTTTAGGGGTCGGTATTCAATTTAGTTCCGGTTAGCGCATGTCTATGCAGGGTTAATTAACAAGGGTTTCTCTATCTGTACACTCTCATTCCTTTTATTTTATTATTAAAACTCTTTATTAAATATTATTATGATTTATGATAGCGATAAAATTTAGTTTAAATGTGCGATTTATGAATTTTTAATTTCTCAGCTTTTACATTACCTATTTATTAATTATTTTATTTTTAATTAATGAAATCGTCACATACTCTGCCGCTTAAAACAGACTCCGGCTGGGGGAAATATATGTTATTTGGTCAGCAACGTACTGGGAGTATGCTTGGGGATTACCGTGTGAAAATTTACTTAGTACTCATTTTCTTTCTTTCGTGAAATTCCCTTTATCTCGTTTCTTAAAGACTACCTTAATTTTATTTCTTACTACTAATTTCGTAACCTCACAACATCGTGGCCCGACTGATTACATTTTGCATACTCTAACTCAATTAGTTAGCTTTCTGCACTTTCTTTAACCCTTGTAAAGAACTCTTTCAGTGCGGCGCTGTTGTGACTTTGTTATGTTTCTTATTTCTATCTCTTAATACTACTAAGGTAATCTAAAGTCGATCCCATACTCGACCCTAGATCCTTTCTTAACTCTAATTGCTTACTTTACTGAGATAAGCGGAATTTCACGAAGGGGAATCTTTATTTACTTTTAAACAATCAGCTTTGACAAACTATGCAAGAGGGGACAAACACTTGTACACAAGGAGCATTGTATTATACACAGGGGTGTTTACTATTGTTTACTTCGGTACCAGTTCAGAACAATAGGGGGTAGCTTACTACAATACTAAACACGATTATTTCCTGCACGAACGGGTTTATCGTATACTGGCATGCTGGGGAATAATTTTTCAAACAGGCCACAACCGGGTGTTTACACTAATCAAATATACTTTTATTATTAATTTCCTTTTTACTTATGTATTTTACTACTACCTTTTATTACACATTAGTTTAACTTAAGATATTATTCAGCACTTTAATTTAAAGGACTTATTATTTATTTAAACAAATTTTATTATTTATATTTTTTTTTATTTAGGACACGTTTATTTACTTTGATTTAATTTTACTTTGTTTAAAAATTTCTTTCGGGGTAAGGGGTTGCACACTTTATCTAACAATAGAGGGGGTTAACTAAAGCCATTTTTGAAATGTGAGTGACTATAAATACTTATTCTACTATTCACATTAAATTCTATACTACTCTTTCTTGTTTTCACACATAAACGATTAAAGTTCACATTTAAAATTTACATGGGTAGTGAGAGAAATAAATTTAAGAGAAAGAGAAATCGCACACAGGCGTCAATATACATTCAACGAAGGGGGAAATTCTCGGTCACTATGCACAGGATGATACACGCTTCTTATAACAATAGAACAATCGAAGAGGGTTGCGTATTGTCTAACTCAACTTTGCGCAATGTGACTAGGACAGTTTTACACAGGCGTGGACAAGAATTTAACCGGTCAGATTTTTGTTTACAAACCGACACGTTGATGAATGAAATTTTTGACAAGTACGTACCTGATGTTGTTTCGTATACCTGTGGCATTAAGTTAACACTTTCAGTGGCAGCCTATTAGAAGACTATTAATACCAGAAAACCGGGCATTTTTAAGGTTTATAGAAATTAATAATTAAATTAATCTTTGGTCAATGTTAATGGTCTAAACATCATAATAACAAACTGAGTTTGCTTTAAAACTGTATGAAACATGTACATATAGCTATAAGAAATAATTAATTACTGTCACTATAACAAAACCATGTTTTTCATTGTTGAAAAAAGTCTAACATATGTTTATTACAATTATGAAAATGTTTTATAAATATAAAGCACTTTTGTCAAGGTGTACCAAAATAATTAATTTACATATAATTTACTATCAAAAAAGGGAGAAAAATGCATCAATGTTTATTATTCTAATAATATTTTGCCACTGTGTGATACACTTTGAAGCAGTCAGGTAAACATAGTCCAACTTCACAGTCAGGGCACCACCAAGTTGACTCCTTTCTTTGATGTCCACCAGTTTGGGCCTTGAATCTATCAGAACATACTTTGCAAGTACGAGTCGGATGCTTCTTTTTATCTGTTGCAGGCACTCTTTCAGGGAAATGTCTTCCAAGTAATCTATTTGACGCAATTTGTTGAGAGTGATTTTGCAATTCAACTCCTCCTTTTTCTGCAAGCGCTTCACCAATTTGTATCATGAAGTCAAGCAAAGGAGCCTTTACTTCATTAGGGCTTCTTGTCTTGCAGTATAATTGGTAGGCATTTGTAATTGACATTAGAAATAAATGGAAAACAGTTTCTTCCACCACTTCAGTTGTTTGCACTTGAATGGGTAGTATGCAACCAATTGATCATTTTTATCGACACTTGTTTCGTTCCTATTGTAGTCAAGTATGACATCTGGTTTATTTTTTGTCACTGCACCAGTTCTACCATGAATTACTACATTAGACGATGTTGCTTGGTGGCAAGTGGAAAGAGCAACAACATCGCGAGTATCTTTCCATTTCAGACACAGCAGATGGTTACGACGCATATATGCCATCTCCCCTTTTTTCAGTTTTTTGTTTATCAGATTTTGTTTGGGCAACTCCCGTCTATTTGACATACATGTCCCAACAGCCAAAGTTTTTTCATTCCACAGAAAGTCAAATACTTGTGGTGAACTGTAAAATCTGTCCATATAAATTGTGTACCCCTTCCCCAAGTATTTCTGTAAAAGTCTTTGGAACAAAGGAATAATTGAATTACTCTGAGCCCCCTTTCCAGTATATACTTCTATATTCAGAGCATACCCACTTGTTGCTTCACAGGCTATAAATAATTTTATACTGTATTTGTCCGGTTAATTTTTTATATATACTCTGAAATGGATTCGTCCCCTAAAGCCACAGATGCCTTCATCAACCGTTATTTCGCGTGATGGTATAGCAGATTCTGCAAATTTGCTTTTGATATAGTCAAGTTCTATTGAAATTGGGGTGCAAGTTTGATAAAATATATTGAAAACGGTTTCTGCTCATAATTGATGGTGGAAAAGGTGTCTGAATAATTTTTTTTATGTCCAATAATTAGCAACTTTTGGTTTTCTGACCAAACACATGTGTATTATAACAGAAAAAAAAAACAGATAAATATCTTGTAGCTTCACTGGAACACAGGAATTCCACCTACTGCTTTTTTTTATTTTATTGGCGCGTTTTGAGTTTTGTATACATTGAAGCAGCATACCGATTGGTTTCCTGTTTTATCAGTTTTACTACAAAATCTGAAAAGTATACTTGAAAACAATCTAATGCAGTAGACGTGTTGTCAATTGGGGCAGTTACACAGGGCTGTTCTTCAAAAATTGGCATATCAATTTGGGGTGTCAACACTGCACCAACCAGGGTCAGAAATTTCTGATCGTTTCCGTTTCTGTTGCCTACCACCTGTCGCTGCTGCATCACCTCCTCCAGAGTTACAAATATCCCTAGAAGGACCAGGTAGATTTGTATTCTGGAGAGAAAGCCTTACATCAGAACGTCTTTGGTATTCCTCATAATCAGATTCTGGAAGAAATGAAAATACTGTCCTATAGAGAACTGTACAAAAAAAAGTCACTGCTATACACAAATACTTTGTACTACTGAATAGCACGAAGGAGAAGGGGAAAATGTTTACAGAGTAATTTGTGCTAACAGAGAAACAAAAATACAGAAAATGACAGGCCTGTAATGGGTAGTGTTATTGTTCAAAAAATACACAGTAAACAAAAGGGCGAGTTCAACCAAAAATAGTATTCTGTTTTTTTTATCATACAAATAGTAAGTGGAAAATAAATAATTTCATTATTCTAAACGCACATTTATCAGCAGAAATAAAAATAGAGTACAGTTACAATTATTTTGTACATTTTTCACATTATCAGATAACGCAAATAGAAAATATTACGTGTGTATTGTTCACATTGTAATAAGATTCGTATTGTTTAAATTAGCAGCCATCCTTACTTTTCTTTTATAAAATTGCTATACTGCTATAATTGTTTTTATTATTTAGACAAAGCTTTTCGTTATTACTGACATCTTCAGGTCTTAAACAACGTCTATCAACTGTACGTTGTAGGCTTTTATACTTTAGGCCCCTCCCCTTATGTCATCGCCCCTCCTATTGGTTCTAGCTGCTACCGCTCTTCACGGGAACTTTGTCTACCTTTTTCCGTTAGGCATTTTGCCTAAACGCCTAACGGAAAAAGGTAGACAAAGTTCCCGTGAAGAGCGGTAGCAGCTAGAACCAATAGGAGGGGCGATGACATAAGGGGAGGGGCCTAAAGTATAAAAGCCTACAACGTACAGTTGATAGACGTTGTTTAAGACCTGAAGATGTCAGTAATGACGAAAAGCTTTGTTTAAATAATAAAAACAATTATAGCAGTTTAGCAATCTTATAAAAGAAAAATGTAATAAGATTGTTTTATACAATTCTATTATTTTTTGGGAGTAAATTGCACCACCTTATAACGTGGTAAATACATAAGCTATTTACGTAATTATAATGATAATAATCCATACTAATAACCATAATATTCATTACTATATATGAAAAATAAACGATACTAACCACTGCTACTGGGAACAAAGTCCGGATCTTCATCCGAATCGTCTCCAAAATATTCTGTTTCACCTTCTGAACCAGAGTCGTCGTACATTTCGTTGACTATCTCTATTATTTCATCGTTATTTAGATACCTATCACTCATTTTTAGTAATATTATAAAAATACAATGAAAAAACCGTACGCCAAAATATATAACCTATAACTACAAACACAAAACAACGCAGAATGACACCAATTGTCTATATCGATTGTATCGAAATAAAAACTTCTTCTATTAGCCGATAGAGTGCACACCATTACAGTTAACATTGAAAATTGTTCAAAATGCTTTTTGTCCGTATATAACCACCAGTGGATTTTGCACAAGATCACATATGACAGCCCGAGCCAGACTCGGGCGCGGCACAGCTGACTAAAACACCAAGCCCGAGCTAGACTCGGGCCTGGCACCGAATGTGTTAACATTGTGTAAATTCCTGTATCTAATTCACAATTAAAGTGACCTATTTACTATACCACTATAATAATAATTATCATTTTTATTTTATTTAAAATTTTAGACATATATTAAAGTACATGAGTGAATAGATCAACAGGGTGTCACAATATTACACAATTACTTAATAAACAAAGCAAAGTGGCGCATTTTATATGTGTCACGATGCACATAATTATATATATATATTTTTTTTTTACAAAGCAGAGTAGTGCATCTAATTACTTGTCACCTACGTTATAACATCGGGAACCTGTGCATACTTACCTCTGATCAATTGCACGGGCTGCCATACTTGTAATCAACTTTTAATTACTTGATAAACCTGCAGTAGTTATAACTAAAGGAACTTTTACATGGGGGTCTGATGATTTATTCACTCACTGTTTTAGTGTAAAGTAAAGACATCTCTTTATTAAATCATTACTACAACAGCTCTACATAAATATTCCCATTGGTAAAATTTTCAATGGGTTGCAAAAGATAGAAGTGGGTGATAGTAATTGTTTGAATAAAATGTTTGAGTCAGTTCAAGTTGAATTTTGTGGGACATATAGATCTGTCCAAATTGAAGTCAAAGTTAAAGAAATAGTAGAGATGAAAATAATGTAATGTTGTTTTGAGTTAATGTAATGTTATAGAATTTTGAGGAGTATAAGTGGAGACACAGTAGTAATGGAGAATTTATGTAGAGTTTTGAGCGATATATTGTTTATTTTGATGTTATTTTGTTGTAGTTGTAGTGAGGTAATGAGATTGAGATTTTGGGGATGGCAATTTTGTAGTAGGGGTAGTGTAATGTGGGAGTCCGCAACATAAGGGTTGGGACGGGATTTGGTATAGTTTTAGTGGAGACGGGGTTGCCTTAGGTAGAATCTAGGGGCCAGAGAACGGGAATTGAGCTTTTGGGGGGGAACACGTATCCTATGTACAAATGGTTAGAGAGTATTTTTTTTTATATATTAAGAGAATGTGGCGGATTGAGTTAAAGTAGTAAGCAGTTAGAGTTAGAGAAGGGTTAGTAGATTTTTTGATAGATGGGTGTCATACTAGTTAAAGATTTTGTAAGGGAGCGTTAGAGTAATAAAAGGGGAAGATTATGGGTAAATGCCAAGTTGATAAATTGAATTATGATGAATAACATAGAATCACCCAAATTAATGAAAGGGAATAATAAATGAAATAATGTGTAACACGAAGTTTAAAAAAAAAAAAAAAAAAATTTTGAGAAACGAATTAATAAAAGTAAAGCAAGATTAAAAGGTAAATTTTATGTTTTATATGCAAACTTAATGATGTAAAGTGTATAAATTTTAAATACAAATTGTTTATTCAAGATAATAACAATATGAATTATTAATGTACTATGTTTTCTTATGTTGTATTGTGTTTGTTAGTGTAAGAGAATTTTATCCTGTTACTGTTAGGTATTTTGATATGTTAGTAATAAGTGAGTAAAAACAAAACCAGCGCTTCTTAGCGCAAACCAGCACCGCTAAGGGGAAACAGATCAGTTGGGGATATGGTGTTGTATAAGGCCACTAATTGATATTTGATTTGTTGTTTCAGTGTTTGGTGAAGCTGTGGCGGCGGACCTGAGCTGGCCTGCGCGTCAGAGCAGGGGCGTCAAGTATCTGTCTGACTCTACGGTGTTGGGATCTCGAGAGAGAAGTCCAGTATTGTCATGCAGATGCGGTCACAGTCACCGGACCAAGGGTGAGTTGATTATTTTTTTTGTAAACCATACAGGGGGTTGTGGCGACATATCCTAGCTGATCCCTTTAGCAAGTATGAATGTGTCAATGAGATTTTTTATGCTTCGGCATAAAATATCTCATTGAGGGGATATTGTAGCGGGGCATTTTGGGGCCTATTTTGAGGCAATAACACAATTTATAATTTTTTTATGATAATAAATAACATGTTGAGCGATAGGGACAACCATAAACAAAACTTAGGTAAATTTCCTGTTTGAAACGAAAACAACAGTGGCAGCATTGACTGTGAAGGTTATTCGTTGATATTTGAAAACAGATTCAACAGACGCAGAATTAATAAACTGCAACTGTACCAAGGTCAACAGATGACAAACACAACGGTAAACAAATTATATAACTGGATGATCAGGCGAGCGTTACGTCAGCGCATTACACAACTAAGAATGCAGGGTGTGTCAGAGCCAGCAGCTGTGTGACACACGGAACAAAGAGTTAGTCGGAAATCAACATCTCAGCAGACCAGACGCAAAAAACAACTGTCGCGTCTGCCCGGCTCGCGCCGGTTTTGGGCGAAGTTTGGTGTGTTCGCCAGCAGTGTGTACTTTTGGCCCGCAGAACCACAAAAAATGTAAATTTCAGTATTTTAAACAGTTTCTTTATTTTACAACAATGAAGTAGAGGCAGTGAGTACAATGGAATATAAATTAACAGTTCGGACATAAAATGTGAAGCACGAGGACTGTAAACCACAAGTTAATATCTACGCCGCAATAGCAGGAAAGTAGACATTTTTTTTCTTAAATCATTCAAAATACTAAATTCTTTTCTTTTTCAAAATTTGAGCTCAATAAATAAAAAATACAGTATGACCTAGTATGGGGTATATGTTTGCGTGAGAGTGTGTGTGTGTAGGTACCTAAATTAGTAAAACGTAAAGTGCTGGTTTCCGTTTTGTAAACGAATACTAAGTTTATAATATGTATTTAGTTCTAAGTTCTAATCATGCATAATAAATGTTGTTATTATTCTTATTTTTTTTTTCTATAAGATCACTAAAGTAGGAGAAGGGAGGGGGAACATTTTTCTATATAACATTTGCAATTAGGTTACGTGATATACTGTCATGTTTTTTTCTTTATTTAATACGAAAATGAATAAAATATTTGTCATGGTAAGTCAATTGTATTTTCTTAAATAACCTGTTCTGCACTTCCCGGTCCGCTGAACCGAACCTGGGTAAATATTCACAATGGCGCCCGAAGAGATTATTTACAAAGTGTTTAAGTTCCCTTAGGTTAAATTAAATTGAATTAAATATCAATTAGTTTGATCGATAACACCATATAAGGTTTTCTAAATAAAAGATTACAATTTATAACAGATTTTGGTAAAGAACTGGGGCAAAACACATGGATTTATCAGTGCTAGCATTATCCACGGATCCGGGACCTTAAACTTGTTTATGAGTAAAGCTCGCTTATTTATATTCTATAAATACTATTTGGGGGCCATTTGAAGAATTGACTTAATCTAAATTTTTGTATCAGTGAAGCTATACATATACATCAGCATTATTCAGTACTACAAATATTTTGAATTCTAAAACATACTACATCTTATAAAGTGGTTATCATTAAAGTCTTTCTATTTTTTTATTTCAACTGTCTTTAATAATTGATTGGTTACAATTTTAATTAATCACGGAGAACAAGTCTCCGTGTCACCTGCCACATCCATCAGTTTACTCGTAGTCAGGGTCCTTGATCCTTATGGTGTTCTTCAGCGGTTGATCTTAAGTGGAGTTAACTTTCCTGTTGAAGTTCCTGAAGTGGTTAGTTCATAATGAAGTAGCGTGGAGGTTCTCAGAAGTCTCGTAGTTAAATATCGTTAGTAGTATAAGTGCCGTAAATGTTCTTGTTTGTTGCAGAATCGCACGTCACATTATTGTTTATAAAAGTTCTCATTTTTGGTAGCTCGTACCATATTATTTAAAACAACATAAATCTTACAAAATTAAACAAATGAGATGTCATCCCTTACACAGTTATTTATGCATTTTGGTTTTTAACATTTAGACTACTACCACATTAATTTGGCAATACTTTTGCTACACATTGTAGTAACTGTCTTCTAAATACAAATATTTTGTCTTTTTCTGAGACATGGTTCAAGCGCGTGTTTTCTACGCGAGTGCTTCATCTCGACTCTCTACTATATAGGAAGGGTCAGTTAATCGCGCGGAGTTTACGCGTCACAACAAAATAGTTCCACATTTATCCTCTATTTAAGGGGTAAAGTTTGACCTTTTAATTATCCAAAGATATTCTTAATTACAGACTTCATTATAGTACACTACTGTGGTCTTGTTTATTTATTTTTTTAATATTAATTTTCAAGGATTATTAGTTTGTTTAGGGGTCGGTATTCAAGTTAATTCTGGTTAGCGCATGTCTATGCAGGGTTAATTAACAAGGGTTTCCCTATCTATACACTCGCATTCCTTTTATTTTATTATTAAAACTCTTTATTAAATATTATTATGATTTATGATAGCGATAAAATTTAGTTTAAATGTGCGATTTATGAATTTTTAATTTCTCAGCTTTTACATTACCTATTTATTAATTATTTTATTCTTGGATTTCGTTGTCCATGACGTGTCCGTTACTTAAGCCTCTGATGAAGCCTTCTATAGGTGAAAGCCGGTTTAGGCTGTAAGGTAAAACTTTACGTTTTTACTTATAAAAAACTTAGTGCTCCGAGTCGTCAATATTATAGTGATATTTAATTATTTTATTTTTAATTAATGAAATCGTCACAGCCGGATCCGAACGGCATAGTTGGGGAAGGTTTATACTAAGCAGGATACCTCTCGCTGGTTTGCCATTGCCTTGCGAGGGGGAACGGTCGCATCTAAATCAGATGGCCCCCAGCGGGAATTGAACCCGCGCCGACAGCGTACCAGCGCCACACGCTAGCCACTATGCCACGACCGCTCCTACTTTTTGATATGAGAAGAAAATGGTCAGAGTTAATGTTACGTCCTCTAAAAACTCTAGTATCCTCCACTAAATTTCCTATTAACTGAAAGATAATCAATTATTGAACGAGATCCTGTTGCTTGCCAAGTATATTTATGTACTTATCTCTTTATGTAGGAAAATGTGCTGGTTATCCTAAAATTATTGAATGTGGCAAAATCGATGAGGCATAATCCATTTCCATTTTCCATTCTTTTGCCGTGGCATCCCGTGATATTTCTTACAGGGGAGTTTCCAACACGCGCATTGAAATCACTGCTATTATCATATAATCATTCATGTGTAAGTTATATTATTGACAACTTTCTGTAAGATCCTGTAAAATTCTTCTGAGTCTTCTCTGCGACCATCTTCTGGTTTATATACAATGTTGTGTACCCCTTATGGTTTTGTACTGTACTGTTAATATATGCTCATTTACAAACTGGTAACTATAAATCCTGTTTCGCAACCGCTTCTTTATCACTACTGCTACTCCTGAATCTGCATGCTTCCCAGAAACTACACCCCTGTATATTAATATGTAGTCCGCCAATTCTGACGAGCCTTTAAGCTTCTACTTAGTCTCAGGAATGATGGCAATATCTACATCCATTAAATTAAGTTCCTGTTGAAGTTCCATTTCCGTATGTGCGATTATATTCCATTTCCTTATAAAAATCCACCACTGTTAACTGTGAATTTTAACAGATATTCAAACATTTCTGCCTATTTGACCATAATCAAGACACATAGAACATCTCTCTTATTCAACCATCCAAAACTTATTGCGCGGGTTTAGCCAAGTTGAAACACCTGGCCATTTAGTTCAATTTTCACCGTTTTCACGCTAGCGTTTATCAACTTGAGAGGGGTATAATATAATAAAATTTATTTTTTTGATTGTTATCATTATTGTTTTGCGGTATAATTGAATACGCTGAACACTTATATACTTACATAAGCGGGTGTGCTTGATTTACTGTATGTTATATTTATTAAAACTTTTAATTGTTCTCATTTATCTCTTCAGATTTGTTTAATAACCCACCATTTTGTTTTTAGCTTGCTAGTGTTTATAGAGAATGGTAGAAGATTCAGGTAAACAATGTTGATATTTAAAATAGTTATGAGACTTTGAAAAGTGTTTTTCATTTTTCTGTGGTGAGGTTAGTGAATTGTGGAAGAAGCAGTGCGTTAGTGCTACGTTTAAATGGTTACGATTATTTTAAAAAAGTGTTTACAAAATAATCTTGAGACACTTGTGATTATTGGTGTATTAGTGTACAGAACTGACCTTAATCATTTGTTTGTATTATAAATTGTTGATAACAGGAAGAAAAAGTGTATA
The DNA here is from genome assembly GCA_034769895.1 of Magicicada septendecula. Taxonomy (NCBI): domain Eukaryota; kingdom Metazoa; phylum Arthropoda; class Insecta; order Hemiptera; family Cicadidae; genus Magicicada; species Magicicada septendecula. The sequence goes on from CM068376.1 coordinate 47,432,321, forward strand.
GTGGTTTTAAAACGTCGTCATAATGGAGTCGTTACGTGTGAATTTAATATTTACAAAATTCACAAAAAAGTATGTTTAAAATCTATCAACAGATGAAACCTTATATTGCTGTGTACACATGTAAATGGTTGATCTGTTCTGTGAAATTGTCTGTCATTTTATATATAGTTTGTTATGGGCCTACAATATCGTTTCTGTTAATTTGTTATAGTCAATTTTATTGAATAAAATAAGCAATTTTCGTCATGTAAACAAAAGACTGTAAAAGAAACGTTTCTTTTTTAGTTGTAGACATGAACTAAATTCTTGTAAAAAGCATAGAAGTCATGCTCATATCGCTTATCGTACCTTTCATACACGCATAATAAACAAAACATTATTTAATATTGTGAAAAGACGGCGAGATAATTGCTTGATAAAGTTAGGTTTTTTTACTTCAAAAATACATTTCTTGGTTATGAGGCATCGTGTGTTAACAGTAGAGAATATTAGATATTTCATATTATTTAATAGGCTGTAGCGGGTCGATTTTTGGGTGTTTTATTTTAACCGTTTGGGGCATATATTTATATTTTTATTTATTTCGTTTTTGGGCGGATTGTCATTGTGCAACGTATTTGTCCGTATAACAGACCAGTGTTGAGAAACAGTTGGAAACAAAGCAAAACGCAATCAGTGGTGTAACACGGCTGAAGAATTTACCTCCACAAAATTCTGAGAACTTTATACCTGTGTGTGGCAGCGCACATACGCAACTGCTCAATCACGCTCCAAGTGACGCTCTAACAAAAACCAAGATGGCTAGAGAGAATAATCTTTGTCGTTTTCTTCAAGATCTTGCGGAAATGCTGTTTTAAGTCCCACCCACTTTTATGACATTAGCCAGTGCCTATTTGAAATCGTCCGCTATCGTCACTCCAACAACTACGTGACTAGTATGAGTCGAAACTGGGACGACTAACTGGAAGGCATTGATGTCCGTCGTCTTGACTAAAATGCTCCCGGAGTGGGGAACTGAGAGACGCCGGCAGTTCGTTGTCGACTCCCGCCTGCGCAGGACGCCCGTCAACCGGGCTCAGAAACAAATTTTTATAATTAATGTAACAACTAACAATAACAAAGTATGTGACCGCGGTCAAGTAAAAGTGCAGAACATAGTTATATATATATATTTTTCGGACACTAAAAAGAAATATAAAGGAATGAGGAGTGCACGCGAGGACCACGTTGCCGACGGGGAGGGATATTATTAAAAAATGTTAAGGGTTATATAATTTTTTGTGTGTTGGTGTGTGTGCAAAATTGCAGGCTGGGCAGTCTTGTGTGTGTGTATATAAAATAAGGTAAGCTGTAGTATAAGATAGAATAAGAGTGATAATCATGTAACCCAAGCAAAGGATCAATTCTTACAAAAATATTTCAGATGTAGTAAAGTTTGTAAAAAATTTAAATGATTCAAAACTAAATTAAAATGTTAATTCTCTTCATAAAAAATGTGTGTGTAATTCATTCACACAACCTTAGAAATTACGTCTGCATCCCAAACATACGTATGACGAAACCTTGAAGCCACGCGATGGTAAGTAGGAGTGAATTAACATTAATTTTAAATTATTACGATATCATTCTTTTTAATAATATAGAAAGTTTCATTGGCGCCCGAACAGGGACGAATTTAATAAAATAAATTCCATACCTATAAATGGGATGCAATCGTAATTTGGAAGTTGTGTGAGAATACGCAAAAGATACTTATGTAAAGTTAAGTTACGCTAAGTAAGTAAAGAATATTTAAAATATAAATATATATTTAAAATATATATTATTTATATTGTGAACAGAATAAATACCTAAAAAATAATAATAATAATGGAAAATACAACAGAGAACGGAGTCGATTTGTCCGACTCGACTGTGATAAGCGAAATAGCTGAATTAAATGAATCAGCTGTGATGAGTAGTCTTGACATACATTCAACACCGAATGTAGGTCAAGACGAGAAAATTATGAATGTAAGCAAAACAAATGAAAAAGATAATACAGAGGATTCAGGGATTCAAGCAACCCCGACCTCAACAAAATACAATAAGGTGGATGACGATCTAATGAGTATGTTACTTAATCAATTAGAAAAAATGAATAATAAATTATTTGAAAAAGTGAGTAGTAAATTTGACAGCCGTTTTGACAATAATTATAGACAAAGTAGAGACTTAAATGAGAAATTCGAGGTTCAAAAGAACAGTTTTGATGAGCTAAAAAACCAAATTAACGAAATTAATAGCTATTGTAAAAATACCAGTGAAGAATGTACTAATAAAATTAACCAAGTAGAAACCAAGTTAGATGATTCAATGCAAAAGGTAGATATTAAATTTACTGAAATAGATAGTCAGATAGATAGAGTTGAGAAGCAGATAACTGAGAATAATGAAATATTAATAAATACGATGAATGAGCATAACAATGACATAGAATCTAAAATTAATAAATGTAGTATTGAAACTGAATGTAAGTTGAGTAGCGTAGTAACGACAGTTGAAAAAATTAGTCAGAACTTTGATGAACACCAAAATAAGGTAGACTATAAAATAAATGAAATTGAAAATAATTATAAGACAGAAATACAAGCAGTAAATGAATCTATCGATGTGATAGCAAAGAATAACGTACAGTCTGAGTATAGTAATGACAAAAAATTATATTCACTCGAACAGAATATTAATAATATGAGAGATGAATTGAGTGTAGTAAAAAATCAAAATGCAACCAATGTCACTGAACGTATATTTATGACACGTGACACAAACAATGAAATAGAATTAGAGACTTTTAGTAATGAAAATAGGAGAGTGCATCCAATGCAATTTTTAAATCGAGTACGGGAGTTTGACAGATTTAATGGTAGTAGCTGGGAGGTTAAACTTATAAAAATTTTGAAATGTTTTAAAGGTGATTCAGAGATATGGGCGGAGACGCATCGAAACGAATGGGAGAGTTATGGAGATTTTGAAAGAGCATTTCGGAACAAATACTGGTCGGAGGAGGAGCAGGAGATACTGCGAAGTCAAATAATGGGAACTGGGAGTTTTGGAAGAAACAACCGTAGTATCACAGTATATACGATGAAGCTGTACAACGAAGCGAAGTATTTGGAACCACCGTTGCCATTCCAGTCGTTTGTACGCCACGTTAGCAAGCACCTACCAAGGGAGGTGCAGATCACATTGATGACCAGAGAGGTAAGCGACATAAATGAATTAGAAAAAGTATTAGACGTTTTTCAGAATATTAAGGACCAGGAAGACAGCAGACGCATACAACAACATAATATACAAAATGGAGGTAATTATGTACCAAGAGGAGGACCAAACGGAGGAACCACACACAATGGTCGAGAACGGGACAGACGATACCCAATGTGGAAATGTGACGGGTGTCTGGTAGAAAATTATGCTGATCGTAATTTTTGTTATAGATGTAGAAGGGCGAGGCCCGGACAGCAGCCGAGGACACCACCGAGGTTCAACAACCCACAGCAGAGGAACGGTGAACGACGAGTAGAGAATCTGAGAAACGAAGGAGGAAATCAGCAGATGGGCAGAGTATACACGCCCCGTAACGCAGACGCAAGAATGGGAAACTAAGGAGGACAATGGATGAGGAGGCCCGGCCATTGTCGAGGAATAATCACGGGGTCCATGAAAATAAATACAGGAATAACACGATTCACACGGACTTGGCCACAGAATTGTTGGAAGAAGAGGAGACGGAAACGAGGAGACAAGAGGCGTGGTTGACTGAGGTAAAACTGGAAATAGAAGGTAAGTCAATCTTGACACTTATAGATACAGGTAGCGAAATATCTGTAATAGCAGAACATGTACTCAATAAATTGAAAGAAACTAACAAACATATTCCGTCTTTGCCAGTAGCAGGGGTAGCAATTGTAGGTATTACGGGTGTTAGAAGTAAACGGGTTACAACACAAGTCCAGTTGAACATGGTAATAAATGGGGAAAAATATGAGAATACATTTTTAGTTGTAAGAGGTTTAAATTTAGAAGTGATTTTGGGTAATGATTTTTTAATAAGAAATAATGCGGTCATTAACTTTCGAAAAAGAATTTTAGAATTGAGTAATGAAAATAAACAAATAACAGTTAATTTTGAACGGGTTCTAGACACAGTAAAGATTTCGGGTATAAGGGTTATACCAGATAAAACCATAAATAGGGATATGGAATTTAGTATACATGCGTGTAGAGAGAGTGTGAGTGAAGAGAGGGGAGATAGAATATGGGCCGAAAGAGAGGTTAAATTTTGTGGGGAAGGTGGTGAAATGGGGAGTTCTCAGCGTAAAGCGCTGTGGCGGGTAGTTGAGGATTATCGGGGAGTGTTTGCCGGGGAACCAGGAAGGGCAAAAGGTTATGAATGTGAATTAAGGGTGAGGGAGCATGCGCCATATGTCCAACGTAGTTATCCGGTACCATATTCGAAAAGGGAGGCTGTACAGTCAGAATTAGATAGGATGTTAGCGGGGGATATTATAGAAAGGTCGGTATCAACTTATTCCAACCCTTTAGTAGTAGTAATCAAAAAAGATGGGAGAGTGAGATTATGTCTAGATGCCCGCAAAATCAATCAAATAATCATTCCAGACCGGGAGTCACCAGAAGCGATAGAAGAGATTTTTCAGAAATTCAGTGGTGTGAAATATATGACTTCTTTAGACCTGACCGCCGGATATTGGCAAGTCCCGTTGGCAGTAAATAGTAGAAAATATACAGCGTTTTTGTTCAACGGAAAAAATTACCAATTTAAGAGACTACCGTTCGGTTTGAACACAAGTGTAGCTAGTTTTATTAAGTGTCTCGACGAAATTTTGCAACCACATAACTTAGATTTTCTAACCATATACGTAGACGACATACTAATAGCTTCTAGAACATTTGAAGAGCATGTAGAGCATTTGGAATATGTATTGGAGAAATTATATCAGGGAGGTTTAACGGTGAATTGGGACAAGTCAAAATTTTTGCAAACTGAGATACATTTTTTAGGTTTCATAATAACACTTACAGGAATACGTGCCAATCCGGATAAAGTAGAATCCATCTTGACATTCCCGGAGCCAAAAAATATAAAGCAGTTGCAAAGTTTTCTTGGTCTTTGTAATTTTTACAGGAAGTTTCAGAGGAACTACGCACAGACGACGGCCCGACTCAGCGCAGTGTTGCAAAAGAACAAGCAATGGAGATGGGGCGACAACGAAAGAGCAGCGTTCAATGACATCAAAATTAAGTTCGCAGACATGATACTAATGAATCATCCCAATTTTAATGACAAATTTTATTTACAGACAGATGCTAGTAACATAGCGTTGGGAGCAGAACTTTACCAAGAGGACGAGGAGAAGGAACATAAAACCATCGCCTTCGCCAGCCGGACGTTGCTAGCCGCCGAGCGCAACTACACTACCACAGAAAAGGAGCTCCTCAGTATAGTGTTCGCCGTGAGGAAGTTCCGAACGTATCTGCTGGGTAACAGGACCATCATCAGGACGGACCATAAAGCGCTATCGTTCCTCAATACTTGTAAACTCACACACAGCCGGATTACCAGGTGGGTGTTAGCTCTTCAAGAGTATAATTTTTCTTGGGAATATATCAAGGGTGTAGAGAACAGGGTGCCAGACACACTATCACGAATAGACACAGACAGAAATAGAACAGGTAGAGATATCAAAGAGATAGAAATTTATAGACTATCCCGGGAAGATAAACTTTTTGGGGAGGAATTGAAAGATATAAATGTAATGCAAAGAGCTGATAATAAATTAAATAAAATAATTACTAGTATAGAATCAGATATAGACGAATTAGGGTATAAGCAATATTTTCAAGTGTTCAAAGGGAGTTTGTTTAAAAAAGTAGAGGGGAGAGAGAGAGATTGGAGGTTAGTCATACCTGAAGGGTTGATAGAGAAAATAGTGTGGGACTGTCATTTTAGATACGGGCATTTTGGGGCACGGAAGTGTGTGAATGTATTAAAGGAATCTTGTTTATTTAAGAACATGGAGAAACGAGTCCGAAGAATACTTAGAGTTTGTGAGTTATGTCAGAAATCTAAAGTTGTAAATTATAGGTTAGAGGGAGAATTAAATTATATTAAAGTAGAAAAACCATTCGATTTAGTAGCTGTCGATTTGTACGGCCCACTGCCGAAAGGTAGGGGTGGAGTGATGCATATTTTTGTTGTACTTGATACTTTTTCTAAATATGTCAGGCTATATAGTGTAAAGCGAGCCACAAGTAAGGTGCTGAGCGAGAAAATCACACGCGACTATATGATCAACGTGGGAAAGCCGAAGGTGATATTATCCGACCACGGTCCGCAGTTCATCAGCGGAAGATGGCGCCAGACTCTTGGATGGGAAGGTATTATCCCAAAGCACACTGCCGTATATCATCCACAGTCGAATCAAGCTGAGAGAGTCATGAGGGAGTTGGGCAGAATTTTTCGAACATACTGCCATGCCAAACATAGCGAGTGGCCACTCTATGTGCAGAAGATTGAAAACTGGCTAAACTGCACCACCCACGAGTCGACGGGGTTCACGCCTTATGAGCTAATAAGAGGAAAGCGTCCACAGAGGATTCTGGAACAACTAATTGAATATCCACCGGAAACCGACACTATCGGTAACGATGTTAAGCTGAGACTAGCCAATGAAAGTCTGTTGACAAAAGGGGAGAGGAGAAAACGGAAACATGACATGAAAGGTAAGTGGACGCAGTATGAGATTGGACAGCTGGTATTGGTACGACGACACGATTTATCAAGTGCACAAGATAAGGAGATCAAGAAGTTTTTCTTATTGTACGAGGGGCCGTACGAGGTAGTGGAAATAAAAATGAAAAATTCATATGTGTTACAGAATAGAGAAACCAGGGAGATAGTGGGTACGCACAACGCTACAAATTTGAAATTATTTTGGTCAGCATAAGTATTTTGTTAATTTGTAAAGGTATGAATGTTATTTAATTATTCTTTTATGTTTTTAGAAGGGCTCCTCCCCCATTTTCGGGCGGCCACGATCTTACCAGTCCTGGCCGTGGAATTCGGAAAGCGGAGGCGGGCCATGGTTGGCAGGATCTTCCTTCGGGCGGTGAAAACAACGATGGTCCGGCTCCACCAAAATTGGTACAAAATAGAAATTTAACCACACATATTTGAACGGGGAGGGGGACCCCAACAGGTACGTGACTCGACTAAAATTTTTTAATACACTCATGGTGCAGCGGTTTAGGTGTGCCTGTCACGTGCCTGCACTGCCTTAGAGTGTTTGTATATAATGGAGGCTGCATTAAATAAAAGGCAGTGCATTCAAATTAAATTTTTTGGTGTCCAGGGCAAAATTAAAATGGAGCCTTTGACAATATTTTCTGATTGGCCTGAAACGACGAGTTTTGGGGCAAGACGTTTCGGAGCACGGTAGAAAGCGGGGTAGAAGAAATGCTAGGAGAGGGGAGTAGTGTGTTTCAGAGGGGGGACGTGAATTCACGTAGTATATCTACCGGGTTCCGATCCGTTTTGCAGCGAAACCCGACTTTTCGGGCGGTTACTGTCTACCAGCACTAATCTTGATTTTGGAATGTTAGTCAGCCTCCAGTGTAAATAGATTTTTGAAAAAAAAAAAAAAAAAAAAAAAAAAAAACCAAAATAATTTTGGATGTGTATAATTTTAAATTTAAGATATAATTTTTTTCTTCTAAATTTTTTAGCATTAGGTGACCAAATATAATTGTTAGATTTTAGTAGTAGTGGGTATAAGAACGTTTTGAAGAAATGTGTAGTAATATAAGAACTTGTTATCAATACAAGATGTGAGGATAATTTTGGGGGGTAGTTTGGTGCTCAATGAAGTGACATAACAGTGTAGTGTGGAACTGCTATGGGGGAAGGTTGTAGATTTTGTATTAATTATTTTATGTTACTAATGGTTAAGCTTCCATATAAAGTGGGTTAAAAACCCCACCTAAATTAATATTGTCATTTAAATATAAATTCTTAAATTTAATGTTACGAAGGATATTTTACTTGTGATTCCCCAAATTTTCGGGCGGTCACGGCCTCACCGAACCCTGACCGTGGAATTGGTTTAGCTTTAACAGCTATGGTTGGGGCACATTACGATTACGCGCTGACCATAACTGGCCATAGCTGTTATCGTTGTAAAGGTGTATTTTGAAATTGATGGGGGGTAATAAAAAGGGGAATCACCAAACTATGGAACAGCGGCTGCCACTCTGTTCGAGTAGGAACAGCAGAGCCAGGTGGTAGAACCGTTTAAGGGTGCATGATTATTAACGAAAACATGATGATGTTCACCAATTTAAACTTAACAGCGGAAGCAGAGACACGGAGAGGTAAAACCCTGCTCCAAAATATACAGTCTCTGTGGAAGCGAAAGGGCGAAACAGTCCTCCATAATCTGAAATAGAGTGTGTGGCTGGGAGGTGACGTAAAGGAGTCACGAATTTAAAATTTTATGACGTAAAAGTTTTGCTTATTCAAAGTTTAATCCGATCAAAAATGCTTGTGCTCTGTCCACATAATTATATGCTCAGACTCGTAAATCAAGGTGTTCATACTATAATTTTACAGGTATCATTTTATTGTTGTGTGTTAGATATAGTTGTTGATAAAATGTATTTTCATTATGTGTGTAATTTTTTCTCTAAGCCAATCATTAGACGCCTGGCAGGCAATCAACATAATAGAAGTAAGTGTTGATAATGTATTACATGTATTTGTTCAATTTTAAGATGTAGTTTCATTGTGTTTTTATTATGTTAGGATATCAGCTGATCAACAATACCATGTCACTGGTATAGTGTTTTGTAAAGGTTACAAGTAATTAATGTTTAGTGTACTACAGATATTTTGAAGTAAAGATAAAAAGAATATGCAGATTAATAAAAGATAATTCATGGGTGATAAATATTTATGGGACATGCAGACCTGTCCAAGTTGAATTAAAAGTTGAATGTGAAATAGTAGAGATGAGTATGATGTAATGTTGTTTTTGAGTTAATGTATGTTATAGAAGTTGGTGAAGTATTAAGGTTGACACAGTTGTGGGGAATTTATGTAGAGTTTTGAATGATCTATATTTATGTTTATAGTTAATGAGGTTATTTTGTGTATTTGTAGTGAGGTAATGAGATTGAGATTTTTGGGGATGGCAATTTTGTATTAGGGGGTAGTGTATTTGGGGAGTCCGCAACAAGGGTTGGGACGGGACTAGAATAGACTTTAGTGGGGAAGGGGCCGCCTTAGGTAGAATCCGGGCCGCCAAATAAGGGAAATGAGTTTTTGGGTAGGGGAAACACGTATCCTATGTACAAAGGGTTGGAGAGTATTTTTTTTATATATGTAGAGAAGGCGGCGAATTGTGTTAAATGAGAAGTTGGGGTTTAGAATGTCCTGATTAGTAGATAATTTTGATAGAGATGGGTGTCATGGGAGTTGAAGTTGATGAATATTGGAGTCAAAGGGGTAAAGATTATATATGTAGACAGAATAAATGAGAATAAATAATTTACATCACCCCCAGTAAGGTAGAATTAACTGTTAACTAAAGAGAGATTTACGATAAAGAATATACAATTGTTTTTTTTAACCAGTGACAGAATTTTGATAAAATTTGAAAATAATGTAAAGTCAAGAATTGTTTGTTTTAAATAATTTAAATAATCTGTTTATTATTTATATTAATGTTTTGTTTATTATAAATATTTTATGTTATTATGTTTTGTATTTCAAGGTAGGATATTACAGATATTTAAGGTGTTTTCAAAAATCATACATAACATATGTAGGTCAAGGGTTTGGGACTTGACCTAGTTATGATCAGCTGATGAGTTCATACACCTACTAAGCTTGTAGAGTAGGAATTCAATTTTAATTTGTTTGTTTGATTAATTCAAACTAATATTTGAATAATTTTAATAAATGTTATTTAATAAATAAATTTAATAAAATTTTTTAATGAATAAATTTAAAATTTTTTGAATTTTAAAATTTTTGAAAATTTTAATATTTAAAAAAAAAAAAAAAAAAAAAAAAACTTGATTTTTCGCCTGCCAGCGAACGCATATTGTAGGTAGGGATTGTTTTATTATGTGTGCATTAACCATGTTTATTTTATTGTATTGCATTGTATTGGTAGACTATAAGTGGTTCTCATGTTAGAGTAAGGATGTGTTTATATTAGTAGAAATGTCTAGGTTAAGTCATTTGCAACAAAAAGTAGAAAAACAAGGAAGAGAATTTTTTGATAAAATATTATTTTTTTTGAATTTTGAGTTTTTTTTAATTTTTAATAAATTTTAAAAGAAATTTTTTATTTTTAGTGTGTTATGGTAATATGTAATGTTAGAGTGTGTGAGCCCAGTATCTGCTAAAGGCAGCCCAGCTTGCAAAAAGGGGATCCATATCGGCGGAGGAGCTGGGATAATTTTAGCCAGGGATTGAGGATTTTGGGGGTAGCATGTTAGAAGGCGAGGTGTGCCGTGGGGCGAGTCTGATCAATTTCTCGGTGTTGGGATCTCTAACGGAGAAGTCCAGTGATCTCGTTCAGATGAGCCCATGGTCGCTGAGCCAGGGGGGTCGTGCACCCATGCAGATTATGAACCAGGGGGTTGTTGGCACCAGTTCCTCACCGATCCTCTTCGGGGTTATCGATGAGATTTCTTCTGTCGTGGACAGCAGAATTCTCATCGAGGGGGTATTGTAGCGGGTCGATTTTTGGGTGTTTTATTTTAACCGTTTGGGGCATATATTTATATTTTTATTTATTTCGTTTTTGGGCGGATTGTCATTGTGCAACGTATTTGTCCGTATAACAGACCAGTGTTGAGAAACAGTTGGAAACAAAGCGAAACGCAATCAGTGGTGTAACACGGCTGAAGAATTTACCTCCACAAAATTCTGAGAACTTTATACCTGTGTGTGGCAGCGCACATACGCAACTGCTCAATCACGCTCCAAGTGACGCTCTAACAAAAACCAAGATGGCTAGAGAGAATAATCTTTGTCGTTTTCTTCAAGATCTTGCGGAAATGCTGTTTTAAGTCCCACCCACTTTTATGACATTAGCCAGTGCCTATTTGAAATCGTCCGCTATCGTCACTCCAACAACTACGTGACTAGTATGAGTCGAAACTGGGACGACTAACTGGAAGGCATTGATGTCCGTCGTCTTGACTAAAATGCTCCCGGAGTGGGGAACTGAGAGACGCCGGCAGTTCGTTGTCGACTCCCGCCTGCGCAGGACGCCCGTCAACCGGGCTCAGAAACAAATTTTTATAATTAATGTAACAACTAACAATAACAAAGTATGTGACCGCGGTCAAGTAAAAGTGCAGAACATAGTTATATATATATATTTTTCGGACACTAAAAAGAAATATAAAGGAATGAGGAGTGCACGCGAGGACCACGTTGCCGACGGGGAGGGATATTATTAAAAAATGTTAAGGGTTATATAATTTTTTGTGTGTTGGTGTGTGTGCAAAATTGCAGGCTGGGCAGTCTTGTGTGTGTGTGTATATAAAATAAGGTAAGCTGTAGTATAAGATAGAATAAGAGTGATAATCATGTAACCCAAGCAAAGGATCAATTCTTACGAAAATATTTCAGATGTAGTAAAGTTTGTAAAAAATTTAAATGATTCAAAACTAAATTAAAATGTTAATTCTCTTCATAAAAAATGTGTGTGTAATTCATTCACACAACCTTAGAAATTACGTCTGCATCCCAAACATACGTATGACGAAACCTTGAAGCCACGCGATGGTAAGTAGGAGTGAATTAACATTAATTTTAAATTATTACGATATCATTCTTTTTAATAATATAGAAAGTTTCAAGGCCTATCATTGTACAGGTAGTGATTACAATAAATAAACGAAAAATAAAGAGTGTGACTGAACTTCATGCTATATTTCTGACAAAAAATTATATTTTTTGATTTGCTATATTTACAAAAAATTATCATTGAAAAAAGTTTGTTATTAGCCTATATAATTTCATGAAGATAACAGTTTATATGTTTGTGACATTGTACACAATTAGTACAGACTTCAGAGTCTTCCATTTACAGGTTAGATATATTATTTCTTCCAGAATTGAATGCTCAAGGGCAGTTGTGAATTGTGATTATCTGTAAGTTAAATTTTAATTCAGCAACAATAACAATTTAATTTTTTATGAGGATTTAGTTCTAAATAAACAGTTTAGTACATTCAGTTATAATTTTTGTAATAAATTCATTGTTTCAGGTGAGGCAAGGGAGCTAAAATGGTTTTGCGTCTCTTCATTAAGCATCAAATAAGAAGAATTACCTGAAAATTCTGTTATTAATTCTTCACACCAAGAAAACAAACATTCTATAAGTCTGGATGATGAAAAGTGAGTTTTATATGTGTATTTTAAATAGAGTAACCTGTATTGTTGACAACAATGAGTATACAATGAGACTATATGATTAAATACCACTATTACATTAACGACTCTGAACAAAAAGTTTTTTAAAAGTAAAAACATAAAGTTTTACCTTACAGCCTGAACCGGTTTTCGCCTTTAAAAGGCTTCATCAGAGGCTGCCGCTGGTAGCACTGTCCATCCTGTTGTGGGCGACGGAATCGAATTTTGAAAGATCGATGCTGTGTGTGTGGGGTGAGATAGGCCTATGTTCGAATAAAGCGTACGATTTGAATGTTATACGAGCAACGATTTTTCTAACCTTCAACATTGTGAATTTGTACATTTGGACTGTAGATCGTCTTGCTGAGTTAATGTAATAGTGGTATTTAGTTTAGTGGTATTTAGTTAAGTAACGGACAAATCATGGACAACGAAATCCAAGAATTTAACTCTCTGATACACCCCTGGATCCTGTTCATCGCTACTGGGAGGCTTGACGTCGCATGGCTGAGAGGCCAAGGACAGGCGTTGGATAAACCAACTAAACCAAACCATCTTAACCCGACCCTTTGGAGTTTGTTCGTCTCTCCACTTGGGAATGTCTCACGAAAACTTTCGAACCAATCTTTCTAAATAGTCCTACTGATGCGAATATTTAATTTTTATTTAAATAACAATAACAGCAACATGCATGTCCATACTTCTACCTCCCCCACAGACCCTTTTTTCTTTGAGATGATCCCTTCATATTATAGTGGAGCAACTGGCAGAGGTCAAATTTGTTTAGGAATCACAAGAATCCATGCAGGGTATCATATTAAAGAGAATTTTAATGATCTGGATACAGTGTTCAGTGTTAGAAATTTCAAAACTTCATGACACTAGAACCCAAAAATGAATCAAAACTTTGAAAGTAGAATAAATTTTTTGGCTATCAGAAAAACGGGAATTTTTGCCCAAATATCAATGTATTATAATCTATAAAATTCCTTAACTAAGGATACCAAAGGCCAGAATGTAAAAGAAATTTTTTTTTTTAAGTAGGCCCATATGTGAGGCATCACATTATGGCTAATTTCAATCAAAATATAAACTGGTTTGTCTGAGGCTCACAATGATGTGAGTACTTCGTCTTGGTGGGCTGTAAGGCCCGTGGTCCATGGTAGTTTTGTGCAAACATTTCAGGTGTGACTTCAACGGCCATCTTCAGTGCAGAAGGCTGCAACACACTGATCAAGGTTCGCAGTCAGTGACCACTGAACTGTGGTTAAGGCTGAAACACATTTATAATCCTTAACCAAAGTTCAGTGGTCACTGACTGCGAACCTTGGTCAGTGTGTTGTAGCCTTCTGCACTGAAGATGCTCATTGAAGGTACGGCTGAAACGATTGCACAAAACAACCATGGACCATGGCCTTAGAGCCCAGCAAGCCAGAGTACTTATATCATAAACTGGTATATTTGATTATTTGAGAATAACTCCCCCCCCCATGAAACATTCAAAGGAAAATAATTACAACACTCAGATATCTCTGCATCCATCTTAATCGATGAACGACATGGAATCCTCAAATACTCTAGAAATGGAAACAGTGAGAATTAAAGTGAGATAATTGTATTGGATTGTCACAATTAATAATTGAAAATTAGCTGTTAACATACAGGGCAACTGTGAGACCTGTATGGACTTGGAAGAGGTTTGAGGAACCGCCAGCAACAGCATATAGCATAAAGGCCTAGTTGAGATACACAAGTTTCAAAACGAGCAAAGGGATAGAAATTGTTGCCAACCACTGTGCATATGCTGTAGTAAGAAATAAATTTAATAATACAGTGTGATTTGTAGGCCTATTGTACAAGTGAACAAATTGTAGTAGGGTACATCTAACAGGGATAAATAAACACTTATTGCAAACGTTCCTTAAAACCAGAAATTTGGAATAAAAGGCTTGTATGTATGGGCGTATAGCAGAATATTTCTGTAGAAGACAAAACTTGTTAATTTGGATATTTTGTTACAAAATACAAATAACTTCAAGAAATGTGATGAGTTACAAGAAACAAGAAAGAAAGAAATGTTTAGGTACTTGACATATACCTAAGACAAGTGTAAATTTTCTTGTCGCGTGCCTAAACACTTCCGTTTCGTGTTTGATACATGTGAAAAACTTGTTTGAAAATTGTTATCTCAGCAGAATTTGAAAGCGGTCAGGTCATTTTATATTACTTGATGTGCACTTATTTCTATTATGAAGTAATTTTATTAAGAATAAACTTACTTCAATGTTAATACGAGACGTTATTCTGCAAGAATCTTCTGTCGATGAAGGTTGCACCAAGGTTGTCAATACGGTGTTCAGTTTTGTCTAAAATGTAGTAAAACGTTTCAGTGTACATTCTGAAATATTCATAAAACCGTTCCCTATCAGCTCTTAACTGCGGGAATATTTAATAAATGATATTCACCAGATTCTCCCCTTGACTGATTAATTTTATAAATACATAATCTCTCTGGTTTTAATTTTAATCCAATATTTCTGTAGCAATAAGTAAACATGCTGGTTCTTTACTAGACAGCCCCAAAATCGCGACTGGTCTACAGTTTCGGTGCCTGTATCCACCTGCACTCTGACCACCACCCGCCAGCCGGCTACTGACGCAACACACGACTGTTTTCCTATGCAAATCAGCCTGAAATCTGTTTGTACCTAGTAGGCTTCCTGAGCTGAAGATCTCGTGCACGATTTTGAACAAAATGCACTTATTATTAGGTATATTTCAATATTAGGTCACTTTTCAGGTATCAGAAAAATTACGAATATCCCAGTTACTTGACTATTTTTTTTTAGTAAAATAAATTGTTAAGAACGCTAAAATTTTCAGACTACTGCACTCTTTGTTTGGCTATAATTTATAACCATAATGACAAATGATAAAGTAGGGTAAGCTCACCTAATTCCGTGATATGCTCTATAAATAATGTCATGAAATTACAGTTAGTGACTATTACGTTTTTAGTCTCGTCGCTATCGTCATTGCGAGTTCTGAATTATGAGAGGCAGAAGATTAAAGATGCCAATATATGAGGAATCACGTTGTGGCATATTTTAATCAAAATAAAAACCGGTATATTTGATTATAAATGGTAAGTGCCCTGTCGTCTCTTCGTCCCAAGCTATTTGGCACCTTTCAAGGGTCCGGAGCCTCTCTTGGTGTTTTGGGATCTCCCTGCCGACCTCAGCTTTCCTAAGGTGTACAGCTCTCTGCTCCTTGTCAAGATGATTGGTAGGGATAAACCCAGTGAATACCGTAACAGCTGGTTCAGAGAAATAGCAGTAAACAGAGACACCCTCAGAACGCCCCTGCTCTGCACCTGGGTCAGTCATTTTCAGTATACTTTCTTGTCAGTATAAAATCTATGATAAAATAATGCTGGTAGTTAGGGTCATTTCGACACTACAACATTAACCAGTATAAAAGGAAAGGAAATAAACGTGTATTTCAACCATAGAAATTATGTATTATCCAGAATAATCTGGCTTAATTTCAATCAAATATATTGGAACTTACCGTCTGCGGCTTTTCAGAAACAGCGTCTTTATAAAATTTACATGTTTCGGGACCCTTGTCCCATCATCAGAATTTAAAAATAATTGTGTATCATTTAAATTTGATACACTTGTCAAACACTTAAAATATTAAAATCCA
Organism: Magicicada septendecula; assembly: GCA_034769895.1. Taxonomy (NCBI): domain Eukaryota; kingdom Metazoa; phylum Arthropoda; class Insecta; order Hemiptera; family Cicadidae; genus Magicicada; species Magicicada septendecula. Next base: position 47,448,525 of record CM068376.1, read on the forward strand.
ATATAAAAATAACTTAATATAACATGATAATATAATATTTACAGCGAGTGTGAGGTTACCGATGTACATCGTATGAAAACCGACCGTGCACTGATTTACGTCTCGCTCCCACCACGACAATAGCGCAAGGCAGTGTTGTACAATACATTTGACTTGAAGATCAATTTATCATTTAAAACATGCGGCTTGGTATCAGTATTATTGTGTGCTTTATAAATTTCGTACTCTTCAAGAGCGTTCAAATATCGCCCTTTCTTACATATGTGAAGGGGTTTCAAATTAGTTTTAAAATTAGTGTAGCTATGATTTTCGGAAATGAGGTGTTCTGCAAATTTTGACTTGATATTGTCCAAACTGTGAAAATGTGTAGGCGGCCTATGTTCTATAAATCTTTTTAAAAAACCACGTCCTGTCTGGCCCACATAAAAGGCGTCGCAATTGTCACATATCAATTTGTAAACACCAGTTTTGTGTTCAAGGCTGGTGGTTCTGCGGACACGAAGATTATTCATAATACTATTAGTGGTCTTATAAGTGACCTTGATATTACTGGTTTTACCAAAAATTGACCGAAAGATCTGTGGCATAAGGTATGTGTACGGTGTTGCAATATATTTGCGTGTTGTATTTTCGCGTGTTTTACGTCCGTTAAGGTTGCTATGTCCCTTCTTGTGTTTTCGAAGGATGTTGTTCACCATATTGACATCATAACCATTAGCGACAGCAATGTGTTTAATGGTGTCTAATTCCTCATGGTATTCTTTATCACCGAGGGGCAAAGATAAAATTCTATAAATCATACTGTGGAAGGCAGCTAATTTTTGTGATAAAGGATGAAACGACTTAGCATGTATTACAATGCCAGTCGTTGTGGGTTTTCTATAGATGTCAAATTGCAACTTTTTATTATTATTGTCCTTAGCAACAATTAAATCTAGAAAATTCAGTTTACCATTTTCTTCACTTTCAAGTGTGAACTGCATTTTGTTATTGATATTATTCAAATGATTATGTAAATTATTAATTTGTTTTTGTGTACCTTTGTATATTAAAAAGGTATCATCAACATACCTACCGTAAAATATTATGTTACTCCTGTGTTTGTTATTAGTAAGAATGAATGAATTTTCGAAATTATTTAGGTATATATCTGCAAGAAGACCTGAAAGTGGAGAACCCATTGTTAACCCATTTTGTTGCCTGAAAAATTGATTATTGTGGGTAAAGTAATTTTGATCAAGAACTAACTCCAAAATGTGCATCAACTCATTTATATTATTAATATCCAATTTATTAGTATTAATAAGGTTAGTCCTAAGTATACGCATGGTCTCCGCTACTGGTATATTCGTATACAAATCCACAGTATCAAAGGAAATAAGTTTGTGGGTCGGTTCAACTATTAAATTTTTAACTTTATTCACAAAGTCAACGCTATTAATTAGACTATGATCATTAATTATTTGTATATTGTGTTTTATTATGGTGACTAATTTTTTAGCTGTTTTATACCCCGGAGCAGTGGTGAAATTTACTAATGGTCTCAAGGGGATAGCATCCTTGTGGAGTTTGGGTAATCCTGTTAAAACGGGTGCTTTTGAATTTATTGGTTTCAAAGATCTTCTTCTTTGTTCATCAAACAAATGGGTGCATCTGTTTATACATTGATTTAATTGTTTTACATAATTTTCTGTTGGGTCCAAATTTAGTAAATCAATGCTGTTGTTAATAATGAAATTTTGTATTTTATTGTTATAATCCTCACTGTCCATAATAACCACAGTATTGCCTTTGTCAGCTTTAGTGACAAGCTTTGTCACCTTCGCACTCTCTGTAAATATTATATTATCATGTTATATTAAGTTATTTTTATATTGGATTTTAATATTTTAAGTGTTTGACAAGTATATCAAATTTAAATGATACACAATTATTTTTAAATTCTGATGGTGGGACAAGGGTCCCGAAACATGTAAATTTTATAAAGACGCTGTTTCTGAAAAGCCGCAGACGGTAAGTTCCAATATATTTGATTGAACAACACATGGCTTGGTACTAAACATTTGGGATTTATTCCTTTTAAACATGGCTTAATTTATTATGTAAAGAGATTTCTGATCTCATACTCTTGAATTTCATCAATAAGATTCCTCTATAAGTGATTTTCAAATAAAGTGTTCCTTTATTTATCATACTATATTTCTATATAATTCCGTTTTAATTATGTTTAAAATGTTAGAGGCTGTGCTTTGAATAAGTACTATCATATAAGTACCACAGAACAGTTCTTCTGTGCTCTTTACCTAAATCATACTATTGTGTTCATATTGTTTATACCATGTATGTGTAGCAGGGAAAGTATGGTAATATATCTATATCACATAGAATCCTCATCTCCTGTCTCCGAGTACATCTGCGGTTTTATTGAAGTTCATTTTAATTTGGTTTTCATACCTTTGAACTGAACTTTATTTAAATATCACTATAGTATTGACGACTCGGAACACTAAGTTTTTTATAAGTAAAAACGTAAAGTTTTACCTTACAGCCTAAACCGGCTTTCACCTATAGAGGGCTTCATCAGAGGCTGTCGTAGGTAGCGCTGTTGAAGCCTCCTATAGGTGAAAGCCAGTTTAGGCTGTAAGGTAAAACTTTAAGTTTTTACTTATAAAAAACTTAGTGTTCCGAGTCGTCAATACTATAGTGATATTTAGTTAAGTAACGGACACGTCATGGACAACGAAATCCAAGAACTTTATTTGTTCAATAGTTTACTTCAATCCACATACTTCTGTTGTGTTGGTAGAATTTACAGTTTTATACTGGTATCGTATAGCTTCAGGCAGAAATTACTGATAATTTAACCACCATAAAGTAAAAATGACTTTAATCAATAATAAAATAACTGAAACTGGAAAAAAACCCAGATGTGAGTAAATTTTTATTTTTATTAGCTTCGTAGACTCAAGAGGCCTTTTTTGTCAGACGTAACCTACTGGAATCATAGTTGTGTAGTGTTTAACAGTAAAGAATCAAAAACCGGTTATATTCTTATTTGTTTCTTTTCATTCATCCTATATTTATATTGAAGTGTCTCGTTAAATTTTGAGTAGGTAAAAACAATAAAGTTAAATCGTTAAGTGTGTGTCTTGTGCCGTAAGTTAGCGTCCTAATTTCTTAACGGTTTTTCACATTCCTTGCTCATTTCCTTTTATCATGTTTTCTGCACCAATTCTAATATATAATTGTTGATTACTGCTTTTATAGTTAATTACAATTAGCATTAAGGATCTTTTACATTATCAGTCATTTAAATTGTAATAGTGTATAAATTATGTTCTTGGGTATTATAATTTGCTTGATGTATTTAAGGAAAACAATTTTGATGATGTTAAACAAACTGTTTCAACTCCTACACACACACACACACACACACACACACACACACACACACACACACACACACACACACACACACACACACACACACACACACACACACACACACACACACACACACACACACACACACACACACACGTGCACTCACATATACAACACGTTCACTCAACTAATTTATCTGTTGTGTGAGACATTTTTCTTGTATCCATACACAGGTCCTGATGATGACAATAAATATTATCGAAACGTCGACACAAATAATTTAAAATTTGTGTTATACTTTTTTGACTGACCCTAGTGTACTTTTCATCGTTAAAATTCATTGATTGATGGTCACTACTAAATTATGAATTATTTATAATAACAATAATAATAAAATGAATGTTTTTGAAACACAAAACATTTTGCATGGAACGGTATAAAATGCCACTTATTCCTTTAGTTGGGACCGTCGTAACGACTGTACTGTAAACCAGTGACGGCTCGTGGTTCCAAATGTTGGTGGTTGGAGTAGTCGGTTGAGTGCAGCGGGAGGGGAGGTTAAAACATATTAAACAGGAGGCAGACCTATTAATTACATATGTGCATCATACATAGTGCTGTTGTATGGAAAAAAATAGAAAGTTACTGTTTTCCAGTTGTTTGAGCAGATAATTTGTGGGAAATTCCAAGTTAGTTGTGTCGAGACAGTTCATCTAACAAGCATGATGCAAGCGACTGAGCATCACGTTTAGGAGGAGCAATGAAACCCCAGAAGCTTTCAACCTGTTTATCTTTTATTATATATAACGATACATTATGACCATTTGAAAAATATTAGGAACTTCAGTGGTCTCATCAGCAATTACAGGCACTTAATTGTTATTTCTTCATGGCATATTTCTAACATTATATTAAAAGTTCACTTAGAATGGTTTTTGAGGTTTTATATAAGAGCTTTTGAATTTTCCTTAAATACAGTTGCTTCCTCTAAATCATGGTTTCTCATCCTGGGGGCGTGCCCCCCCCTGGGGGGCATAGGAGAATTTCAGGGAGGCGTGGTAAGCAATGAAAATATACATAAATTAGCCAAACAATAAAAAGTTGTAACAAACACAAACCACTCATGCGCGGCCTTAGAAAAGGAACTTCTGCAAATAGTTCTCTCCGTCACCGCTAGATCTAACTGCATTCAGGCACACGTCTTATTTGCACTGGCCTGTACCCAAATAGTTCGCCCCAAAACCGCTAGATCCCTCTGCATCTCTGTTGGAAGCAGACGAACAGTGTTTCTAGGGAAAACACTACCGTGGCTAGGGTAATTTTACTACCGGTTGGTGGCTACACTGCACAAAACAGACGATTGATGATTGTTATTGTGTTCCAGTCGTTTGTGCGAGTAATTGTCTTGTGGAGTAGTGCTAAACATGGCTAAATCATTACCAAAGAAAAGACTGTACAGTGATGACTATATAAGGTTCGGCTTTACGTACATTGAGAAGAACGATTGTCATTTACCTCAGCGTGTTATTTGTCACAATGTTCTGAGTAATGATGCAATGCGACCAGGGCGTTTAGAACGCCATTTGACTACCATTCACCCCGGCCTGAAAGACAAACCAATGGAGTTTTTTGATGGAAAGAGAAACTCGCTTAAATGAATGAAACTCGATTCAACTGGAAGTTTTCAAGTGGAGAACGAAAAGGTCGTTGAAGTTTCTTACAAGCTCGCTTTGCTTATAGCAAAAGACAAAAAACCATATAGCATTGGTGAGTCACTTATAAAACCATGTTTACTAACTCCATGCAGTACTTTACTTGGAGAGGAAAGTTGCAATAAAATTGCAAAAATACCGCTCTCAAATGACACAGTAAAACGTAGAATTGATGAAATGGCACAAGATTTAAAAAAACAAGTAATAGAAAAGTTAAAGAAATGTCCGTTCTTTTCTCTGCAATGTGATGAGACAACTGACATTTCAAAAAACTCTCAGTTGTTGTTTAACTGTAGATATACTGACAGAAAACGCTTTGTAGAGGAAATATTATATTCCCAAACTCTTCAGACAACCACAAAATCTGAGGATATGTTTTTTCTGCTCTCTGTAACATTTTGACAGCTAATAATCTTCCTTAGGAGAATGTTGTTGGAATATGCACTGATGGGGCAAAAGCCATGACAGGATGTCGTTCTGGATTTGTTGTGCTTGCAAAAAAACAGAACCCTGACATCATTGGTTCTCATTGTATCATACACAGACAAGCTTTGGCTTGTAAAACTCTGCCTAAAACACTTAATACTGTTTTGAAATTGGTAATCAAAGTAGTAAACTTTGTCAAATCAAGTGCTCTGAATACTAGACTTTTTGAGGCTTTATGTTACGAATTGAATAGTGAGCAACAAACTCTTCTTTCCCACACTGAAGTTCGTTGGCTCTCAAAAGGTAATGTGCTGTTGTGTTTTATTTCTTTTTAAATAATTAATTAAATAATCACAAACTCCCACTTACCTTTAATTTGTCAACTCTCTGGCCAGATCGTCTAGTGGTGTAAACCCTATTTCGTATAGCGAATTTACCAGCACAGAAAATGAAATCAGGTACTTGAAATGATTATTCACACACACATATATCAATTGAAATAAAATATTAATTTATTAATTGATGTTGTAACATTCTTTGTTCTCCTCTCTCTTAATTTTCTTCTACATAATTTTTGATTCTACTCTAAAAGTTATTAAAACCCATGTGGCTATACCACTTATAGAATTATAACAATATTGTATATTTATTCATATTTTAATTAGATTATATGAGGCAGCCCAGTTTGCTCAGTCTCTCATCCACACATATTTAAATTTTTCCCCATATTTTAAGTTTATCGCTTTATACAAATTTTACATAATTATGGCAAGGATTAAGAAGAAAGTTGGACTGTTACTTCTCTGTACGTCCTGGTTGACCCCGTGTTGTACTCGGTGGGTTTATTCACTCAAGTCCAAAAGTAGTTCTCACAATTTGTTTTTTACGTCACTGAAGGGTAATTCGTTCTCACATTATTTTTTATGCCACTTTCATACCTGCCAACTTTTAAGGTTTTTCCGTAAAATTTACGGAATAGCGTGTGTTTTACGGCTTTACGGATGAACTACGATATTTTACGATTTTACGTACGAAGACCTTATTTTCAAAATTCGTGCCAGCACGAGCTTCCGCATGCTACCGGTACATGTTGTGTGACCATCAATATAATATATTATCTCGATGTGTGTGACCCGTGAGTATTCGATACATCGCATTTTCCGGTCGTTACAGTTTTCGACCATGTATACATTCCTATATGAATACAATGCTTTCCGGCTGAAATGCAGTCATTCTATATCAATATATTTGAGTTGCAAGATCGACTAGTTGGCTCGCAAGCCGCTTCGATTGAAGCGTGGTTAAAGTATTCTTTGTTTCACTGACTTGGCATGGTTGGATGGAACTTACGTAGCTGAGATTGTATATTACAGTTATGGAATAACGTGTGAATTGCGCTCGTTGCATTTTCTTTGTGTTTTACGCAACGTGTTGGAAAGTCAAGGTTGTGCTGGAATTGTTTTTAAAGAAATCGTGAATTGTGCTCGTCGCTTGTTTATCTTCATTTTCTTTGCACCATGTGTTTGGAAGCTGAGAATATGTTGTGTTGTAATTAGGGAAAGACCTTATGAATCGTGCTCATCGTTTATTTTGCATCGTATTTTTCTCAACGCATTGGGAAGTCGAGGTTATGCTGCAAGTTTGAAAAAAACGTGAATTGTGCTTGTTGCTATTTTTGCTTCATTTTTGTCTTCACTTATTTCGATACAAATGTTATGTTGTGAGTTGTGGGATAACTTGAATTGTGTTTGTCGCTTTATGACTGTGTTGTTTATCAGAAATCATGAGTGAATCCACGAAAAAACAGTATTTTCAGGTGTTCAGGGAATCCTATTCTTTGGAATTCCCATGCATCTTGAAATCCAGAAAAGGAGAAAAATTTGCGTTTTGTACCATGTGTGCGTGTGATATTAATATAGCACTTGGCGGCAAAAGCGACATTACAAATCATATTAAGTGTGCTAAACATCTCAGTAATTTGAAGTCAAAGGCAGAGAATCAGATAATACATAGTTTCTTTACCAAAGCTGGAGATAGTAATTACGATGTTATTCAAGCCGAGTGTTTGTTTACTTCTTTTCTAATAGAGCACAACATACCACTGGCTGCAGCTGATCATGCAGGAGCCTTGTTCAGAAGGATGTTCCCTACATCGGAAATTGCTAAAACGTATGGCTGTGGTCGCACGAAAACAACGTGTGTTTTGAATGAAATGGCACGGTTGTACAACCCAAGAAATTGTCACACATCTACAGAATGGACCATTTTGTTTGTCCACAGATGGAAGCAATGACACTAGTTCGAAGCTGTATCTGATAGTGGTTACATTTTATGATGCTGTGCAAGAAAATGTTTCAAGTAGTGTACTATCGGTACCAGCATTAGAAGGAGATTCGACTGGACGCAACATTGGTAAGCTGCTACTATCACAATTGGAATTCCACAAAATACCAATTAAAAACTGTCTTGCATTCTGTTCGGACAATGCTCCTGTTATGATTGGACAGAAAAATGGAGTTCTTGCAGTTCTGAAAGAAGCTCATGCAGATATTTTTGGCATTGGTTGCAGCTGCCATCTCATTAATTTAGCTGCTGAGAAGCTGCAGCAAGTTTACCACTCAGAATCGATGAGATTCTTGTTGACCTTTTCTATTACCTGGAGAAGAGTGCCAAGAGAAAAGAACGGCTTCAGAAATTTCAAAGTTTGCATGGAAAAGAAATAAAGAAATTGTTGAAGCACGTGTGCACAAGATGGCTATCCTTAGGCAGGTGTTTAGACAGATTATTAGATCAGTGGGATCCACTTCTTTCGTTTTTCAAGGATGAAGTAGTAAGTACTCCAAACGTTTCTGCCAGTTTGTCATTCTTCACCATTCCTAAAGCAGGCCGCAGTAGATCTGATGACAACCAGAAAAAGAGACTTCTCGATTGTTCCTCCTCATCTGAAGCCAAAAGAATGGCACGTTCTTCCAAATGTGACACGCCAGTTCTGCGAAACGTGAATCCCACTACATCTCGCGAAGAAAAGCTGTTCATGTTTCTTTCTTCGGACCTTAACAAGGCTATTAGCACTTTTCTGCATGTGACTATCCCATAATTTGAAAGAGTTAATACAGTCCTTCAGAGTGCTTCCCCGCATATTCACAAATTATTCGACTTAATGATGGATCTGTTGAAACAGACGCTCACTAAGTTTGTGAAACCAAGTGTAATTAAATGCTCTGCATTGCTTGATGTCTAGTATCACCCTATCCAGAACCAGAAAGTTGACGAGGAATTGATTATTGGCATTCAAACCCAGAACTTTGTTAAGACACTGAAAGATGAAGACAAATCTCTATTTTTTTCGTCTGTCAGAAACTATTTCTGTACTGCCTGTGATTACATGGTCAATAAGTTCCCTTTCAGGAGTGATGTCCTGAAGCATGCACAGGTTGCAAAACTTGACAGCATCGAAGAAGCTCAGTTTTCTTCCGTTAATTTCTTTTTGGAGAAGTTTCCCATTATTCTGTTGCGGAAAGGAAATGAAACAAGAGATGATGCTGTCAATGAACTCCAAAGGCAGTTTGCAGCCCTTCAGATAGATGACTTGTCTTCTGTTGAAGGTAAACAGGGTTCGGTTGTTTCTAAATGGGCTCAGGTGTCAAACATCCTTGAAGCTGATGGACATCATAAATTCGACAGAATCTCTAGATTCATGTTGTCTATTCTTACAATACCACAAAGTAATGCAGAATGCGAGCGGATTTTTAGCCTAGTTAAGAAGAATAGGACTCAGTTCAGGTCATCTATGTCCAATGGAACTCTGGAAGCCATTTCCATTTTGAAGACGAACAGTTTTGTACCATGTCATAAAAGCACTTTTTCTAAAGACTTTTTAAATAAAGCTAAACAAGCTACAAGTTTATCCCTTAAATCGGACTAAAGGAAGTGCATGTGATTGTAAATAATATAAATAACTTCAGTGTACTGTATATAATTATCTTTTTGGTTTGAAGTGCAGCAAGATACTCTTTTCTGCAAAATTTTCTTCGGTTGTGTGCATAGCCTACGAATAACTTTGGGTAAGTGGATTTCATTCATAAATTTTACAAGTACTTGTGGTCGTTTAATTCACGTTAAATATTTTGTCCTTTAGAATATTGTATTAATGCTATAGAACTCTAATTATCTGAAGTGAAAAATATGCATGCATTTTGTGTTGTTAAACTGCATTTTGACGCGCGGGTTCTTGCGTGTTTCGACGCGCGGGTTCTTGCGTGTTTCGACGCGCAGGTTCTTGCGTGTTTTGACGCGCGGGTTCGGACGTATTTTGACGTGCGGGATTTTTACTGATTGGCCTTTTGGAAAGTTGGCAGGTATGCACTTTATATTATAAATTTAACCACATTTTAAAATTTTAATAGGTTTTCGGCCCGCGAGCCTTTGTGTTTGTCTGGCCGGACGGAATTCTTGTAGTCGACTGCCCTGTTTTCTGCGCGCACAGCGAGAGATATTTCTAAATACGTGACCAGACCATGGGAAAGTTGGCCGTCTGAGTGCGCGGTTGGAAGCGCGTGCCCCCCTCGTTGATAAAAGTACATTCCTTAGCCACACCGCAACTGTTTGACTATATAGTCCACTCACCGTAATTTCTTATTCACAATTCCCGATGCGTATTTTCTGATGGTTACCGAACAATACCATGACTGGTTTTAAAATGATTAAAATTTGTTTCCCCCTTTTGCCCCGTTACAATACTCGCTCAATGAGAGGTTTCCTGCCGAAACAGAAAAACTCTCATTGCTAAACCCTAAGAGGATCAGTGAGGATATGGTGCCAACAACCCCCCTTTAATTTCTTAACACATCATGGGTAAACTACCCCCCTAGCTCGGCGACTATGGCTGCACCTGAACGAGATTACTGGACTTCTCTGTACGAGATCCCAACACCGTAAAATTGGACAGGTACTCACCATAATACCACCTAACCCTTTGTCATTTCACCAAAAAAAATCAAAACTGGCCTTATATCATACCAGATCCTCAACCGATATGTTCCTCCTTACATGCATACTGGGTTGCCTTTAGCAAATACTGGGTGCATACACATACTCATGATTTTATTGAATATAATATCTATATACTACTTTGTTGATCTTAAATTCATAAAATATTTTATATTTTAACTTCAATTCCTTTTCTCAATATTTTTATCGGTTTGACGTTACGGTTTCACATAAATGGCAATTTCTGTTACAAAAAAATAACCAACAACTCAAACTAAATCATTTAAATTTTGTTCGCCTAGAGAAATTAATCTAAGTCCAATATCAAAGATTCATATAGGTACCGTTAATTTGATCATGTCTTTCTATTTATTTTCAAAACTTCAAAATCCTTTAAATGAATTTACAACGCTTCTTAATTAGCTGCTAACAATCCTAATAAACAAAATAAAATGAACACCTTATTTTATTCAAGATTCCCTTATCATTACATTTATTTACCTCATATAATATGAACCATATACCTCATTTGCCATATTAGCAATACACAGAATCACAATATATATTGAACATTAATATACAATCTGTACTTCAAGCAAAAAATGAAACAATTTTTTTTCCCCACAATATCTTTTTTAACAATTTTCCCAGAAACAAAATTATTTAATTACATTCATTAACAAAAGAACCATAAGTCACTAAGAGAAACATATCATGTCTCTAACATCAGTCATCAGCTGATCTCTCCGGGTCAGGTGAATGACCTTAGCCTAGATATACAAAATTATACAAGGTAAAACGCATAACACATGTTTATAATTCTTACACTCTAACATAGTAATATAATAACATAATAAAACATAATAAATTCCTTAGCATTAATCGTTTCAAAATCGGTACATTCATCTACAAAATTATCATATGGAGCAAAACACATGTAAATCAATTACTCTCATATAAATTGTCTACTGTAATCATCTCATGAATCAAAATAAAATCATTTATTTAGCTTATTAGCTCATTTAGTTTATGTCAAATTAAGATTTTAATTCGTTACTCCCCTGGGTAACCTGCTTACCACACACACTATGGCCCCCCACTGGACTGTGGCGTCCAGTTGCTTCCACAAGAAAGGAAGTTTATTGGGGGTAGACGCTGCCTACCCCATTCTTGCTTCAGCGTTATATAAAAATTCAGCATTACTGATGTCCGAGGACACCAGTAATCCTACTATAATGATTCACACACCCTTAATACGGCACTATCACCACCTTCGATGATAGCCGCTGTTCCATAGTTAAGTAGATTCCCCCTTTTCCCCCTTTTGCATTTCTAAGTTCACCAATTTAGTGGTTATAATTACATTATAAATCCACGGTCAGGGTTCGGTGAAGCCGTGACTGCCCGAAAATTGGGGAATCTACTAAAAGACATACAAGGTTTACACTAACACTGCTACTGCAATTCACAGATGGTAAACCATTATATGTTTGGATATATTATCATTTAATTTTCCTACACCCTAACAAACATAATACAACATAATAAAACATAGTACACTCATAATTAACATTGTTGTTATTAACTTAACATAAACAATTCACATTTAAGTTTGATCAGAAATTACACACCTTTCAGCTTTATTTTATCTTTAAATTCTATTAAATCTTTCACTTGTTTCATTTATTATTACCTTTTAACTATGATTTTCCTATTTAACATTTTCATCATTAAATATTTTGTAAATTCTCCGTTATTCACAAAGATTTGATTTATTGACGGGGATTTATATATAACCTTACTCCCTTCTTTCTAGCAACCATTTACAGATTTGCATAGGGTGACACAAATCTCTCAAAAATATTTATCTCCATTACCTTCTAACCATGAATCATTCTACTCTTATAACAAAATACCTGTTACCCTCTTTGCACCTAGGATGTGTGTTCCCTCCCTTATACTCATTGCCTTATTAGTTCCTGGCCCTTTCCCAGGTAACTCCGCCAAACTCCATTTAAAACTATTCACCTCCCGCCACAACACCTTGCGTTGAGGACTCCTTACCACACCACCCTCTTTACAAAATTTCACCATATACTCTTTTTATTACCTAAATACCTCACTCTCGTTACTCTATATATGTGCACTATCGCTACTGTGTCCCTACTAATACTCTGTTTCTATAACTTGTATTCCAACAATCTTATTTCGTCCAACACCCATTTAAAATTGACTCTAACGGTCTTAATGCCTTATTGAAACAATTATCACCCAAACTCTATCTTTTACAACATTTTTCATTAATTTAACCATTGAAAACTACACTAGAAAACTCATAACTACCTCAACTTTAATTTTAACCTTTGAAACTCATTTAAAATTTATTATTCAAACATTTAACATTTTACTTTATTTAAATTGCATTATAAACTTCATACTTACAGTACATCACTCATATACTATCATAGACACAAAATATTAACATTTGTCACCACCAAATCATGTACACAACTCCATGTATCTTTGTAACGGTACATAAGTCTGTATAGGAATTTGTGGGTACATGAAAATATAATTTTATTGTAATCCAACGGATTAAACGACATGAGGTTAAAATTTCCAATAAATATCATACAACACAGTTTACCAGCACAAGTTGACGCCAAAGTCACTGGCATACGTGCCAAACGACAGCTATTCAGACAAAACAGCAGACGGACACTGCTGAAATGTCATCAAAAATACGATAGACGTAATAACTGAGCCATATAACAATGCCGTCATCACCGCAAAACAATAGAATGATGACAGATTGTAACTTCTGTCTTTTATCGTTTTATTAGTTACAATAATATTGTGTATACTAGTAAATTACTTTCACTTTTGAAACTGGACGCCATGTTGTCAGATTGGGCAACATCATACAAATTTACATTTAGGGCCAGGATTCGGGTAACACGAACCCGATTTGTGAAACATACTACCTGAAATAATTGTACTCGAGATAACATATATAAGTTACTTTTACTTTTTAAAATTGATTCTACTATGTGCCAAACACGCACGTTACTAGGCCTCGGGGCGTAGTCCTATATATTTTTGAATAAACATTATTAGAAATAAACATTGTGAATATACTAAACATATAATATAGTATAATATGCTAAAACCAAAACAAAGTTAATACCTGCACAACCCAGCACTTAGAAATTATAAGACACACTCTCTCTCTCTCTCTCTCTCTCTCTCTCTCTCTCTCTCTCTCTCTCTCTCTCTCTCTCTCTCTCTCTCTCTCTCTCTCACTCTGGTACAATTTCTTTGTTTTTAACTGAGCTCATTTCAAATTTTTTAAATATAGTTTGATTTAAAATTTTGGTCATTTTATATTGAATGAAATGTTAGTTGGCCATTTTATACTGAATTATGTAATTTGATGTGAAAATAAAAATGATGTTGGAACGTTCTCACCCATGTGTTGTACAAGTCTCACCGCACTTCTAGGGTCGTCCGTTTGGTGCACAATCTGTAATTTTACATCGTTCTAAAGGCCCACCGTCGTGTCAGCCCACGAAAACGCCTTGGACAGATTCTATACGCACTATTGTTATGGACGACCCATCGGCCGATGACACCTGTCCAATCTAATCTCTTTACCGCCCCAACATTTTCTATATTTTAGTTAGTTAATTAACCACTTTTAGTGGTGTAAAAATTGAAATTCACACTTGGTGAACGGTTTGCCGGCCGGCTGCGCTCACGCTTTCTGATGAAATGACCAAGAGTCTTTGTTCCATATATCGTAGGTGGGGCGAAAACTACGTCATCAGGCTTTGTTCATCTGGTTACAGCATCGACTTGTTTACGGAAATACATTCCTCAGCGCTGACGTAGTCAGGGCTCGTCGCCTTATCTCAGTATGCGACATACGGTTTTTTGCTGTGTTTCATGTTTTTTGCTATGAAACAGTTAGAATCCTGGCAATTCACTTCTGCGTTCACATATATGTTTATATAGTCCACTCACTGTAGCTTTACAGGGATTATTAAAAGTTTAATTAATTATGACCAAATTGTTAAAAAATGAAGGAATACAATACTTATGGTCTTTTATACAATGTTTTTGTTAATTTAAGAATGTACCATAATTGTACCATTACAAAATTATCCCTTCCACCTGGGGAATATACACCAAGATGTCTGTCTCAGTCAACAAAACATCGTTCGTGCGAGAACACGTTATAAAATCTGCTGGTCAGCAATTGCCAGTAAACCTATAGAATTTGGTCAAAATTTAACTACAGTGTAAAAAGTGAAACCAGTTAAAATAACAGTTTAAAATGTAAAAATAGAATCAGTGAAAATAGCAGAAACAGAAAGACTATCAATAATTCGGCAATCAACGGCGGAACAATGAGGGATGGATAAGTAAACCGACTACCATCAAAATTCAGGAAAGTAGAAACCTTCAAGATTTAAATTCAATATTCCCTAAAATTTTGAGCTCAAATTAAATAAAATGTACCATTTCAGTAGTGTGTGTGTGGAGTGAGAGTGGATGCCTGTATACCCCGGTATATGCATAAAACAAGATCACCAAGCATTGGTTTAGGTTAAGTGATACAGAAAACGTAACTATGAAAAAAAGCAGCTGCAATATGTTTTAAAACCATTTTTAGAGTATTCTTCGTATTGTTTAAATTAGCAGCAATCCTTACTATTTCTTTTATAAATAAATAAAAGTTAGAGTAACGAACTCACTATATGCAAGACATTTCAATGAATCAGGCCATAAATTCATAAATCCAAATGAAAATATGGATATAATCAAAATAGAAAACAATCCGTAAAAAAGAAAGCTAATAGAAGAATTAGAAATACTTAAAGTTAAAAAAGAAGATAAAAATAAATTAATGAATATAAAAGTGGATTTTACAAATGAAGAAATATTTTATTATATATTAAACAATAAACAAAAATAAATTAAAATAATAAAAATAACACACTAAAAATGACAAAATGTAAAAGGTTACAAAAAAAAAATTATAAGTCAAGAATGAAGAAATTAACGGGAGATTCTTAAAACAATTTGATGGCCGTTAGAAAAATGCTTAACGGAAAAATGTAGACAAAGTTCCCGTGAAGAGCGGCAGCAGCTAGAACCAATAGGAGGGGCGATGACATAAGGGGAGTGGCCTAAAGTATAAAAGCCTACAACGTACAGTTGATAGACGTTGTTTAAGACCTGATGATGTCAGTGATGAGAAAAAGCTTAGTCGAACAATAAAAATTATAGCAGTTAGCAAATTTATAAAAGAAATAGTAATTTTTAGAGTAATTCAAACATACAAGATATATTATGTAATTGAGGCGTATGTAATGTTCATGCAGCGAAAGTGTCGCAGCCATTTTGTTTTTTGTGCTTGGTAATG
The DNA here is from genome assembly GCA_034769895.1 of Magicicada septendecula. Classification (NCBI taxonomy): domain Eukaryota; kingdom Metazoa; phylum Arthropoda; class Insecta; order Hemiptera; family Cicadidae; genus Magicicada; species Magicicada septendecula. Next base: position 47,464,464 of record CM068376.1, read on the forward strand.
AAACAAGCATCCATTTTGTTTTTATTTGTGTTTGTATTTCCAAAGATGTTTAAAATTAAATTACCAGTTTTCAATCAGAATATTAGCGTCTATTATTTCCAAGAACCATTAAGTCTCTGCGATCGCTTAACAAGAACCTGGACCCTAATAAAATGTTATGTTGGCAATAACGCCATGTGCTGAATACAAAAGTTAACAACACACGAGTGTAAATGAGACTTCGAAAGGTAAGTCAGAAGGAAAAAAAATAATAAAATAATATATTATAAAGTGTGTAAGTTAACAAATGGTGCCCGAACTGGCAACTTTATATAAATAAAAATTTTATATAAATAAGCCGGAAACAGAGACGAATGGTTGTTGGAGAAAAGTGAATTAATATGCAAAATGTACCTAGCACGTAAGTAATATGATAGATTATGATTGTTAGGTTATGTTGTTGTTATGTTAGATATATATAGAGCAACAGTTTGAAAAAAAAATACATTTAACAAATCTTTTTCAAAATGGCAGATCAAAATATAGATGTCAGTGTAAATGACCAAATGTTTATTCAATGTGAAATGGGGGTTTGTTCAACGCCAATAAGTCAGATCGAGTCTAGTGCGACCGAATCTATAGAGTCAGACAGAGTACAAGAAACACCCATATCAACTCTATATGAAAATAAAAAATCTGATACAGATGAGATGTTAACACGTCTATATAGCATGATGTGTAGCATGAATAATAAGTTCGATGAACAACAGAGTGATTCTAATGTTAAATATAATAATTTAAATGCCAAATTTGACGAACAGAGTGTAAAGTTTGATGAAAAGTTTGACATATTTGATGAGAAATTTAATGAAGTGAAAAACGAAATCAAGAGACAAAATTTTAATTTTGATAAACAGATTAACAAAATAAATACACATTATGAAAATATGAAAGAAAAAATAGTAGCAGCAGTTAGCGAGGTGTTTGATAGACAAACAGAGTAAATAATATAATTGATAACTTTACAAAGAAGGAAGTAGATAACAATTATGAGAGTAAAATGGGGGTAGAGAATAGTAGAGAAACAAATAAATTAAATGAAAACAAAGATGACAAGGTAAGTAGGGGTGAGAATTATGACAGCAGAAGTAAAAATATGGTGTTAGAAAATAATGGTGTGAATATAGAATACTGATGAAATTTTAGAGGGAGTAGAATATAATGATGGAATGTTAGTGTGTGTTGATGAGTCAGAGAGAAAGTGGAGAAAGAGTGTACAGGTAGAGGGGTTGCATGGGTAAATTTTTCCCGTGATGTTATAGTTGGGGGTGAAGAAAAGGCTTCACGAGCGTATTTGGAAGACACATGGTCTGCAAATAGCCGTCCCTGGATTTTTTGTGCACCTGATAGGTGGTGCAGCAATAAAGTTGTAGTGTCCCCTGTATATATTGAGAGAGTGTGATAGGAAGTTATGATGGGAGACATGGTGAAAGAGAGTTGTGTGTTAATTGGGAGATGTAGTTATTTAGAGTGAATAGAAATTATGAAGAATTTGTAGAAAGGTTGGATGTAGAGAGAGCTGGTAATTATATTGAATACGTACCTTGTATTGAAGCTGATATAGCAGCAGTAGGAGATGATGTTGATAACAATGAATTATTAATTTACCTGATTATGAAAAATTATACTAAGGGCGACAGGACCATGCTCTATGATGACATGTCATATGATGAAGTAATATAGAATAAGCATATTAATTCAAATAGTATTGTGGAAATATATGAAGAATTAGATAAGTATTATATTGATAGTAATAATATAAGATATTCAATAAAAAATAATGTATGTAGACCGAAGATTAGATTGTTGTTCGACGATGGATGTTAATTGTTTTATTGTGTATGAACATATAACTATGTGAACAGTGTGGTTTTGAAATGGATTGTATAATGAACTGATTTATGGTCAATGATAACAAATAATAAGTTGGATTGTATATTTTTGTGTGTTAATGTCAAGGTATTTGTGTATTACATTATGTTGTGTATTATATATATTTCTATGTAAACCATGTAGGTAATAGGTAAGAATTGATTTAATAATAAAGTATAACATTTTTTGACTAAATAAATAATGAGAATAATTGTGTTGTTTAAGGTAACTAAAGTAATTGTTTAATTTTAAATAATTTAATTATATAATGGAGATAAATTAATTAATTAATTTAAAATGTTGTATAAAAAGATTTGAGAATGAAGTTAAATGATTTGATGAGATTTAGATTATCGAAGGAGTAGTAAATGAAGAAACATGATATGTTTGGATATTAAGTTACATTATTGTTAGTAGGTAAGTGATGAATTTTCTAGGGTAATTGTCAAAGATCATATTAAGGTGAAATGTTATAAAAAGATAGAGTTAGGGTAATAATGGTTATGTACTAAGGCATCTGAGTTATGTAAGAGTACATAAAAGCCCAATACCTTAATTATGGGATCTGAGGTTATTTTTTATGTTTTATTGTATAACTGTTAACTACAGAATGGTTAGGTCAATTGTCCCTCTGTAAAAAGGAACAACGCATATTCGGTGAGAGTAGTACCATGCCAAGGTCACCGTTGGACGAGCAAAAGCCAGTAGAGGTAATGGCGGTGTATATGATGACGGACTATAAATAAGAATTGTGATTGGGTTATAAAGCTGTTTTGTCATAAACAAAAGACAATGACGCATGAACCACAACGTGTATGTAACGAGGCGTTGTCCCATCAGACAAAAGACGATGATGTCAAATGCACTAACACAAGCGCAAATTTGCATATTCCTCTTTCTCAGTTCAACGCAGCATTCTAAGGGGTCAGCAGCGATGTATCGCTGTCTGGTCAGTTTTTCAACAAAAGTTTAAAATTACTATTATCTAAAATCAAAATGTGATAGTGGAGTGGTAGAGGGCTCAAGTTTTTATTAACAGTAAAAACATAAAATGTAGAATCAGTGCACAATGTATTAAACAAGAAATATGAAGCGAACACCGGCCATACCACTGGAGAACAGCCAACACCAGCGAGGGATCAACTCCGACCACGTTTAGAGAAGTTGAACCATTATCACCTTTTATTTTCTTAATAATGAGCTCATTAACTGATACTAGCTAAATTTGATCAATGTATTTGCAATAGGGAGAATGAATGTGAATACGAGTGAGTGAGCGCATGGCCATGATTATATATGCAAATGGCATTGGTTTGTGTATCTGTTAATATATGATTCATTACATAATTAGAGCTGCAGCCAAAAGTAAAAATTTTATAAGAATAGTAACAAGATTCACTATGATGAAAAGATTATGACTGAATAGGGTTTGAATAAAAATAGCCACCATTTTGTTTTTACCATTGTATGTGACGCTATTTTGAGGCATTATTCTATATATATATATGTTTATTTTGTTCCGACAATTAAAATCCAGTAATTACACTCAGTTAACTATCAGTGTTATTATTTCTATCACCCTTTTTGAATCTGAATCTCACTGAGAATGAACCCTGGCCCCCTTAGAGAGATATTTACAGTAGAAAGAAATCACGTGCTCCCACATACATGGAATTGGTAAGTACACGTGTTTACCATATAACAGTTAATTTTATATGTATATAAACATAAATATTTGTGTGTAAGAGTAAGTGAGTTAACAAATGACGCCCAGAACAAGGGACTTAATTATTTTGTGAGTTAACAATATAACACTTATCGTCTTTAATTACACTCCTATCGTTATTACTATTTATATAATAACTAGGCTGGCCATAATTTAGTTTGCCCAAAACGGGACAGCCGTGACTTAACCGGGGGTGGGGGGTGGGGGTCCCATAAATATTTAGAAATCAACTTCATGAAAGTGCACTTTTTTCATTTAAGAAGTTTAAAATGATGAAATAAAAGTAAAATACTCTTTCATTATTATTTTTTATTTATGAAAATTGTAGTAATCATACATTATGTACAATTAGCAGAAAATGTTTACTACCTATATTTTTTTTATTTGTAATAAACACATTTTAATACACAGTAAACGTAAACATCATATTTTTAATCAAATGTAACATGTATAGTGAATGGCTTGCTCAAATTAACATAAGTTCTTTTTCAGTTGTACTATATGTATTTTAACAAATATTTATGGTTTTGATGGTCCTGCAATTGATGACGATGACGTTGACGCCTCCTCATACCAGAAATACTTTTGGGAACTGCTTATCTTTTGTAGAATATTTTTGTTTTTCAATAATATTTGATAAAACTCTTCACATGAGTGGTCAAAGTTTATTTTTACCATCAACATTGCACTTAGAGTTGAAATATGGAGCCGAGATTTTTCCGTTGACCACATGTTGTTCATTATTGAAAAAACTCGTTCCACTGGAGCTGATGTTCCAGGTAGGCACATAGTGAATTCTACAACCTTCAAAATAACGTCAAATTGAATGTTCTGGCTGTGCATCTTGTGGAAAATCCGTTTCCATCTTTCTTCAACTGGTACGTTTGTCTTGTCAACTGCGACCCGATTCCACTCTGGTAGGTTCTCAGAAACTATTTCTTTTACACACTGCCACTGGTCAAACAGCTTGGTTTCTTCAATGGGGTTTTCTGTAATCTGTTTGATTTGACTAGCCGAAAACGAAGCTAGGCTATTTTGAACCTCATTCCATGACGGAATTGTTTGCAGCAAAACCCATTGAAGTTTTTCAGCTCCACCACAGCTGGTTTCCCAATTTTGAAGATAGTCTACACAGTTTTTAAAAAAGGTTTTCACTATAGCAATAAAATGTTCTTGTGTGACTTCTCCACTTTCTTGTAAACTAAACAGTTTCTCTTTGACAACAGTAGAGATAAAGCCCTCAGTTTGCCTTCCCTGCAACAGTTTCTTCAGGGAGTCAATACGCCATGCCACTTCAGTTGCGGAGATGTTGTCTTTCTCAATTTTCAGAATGACCTCTTCAAAGGTCTGAATCTGTGCTGAGGAAAACATCAGCCATAATTCAAAACACGGATCCTTGAATAACTGTTTTAGCACAGCAGGACACTTTTCTTGTGATGAAAAGTAAGACTTAAGGCCACCAAATATCTTTAGAATTCGGTCAATTGCTGGACCAAGAGACAAAAAATGGGTGTTTCCATGTTCCAACAATTTGGCATATTCCACACCAGCAAATTCGCAAAGTCCTTCAGCTCTTCTGTCCTCACGGTGTAAATATGAAAGTACTTGTACACTTTCACAGCAAAACTCTCGATGTCAAAGGGAAGACAGTCTACAGCAGTTTATAAACAGTTATGCACAATATGTGCCCCACACCCAATGCCAATTATTTCTTTCCCAAGGCTTGCTTGCATACGATGCCAAACATTATTTTGTCCTCTTCTTTTAACACCCCCAAAGTTTGTGTTAATATTATCGGAGCACAGTGCTACCACCTTTTCTCCTAATTTTTTTTCTGATTAATTCCTCAAGCATGTTGCTCTGAATTTCGGAAGTTTCCCCTGGCAAAGATGTGAACTGAATCATTTTGACATGAACACCAGAAAGCGGTAAAAAGTAGCGGACCAGAATGGAAAATAATTTTTCTGCCTTCTTATTAGATGCATCTAAGCTTAAAGAGACGCTACTGCATTGTTTTAAGTCCGCTTCCACTTCACTTAAGGAAAATGGTGCCAAAACACTACACACAATCGCTTCACTTTTAGTTTTGCCTGAAGAGTATTTAGGCTCATACTGTTTTTTTATAAGTTTAGGTAAGCAAGTATTTGATCTAAAACTATGCCCGTGTGCAATAGAGTGGTAAGCAAATAGCCCTTCTTGGGCTGACACTTTATCATTATCTTCCTTCTTTGTAAAAAAGTTTCCAGATTGGATGAACTACTCTTGGATTTTTCAGCGTCTTTATGTTTCTGAGATCTGGTGTGTTGCGCAATGTCACTTCTTCCTCCATGTGCAACAGAGAAATGGACCCCTCATGTCTAGCAAAGAATACGTGATTTGTCTGAAGTTGATGGGTCGGTTTTAATAAATTTAAATTCCCTTTGAAGGTCTTCATTAAATACGCAGGAACGTTTCTGTGATTTGGCCATTAGTAACAATCTAAACATATACTAAAATAACCTCAAAACAATCCCACTTCACTTAAAATTAACTGAAGTTTTTATAAATATTTCTGCAAAACTTTTCCATTGAAGAATTAAGCACTATTCTGTGATTTACATTTGTACTTTGTTCGGATATAAATCAAACACACACAACTTCACTTTCACTAACTTAGGGCTGTAATGGTCGGTGTAGCGCTTGTGTACCTGACGAATGGCAACAAACAACTGACGGCGGCGAAGACCGACGAGTGATGAACTGAGCTATTTTTGTCTGCATCAAGCAGAATACAAATACTGTATTATTGTTATTGAATTTAACTATGCTATTTATTTCACCACTGTTATTTGAAGCACTAAATCACGTATTTTAACGTAAAAAGTTTATTGAAGTGGGGAAAATCCGAAAAAACGGGACAAACAGGCAAACCAACGTGACGCTTTTAAAACCTCACGAAAACGGGACCATCCCGTTCAAAACGGGACGTACGGCCAGCCTAATAATAACCCTTGCATACTAAATTTTCCCCTCTATCATAAGGATAATGCACCATATTAGTCTCCCCTATTAACTCATAAAATCCGTTTACTCTGGTATTTTTGGTCTTGTCTCCATCAGTATTTTTTGTTAACATAAGATACATTCTATCATCATATTCCTTCACTATATCAATTACATCATAATGTAAGTGTTTATTATCTACAATAGTATCATCAAAATCATCAGTATCTATTTCACAAGGTAAGCATTGCATATTGTCTATTTTTTCCAATTCTAACCTCTCTTTCAACTCTTTATAATTTCTACTTAACGTGAATATCTCTATCTCCCTATCTATAAACAACTCTCTCTCTAAACCTCTCTCATCATCATAACACCTGTCACAACCCCACTGACCTATTTCATACCACGCAAAGGTAACACAACCAACGTTATCCCTCTGGGTTTTCCAAGGAACTCATGATACACGAAAGGGGACCTACTTAGAGACACCTCATCTCTATAACCATGGGAGGAAACTCTGTCCTCATAACTCACTACTATTGGAGTCTTTATTCCATTTAAATCACAGGAAAAATTTGCCCTTTGTAAACCCAACCTCTCTTCAACCACTATCTTATTGCTACTCTCTATTTCCACTGAAACTTCCTCTCCCCTATTATTATTCACTTTATTTTCTATCACATTTTTAATTATCTCGTTGTCATCAATTTTTATTTTGCTATTACTTGTTAACTCATTATTAGAATCATCATTATTACTCACCTTGTCTACTGCCACCTGTTTTGCATTTAAACTAACACCACTACTGTTAATACATATATCTCTGTTATTTTCATTTATTTCGTACTTACCTATATCTGTTCGCCACTCTCCCATTCTCTCAACATTTCGTTCTAATTTGTTAATGTTACTGGTAAATATCTCATTTGTATTTTCTAAACGCTTATTAATTTCATTAATATCGTTTTTAATTCATTATTTTGCTTTTTTAATTCATTGAAATTACCTTCACATTTTAATTTTTGTTCATGTAATTCGCTTCTTAACTTATCAAATTTGTTATTCTGTACTTCGAAACTACTCTTTATTTCTTTAATTTCATTATTCAATTTATCAAATTTGGTATTAAAACGTTTATTTAATACAATGAAATCACTATTTTTTACCATGTTTTCAGACATAGTTTGCATCAGGTTGAATATGTCATTTATTGACAACTCTTTTTCTTTAGTTTACTGGAGTAGATTTTGCTTCTGCATTACTTATTATAATTGACTCGGTTAGGTCAGCGTTAGTTACTGATTGAATGCTCGAGTCAGCTGTTGGCATTGGCTGACTTAATTCACTCACACTCGGTGACGGGTTCATTGACCCAAGGCCACTCTCACTTATAACTGAGTCTATCAAATTAATTTCTTTTTCGTTATCAGACATTTTTATTGTTCTATTTTACTGGTCTATTAAATAATTATTGAATCTTACTTGTAATCTAACATGCACAATTGATCAACACCTCATAATCTTATTCTGCGTATGTTACGTAAATTTTACGTAAGTTATTTTCGGCTTCCACCAACCCTATTCCATTCTCTGTGCTTTAAACTAGGCCAATTTGGAATAAATACACTATTTATTCCTCGTGTTTTATTTCTTTTTAAATAATTAATTAAATAATCACAAACTCCAACTTACCTTTAATTTGTCAACTCTCTGGCCAGATCGTCTAGTGGTGTAAACCCTATTTCGTATAGCGAATTTACCAGCACAGACAATGAAATCAGGTACTTGAAATGATTATTCACACACACATATATCAAGTGAAATAAAATATTAATTTATTATTTGATGTTGTAACATTCTTTGTTCTCCTCTCTCTTCATTTTCTTCTACATAATTTTTGACTCTACTCTAAAAGTTATTAAAACCCATGTGGCTATGCCACTTATAGAATTATAACAATATTGTATATTTATTCATATTTTAATTAGATTATATAAGGCAGCCCAGTTTGCTCACTCTCTCATCCACACATATTTAAATTTTCCCCATATATTAGCACTTTATAAAAATTTTATATAATTATGGCAAGGATTAAGAAGAAAGTTGCACTGTTACTTCTCTGTACGTCCTGGTCGACCCCGTATTGTACTCGGTGGGTTTATTCACTCACAAGTCCAAAAGTAGTTCTCACAATTTGTTTTTTACGTCACTGAAGGGTAATTTGCTCTCACATTTTTTATGCCACTTTATATTATAAATTTAACCACATTTTAAAATTTTAATAGGTTTTCGGCCCGCGAGCCTTTGTGCTCGTCTGGCCAGACGGAATTCTTGTAGTTGACTGCCCTGTTTTCTGCGCGCACAGCGCAAAGGTATTTCTTAATACGTGACAAGACCATGGGAAATTTGGCCGTCTGAGTGCGCGGTTGGAAGCGCGTGCGCCCCTCGTTGATAAAAGTACATTCCTTAGCCACACCGCAACTGTTTGACTATATAGTCCACTCACCGTAATTTCTTATTCACAATTCCCGATGCGTATTTTCTGATGGTTACCGAACAGTACCATGACTGGTTTTAAAATGATTAAAATTTGTTCCCCCTTTTGCCCCATTGCAGTGCTCGCTAGGATATTCAATCTGAAATCAGATGTTGAAATCTTTTTGATGAGTTCAAATGAAGAAGATCTGTACATGCAATTTACAGATGAGAAATGTATCCACCACTTGGCATATTTATCTGACTTCTTTGAATCGATCAACCTTTTGAATTTGAAACTGCAAGGACAAAAAAACATTTTGAAGACTTATGATGCAATGAAAGGTTTCCTTGAAAAAATATCTTTCTGGCATCATCGCCTTCAGAGTTCAGAACCCAACTTTTTGTCCTTCCCACGTCTTAACGACCGTCTTGATGACACACAAAATCTTCCATTAAATTTGAAAAGTGAATTGAAGAACTTGATTTCAGAACATTTGGCATCCTTGAAAACCGAAATTGGACACTACTTTCCAGATCTCTCTTCAGACAGGTGGCAATTTCAGTTGACACAAGATCCATTCAAAATCGAAGTGGACGTGCTTCCTGATTCTCTTCAGGAGCAGGCAATCGACCTAAAATGTGATTCTCAAGCAAAAGCAGAGTTTCCAAACATGACTGTTGAAGATTTTTGGTTAAGCTATTTTCCTGTGTACACACAAGTTGCTACGGAAGCTGCAAGGTTGTTGGTGCAGTTTTCATCAACGTATCTATGTGAGTCTTGGTTTTCTATGCTGGCTTACATCAAATCAAAATACCGAGCACGGCTGGACTTTGAAAGTGATCTGAGGTGTGCACTATCACAGTTGGAACCAAACATTCAAAAACTTGTGAAAGAAAAACAGTGCCAGCCCTCTCGTTAGGAAAATAAAACCAAATAATATAGCCTGAAATTTTGACTGCAGTGAGGGCAGAATCCTTTGTAATGTAGGCCTATTAAGTACTTTTAATTAATTAAAATATTCTCTCAACAAAACAAGTATTAGTATTTTTTTATATCAATAATAATAAAAGCATTATAAAACATTCTTTGAGTTAGATTTATTAACCCTAATAGCACAGTAGAACTTTTTTACTTCAATTCATTAGGTCTAGGAGGGCGTGGCTTAATTCGAGGACGCAAAGTCCAAAAAGATTGAGAACCACTGCTCTAAATGATTTTTCATTTGTGTGTGAAGCTCAGAACTGAAACCAATTAAGCCTCGAAATTTACCAGGATCTGCTGACGATTCAGTCTCATCGTGACCGCGCAAAGCTAATTCAAAAGCTCCACAGAAGTGAAATAGTAAGCTCTGCCATTTATTCTTCAAGTTTCAAGTGGCCTACAACCACCAACCTGCATGACACATTTGAATAATATGGTGGAGATTGCTGCATAGAATATAATACGCTCTCCTTTGAAATTTTTGACACTCTTAACTGCTTAATGTTTTTGTATGTTATTTTACAGTTTAGTTATTCTATTTTGATGGCTGTGCAACGCTGCAACCATAACACCAGCTTATTAATGACAGATGCACCTATTCGTCGATATAAAAATAACCTTTCTGAAGAGAAGGGGAGAAATCATGTAGGCGGATGGCCTCGCCACCATCCAGTGCCTACAACCAAAATTAACAATTAAAATTACAAAAGGGTCCATTTTTATAGACCCTAATGGCCATATAATTTCTGTTAATTTTGTATTTAAAATATTTTGATAGACGATTAGTCAAAAAAATGTAAGCTCTTAGGAAAATGTCTTCAAATTTCTTGTAGGCCTATCTGAAAACTGACAATATTAGAAATAATGTTAGAGAATAAAGCATAAATATTAAAACGTTTTTTAATAACTCACTACAAAAAATTGAATACAAATAATGTAGCCTACTTTTAAACATTTTGTATTAACAAGAATATATTCAATCTCGACTTAATAGAACATTCCTTTCTTTAATAGTATAATACAATATGACAATAGTCTAATAAAACTAAAACTTTTAACATTACACCATCATCAATGTTCAGGGTACACAAATAGTCTCTAGTGATAATATGAAAAAGTTTAACTATTAACAACAAAATTATTATCATTTATTTAGTATGTCGTATTCTATATTTGTTTCTGTATGTAATGCGTAATTGTATTTAAATTTACAAAAACTTCTATGAAAGAATGTATACACCACTTTGATCACTTGTAGAGCTAATTTTTATTTTAAAAAGATAATTAAATTAATATTATAATATAAACATAATGCTAAATTTATTAAAAAATTTCTGGTCGCAACTAAGTTCTGATTGCCAAGAATATACTACTACTACTAATAATAAAACCTGATTAAAATTTGTACTAGTTTTTCATAGTTAATTCATAATTAAACATTTACTCACACTGATAATGGTATTTAACTGGGGTCTTACAATACTGTCTTATGCATGTTTTAGGATAATAAGGTAATTTTTCTTATCTTTGCCTAGCCTCCTGAGTGCAACTACGATGGATTTACAGACGATTGGTACAGTGACAGTTAGCTTGCTTCAAAATTATAAACGTACACTGACGGTTATTGTGTGCATCACGTGATGCTAAAAATCTAAGACCAATAGCAAGCCGTATTGTCGGTGATATTGACCTATATTTACAGTCCTAACAAGCTGTTCTTCTATTTTTATTATTATTATTATTATTATTATTATTAAAGCAATTGCAGCTTTACATAGCCTATACAACAGTACTTTGGAAATAACAAACAATTCTTTTTGTGCGGTTTCAATTTTTTGTTTTGAATTATTATTTTTTTTTACAATATTATTTTTCATTCAGGAGCAAATATTTTTTTAATTTTATTTTCACGATTATTTTTCAGTGTTTTATTTATGGAGATACACGTTATACCTTAGGTGTGAGCTTCAGCTGATGGGTCAACAAAGTGGGGTCTTATTCGATATAACCCCAAATTCATTAACTTTGGGATTGTTCATCTTTCATTTTACTATCTATACTATATACACTGTCTACAGTTGGAAAATTATTAATTATTCTAAGTGACTTACCTCCATTAGACAAAACGTCTGTTGATGGTACACATGATACAATTAGTTCAACATTACCACCTACACTTATACGTAATATAATTAAAACACATTATTCAGTAAGTATTCAGGTGGTCAGTAGGCCTATGCATGAATGTCTGTCCAAATTTGTTGAAACAAATCATTGTCTTTGTGGTGATACCTCTACTTGAGTTCACAAAGTTATGAATCTAGTTGATTCCAGCTAGTTCCGCATTCGCGCTTGTTGCAATGTTTAATGGCCGCCCATAAGAACTCAATCGCTTACATGTGTGCCCCACTTACAGTATCCACAAAATTCTGACTGATTGACCATCAAATGGAGGAAATTCATTCCAGGCAAATTTAGTATTCCATCGTACGCACTCTACAAATCAGAAATAATGGGTGTGCCAGGCCTTATACACACTCTAATTATGTCAAGCAGGGTTTCAGTGGTTCTGTCTGGTATAGCATAAAGGAATCGTTATTCATCTACGTGGCAGATACCGCCAAATGCCCACTGTTGTGAATATTGTAATCAGACGAGTACGAGCGTCTCGTTATTTTCACACAATATAAGCCTATTCGTTGCTATGAACGGGTATGTTCCCCTGCCTTTACTCTCTTAGGTCGTTTTAATTTACTTCAATTATTTAAATATCTGAGATATTTGGAATTGTGGGATATAGTGATTTAATTAACTAATATTAACTTATCTCTCTAAAAAATTATCAGTGTTAGTGTACTTGAAACTTAAATAATTAATGTGTTATTCTGTAATTTCGTTCAACCCTATTATACCTTGAAGAGAATTATGTAAAGTTTTGTATTTTAACGCACTCTCTTTGGTGTCGGAGAATTCCGCTATAAGCGCTGTAGTACCGGGGCAAAGAAACTTAAAGGTTAATTCACTGTTTAGGTTAACCAATTATTCTATACTTAGTCAGTTACTTTTTTATTCCCAACTCATTAAATAATACTCCAAATGACAAGATTTTGCAACTATACAAAGGTTCTTTATTTGTTTACTTCTTCAACATTGAATGAGATATGTTCCAACTGGCATACACAAAGGCTATAGATTGCGTGAATCGATTATGATCAGTCCGATACTTTATTTAGATTCGGTTATATAATGTGTTTTAGTTTGTAATTAACTTAACTCAGGGTGTAAAGGTTCTTGTAACTGTGGGGAAGACTAAAAATACATAGATAAGAATGCAAGATTTACAAATTTGAAGTGTTGTGTAGTTAATATGATTTATACAATAATAATTTACCAGACTAGAACGAAGCGAATCGTGTGGGCTGTTGGTTGATAACTTCACTGTTCTGGATGACTATTTTGTACGATTTTCTTTCTTCGGATGTTAATAAAATGGAATTCTTGTCCTGTTCACCTCGGAAATACAGCTCCCTAGGTTGATTTACTGCCAGACTGGTTCCTTCTGTAATTTCTGGATCCAAATACGTTCTTCTCTCGTCTGAAGTAATTGGTGATGTTCCGTGTATTTATAAGGTTATGAGTTCCAGTGTAGTGTATATTATTGGTTGTGATACAGTTAACTCTTTATATTGGGTTTAATATATCGTCAACTACTATCGGATATGGGACAATTCAAGTCCTTCCTTGTAGAACCCAGTTATTTATTTTTTATTGTGATATCATACTGCCGCCTCGTTTGGTTAAACTGCACTGGCAAGAGTCAAGAATATTATCATTAAAATTTTGTTTTTATAATAGGATCAAGTAATTTGGAATATTCCGATTATATTAGACATTTCTTAGATTTTTTAATCTCATCACGTTCAGATCATAAAAGGCAATAATTGAAAATCAACAACTTCATTTCCTGTCCATAGCAACCCATTATTTTTCTTCCTTCTCCATGTTTTGTATATAGTGTTTATTTCATATATTTTTTGTCTATTCCTTATTAATTTGCTATCATATCGGAATATAACTTTACCGATAGTTGGTTTATTATTTTCTACATATATTCTGCTGGTTTTTTTATATGAGCCTGTTTCTTTTATATTTATTACCTTTTTCGATATCAAACATTATCAGTCGATATCATGGCATTGTGGCATTATCATAATTTGTATAAATTGAGATGGTTTATTATAAATCATTACTTATTTAATGTTTTTTCCTAGCTCTTCGAACCGTATTCATTAATTATTATTAACTTACGTACCTAACCTTTATGTTATGAGTGGTTATATAGTGTTATTGGCTGTTAGGCCTTTTATTGTATACGGACCTACCTTTGTTTATAACTGGTGAACAACTATAGCCCTTTTACATAAATTCATACATATAATCAAATCTTAACTATTAACATTTACATAAACAATTACTCTTTTCATATCTAATGACAATTTTACCTTGATCTATGGATCACATATAAGAAAATTGAAATCTATTAACACTAACTAGCTGCTTCCCACATCATTCTATAACAGTAATTGAATAATAACTCTTGTTTCATTACCTTTCATTAACTCAACAAGTAATTTGTATAACAGAACATAAACTTTATCATAACATTCGTTGTCACAAAATAATATCATTTAATTCAAAATCCTTACTTGCTATTGCTATAAGGTAAATTATTGTTTCATTTTTGTTTACTTTCATGGTCATTTACTTTGACAATTTCTGTACTATTCTACTTCTTACACTTCTCATCAGTATCATATTGATTTACTTTTCACTGAACATAGATCATTAACTATTGTGTAATTTACAGGTTTGTTCATTCTCGTTATTTCTACCTTGCATCCTTATTTATCTTTATCTATAATCATAAATGTAATTATTAGACTTTTGTTTTATCATGGGGTTAGATATTGACTTGCTTATTATTTTGTTAATATAATCTTTATGTAACATGGATGACAGCATTTCTGTTGCGTTACATATGTTCCCCCTCCTAAAAAAGTTTAGTTTACCTGAATGAAGTTTAGGTCAAATAAACTTGTCTTTTTCACATGCCTTTTCTTCATATCAATATTAATGGTTGACGATGGGATTCTCAATGTAACTTCATTAGACTAGTATTAATAATTCTTTATTTAATAACATTTCATTATTTCAATTAACATTCTTGATCATTTTTAATTTCTGTAAACAGTATTTGTTGATAGTTGGCTACAATATTCAATGATACTTTAGGTTCACATCTCTTCTACTTATAATTACTGTAATCACTGTATTTCTTAATTATTCTTCTGTCATCTAATTTCTTTCTGTTTTCTTCGTCCTACTCTTCTGGAAACTGAGGTCATTCTTGTAACTATTCTAATATTCCTTAAATATTTAATTTCCCTAACAATCCCTAATATGTGCGTTGGTACAGTTCAGAGAGGCACTGTTTGGCTTCATACTCTGCTGCCCACACTACACCTTAATATAGTACTGCTGGAATTCATCTACAGTCAGCTATAAAATATAATAATCTCCTAATAATCTCCTTAATTACTTAATAATAAATATTTGGGAAGAATTTTTTTTTCTTTTGTTGCTTTTATATTTCTTTATTACTATCCTTTGTGATTCAATTTTAGTTTCCTTAAACATTCTTTGATGATAATTCTGACAGTTATCATTTGTAATTATTTTTGTTTTTTCTTTCTTGTTGTGATAATAACGCTAAGTATCTTCTTCATTTGTTTTTCTGATCTCAATATTTTCTAAATAGTTATTGTTTGATTATCATTATAATTGTGTTTCTGACTAGATACAGTCCTTAGCTCAACTATTATTTTTCTTATCGTATTTCATTATTTTGGCTGTTTATATTTCAATGAATTGTGTTCATAAATATTCTTTTTTTCCTTGTTTTCTTTAATATTACATTGGTTACAATCAGTCATTTACTGCAGTTGTTTCTTTCACTTGGCAATGCGGTATGTATTTTAGGTCATATGATTTTTCTTTTATTATTTTGTATAGGTAGATTTAAGGTAAAAACTTTTATCTTGGGGTTTCATTATTCATTATTCACACTATTTCTTTGTAGACGTTTAGTAATAATTATAGCTTTCTTCTGTAATCTTGGTGTTTCATCATTCATTATTCACACTATTTTTTTTTGTAGACGTTTAGTAATAATTCTAGCTTTCTTCTGTAATCTTGGGGTTTCATCATTCATTATTCACACTATTTTTTTTTGTAGACGTTTAGTAATAATTCTAGCTTTCTTCTGTAATCTTGGGGTTTGTTATTAACTCTTCTTAATACCTTCTTTATAACTATATTTTAATTCAGACTTACTTCATTTTGAATGACATTTTTTTTTCTATTTATTTTATTGTTCAAAAAATTCTCTTTTATTTACAAGTGTTTTCTCTTCAAAATCGATAATAAGTTGTTCTTATTGTATTTTAGAAGTTATACATTTTATTTAAATTCAAATTCTTTTTAAATTCCAAGTATTTTCTCTTCAAAATCGATAATAAGTTGTTCTTATAGTATTTTAGAATTTATTCATTTTATTCAAATAATATTTCTGTATTCTTTCCAATTGGTTGCCTGGTCAGTTTTCATCAAATCAGTCCCATTTTTCTGGTTGACTGTTTCTTTTCTAACCATGGTCCATTAATTCGACTGCACCCGTTGTCCAGATGACTGCATTGTTCATACCAATTTCTACACTTTTTACATATCTCTTGTGCATGATACAAAGCCAATACTGTAACTCGGCTGCTGCAAAGTCTTCATTTAAGTCAGGGTACTCAGTCATATTTAGCTCCCTTTGAATTATCAGGTATCGTATCTCCTCTATTCTAACATAATCACTGGTATATTCTACCCTTCCTTTCCCTTCGATATCTGGACTATTTACTAAATGTTTTACGGGTATCTTCCGTGTTAATTGATGTGGTCATATACTTTTTGATTGTTGATTTATTTAAATGACATTTAAATTTATTTAAGGTTTTTGTAATTATTCCATGGTGGTTCATTTTAGTTATTTTCATAACGTTTCTTCTATATTTCATACCTTTACATAACTCCCTTCTTTCATTAATTGGGATGTTTAACGCACTAATTAATCCACCTTTCCTCATCTCCATTTCCTCCTTGGTATTGACTATTTTCTTTCTGCTTGTTTTTCTTATTTTCTGGCTATTCTCTTCCATGGTTTGGATCTCCTCCTTGTCCTTTCTGTTCTTATTTTCAGATGGCTCTGCATTTTGGTCTTCTCTAATTTCTGTTTCTTTTCTACCTTCAGAAGTGGTTTCTAGCGGTTCATTCATTTTCTTGAAACGTTCTATCCACTGTCCCATTTGTTGTCGCTCCTTATCACTCATTTTTCTATCACATTCTTCGATTACCTTACCGAATTTTTTTAAAAATTTGTCCCACCATTCCTTGAAGCTTTCCTCCTTCTTTTGTCTGGTATTTTCTTCTGTTGCTTCACTTTGACTATTTTTACTTCTTTTTGTACACTGGATTGTTCTATCTTTTTATTATTTGTCATTCCTATAAGTTCATATTTTTGATTATGTTTTTTCCTCCAGTTACACATATCTTCTCGGGATAGTTCAAACATCACCCTTATCCACTCCCTTAATTCTTTGTTTTCTGTTTGTATTGGTTTTTCAGGTGGTCTTATTTCTCGTTTCCATTGTTCATAATCTTCCTGAGTATATTGTTCTGTCACCTGGGCGTATACTCCTATTCTTTCGGTTTTCATTTGTTCTTCATTATCGTCCCATCTTTCCCAATCTTCTTCAGTCATCCTTTCCACCTTGTTATCGTCTTTTTCGTTAGTCGTCCCAATAGTCTTTTCTTCATTACACCTGTCATCTAACTCCCACATTTCATCATAAATCTCTCTCAATGTCATTTTGTCGTCTGGTGTTCCCAATGCATTCGCGCGACTCATTTGCGCTCTTTCGTGATCATTGGTATTCTTTTCTATGTATCCCATCTCTTTGCTGAATTTCTTAAATAGTACTGTCGTCCATTCCGCGTAACTTAATCGTCTCTCTTGTCCTTGCATTTTCGTTTCCTTTTGCATCATCTTTCTTTATTGCATTTCTAGTCTCCCACAGTTGCCTGCTCTGGTTAAGTAATATTAATATAGTTATAGTTACTTAACTTAAGCCATACACAGGTTGAGCGCCAATTTGTAATGAAACGAGTACGTACGGTTTAAACCCCACTGTTGGGTTCGTCAATTTGTAATGGGACGAGTACGTGCGTCTCATTATTTTCACACAATATAAGCCTATTCGTTGCTATGAACGGGTATGTTCCCCTGTCTTTACTCTCTTAGGTCGTTTTAATTTACTTCAATTATTTAAATATCTGAGATATTTGGAGTTGTGGGATATAGTGATTTAATTAACTAATATTAACTTATCTCTCTAAAAAATTATCAGTGTTAGTGTACTTGAAACTTAAATAATTAATGTGTTATTCTGTAATTTCGTTCAACCCTATTATACCTTGAAGAGAATTATGTATAATTTTGTATTTTAACGCTCTCTCTTTGGTGTCGGAGAATTCCGCTATAAGCGCTGTAGTACCGGGGCAACGAAACTTAGAGGTTAATTCACTGTTTAGGTTAACCAATTATTCTATACTTAGTCAGTTACTTTTTTATTCCCAACTCATTAAATAATACTCCAAATGACAAGATTTTGCAACTATACAAAGGTTCTTTATTTGTTTACTTCTTCAACATTGAATGAGATATGTTCCAACTGGCATACACAAAGGCTATAGATTGCGTGAATCGATTATGATCAGTCCGATACTTTATTTAGATTCGGTTATATAATGTGTTTTAGTTTGTAATTAACTTAACTCAGGGTGTAAAGGTTCTTGTAACTGTGGGGAAGACTAAAAATACATAGATAAGAATGCAAGATTTACAGATTTGAAGTGTTGTGTAGTTAATATGATTTATACAATAATAATTTACCAGACTAGAATGAAGCGAATCGTGTGGGCTGTTGGTTGATAACTTCACTGTTCTGGATGACTATTTTGTACGATTTTCTTTCTTCGGATGTTAATAAAATGGAATTCTTGTCCTGTTCACCTCGGAAATACAGCTCCCTAGGTTGATTTACTGCCAGACTGGTTCCTTCTGTAATTTCTGGATCCAAATACGTTTTTCTCTCGTCTGAAGTAATTGGTGATGTTCCGTGTATTTATAAGGTTATGAGTTCCAGTGTAGTGTATATTATTGGTTGTGATACAGTTAACTCTTTATATTGGGTTTAATATATCGTCAACTACTTTCGGATATGGGACAATTCAAGTCCTTCCTTGTAGAACCCAGTTATTTATTTTTTATTGTGATATCATACTGTAGCCTCGTTTGGTTAAACTGCACTGGCAAGAGTCAAGAATATTATCATTAAAATTTTGTTTTTATAATAGGATCAAGTAATTTAGAATATTCCGATTATATTAGACATTTCTTAGATTTTTTAATCTCATCACATTCAGATCATAAAAGGCAATAATTGAAAATCAACAACTTCTTCATTTCCTGTCCATAGCAACCCATTATTTTTCTTCCTTCTCCATGTTTTGTATATAGTGTTTATTTCATATATTTTTTGTCTATTCCTTATTAATTTGCTATCATATCGGAATATAACTTTACCGATAGTTGGTTTATTATTTTCTACATATATTCTGCTGGTTTTTTGATATGAGCCTGTTTCTTTTATATTTATTACCTTTTTCGATATCAAACTTATCAATCGATATCATGGCATTGTGGCATTATCATAATTTGTATAAATTGAGATGGTTTATTATAAATCATTACTTATTTAATGTTTTTTCCTAGCTCTTCGAACCGTATTCATTAATTATTATTAACTTACGTACCTAACCTTTATGTTATGAGTGGTTATATAGTGTTATTGGCTGTTAGGCCTTTTATTGTATACGGACCTACCTTTGTTTATAACTGGTGAACAACTATAGCCCTTTTACATAAATTCATACATATAATCAAATCTTAACTATTAACATTTACATAAACAATTACTCTTTTCATATCTAATGACAATTTTACCTTGATCTATGGATCACATATAAGAAAATTGAAATCTATTAACGCTAACTAGCTGCTTCCCACATCATTCTATAAGAGTAATTGAATAATAACTCTTGTTTCATTACCTTTCATTAACTCAACAAGTAATTTGTATAACAGAACATAAACTTTATCATAACATTCGTTGTCACAAAATAATATCATTTAATTCAAAATCCTTACTTGCTATTGCTATAAGGTAAATTATTGTTTCATTTTTGTTTACTTTCATGGTCATTTACTTTGACAATTTCTGTACTATTCTACTTCTTACACTTCTCATCAGTATCATATTGATTTACTTTTCACTGAACATAGATCATTAACTATTGTGTAATTTACAGGTTTGTTCATTCTCGTTATTTCTACCTTGCATCCTTATTTATCTTTATCTATAATCATAAATGTAATTACTAGACTTTTGTTTTATCATGGGGTTAGATATTGACTTGCTTATTATTTTGTTAATATAATCTTTATGTAACATGGATGACAGCATTTCTGTTGCGTTACAATATACACGGCCGACTTCAAATTTCCTGTGAGTGAAGCATGACCCATCTACTTCAACATTTTTCCCTGCTGTCCTATTACTACAGGATTATAGAGCAGGGATCTGGTGCAGACATCATGTATGTAACTCTTGCAGTCCTTAACAGCAAGAGATATCAAACTCACCATCACAGAATTTGGTGGTGTATACTCCTTTGCCAAGGTGTAGATAAGGAACATAACAATATAAAATTGTAATTTCGATTTTTCTAACTAAGTAGACTATACTTGAAATTTCTGTGCTTTTTTTAACACCACGATCACACTGCCTACTGTGATACATAATGCATTTATTCTGCAATATTCAACACCACTCACCACCGAATGAGAAGTGAGAAGTTGTTATAGGTAGTCAGATTCATGAAAGATGAATATTGATGAATAGTTTGGGGGTTATATCGAAAAATACCTCAAAGTTGTAACAATGGTTCACAGTTAAATGTATATATTCAGGAATAGGCCTATAATTATCTGAAATACACACATCATTCGTCTGACATAATTATGTTACCAGTGTCAACATATTTTTCAATTAGACTTAATGGAGGAGGGTACCTTCACTTCGATCTTCTACGGTGCAAAGAAAACTCACTTTCGCCTCATGGCAGCCATGGCTGTGAGTATTGATGCCTTTGCTGATTTCTTTTCGCCGTGAAAATAGCGTTCGTCCACTTCAACTGTCACAATGGGACCACCAAACTTCTTTGCTGTTAGAGGATATGTGACGCGCATATTTCTCTTAAATAATTTGCCCAATTAACCCTTGTGTCATGGTTCATACCCAGCTCCTTCTCGTAGAAATTTATTGATGTATATTATTGTCACCAGAAATAAATGAACAATCAAAAGTTTTGCGTAATGGTAGCCTTGGCCGAAATGATAACAGTAAGCAATTCAATCAAATTCCTTTTGGTTTGTATAAAAGAATAAATACTGTGTCTTATAATGCAAGCAACAACGTGGTGCATAAGTTCAACCTTATCTGTGGTACCATCAGGCAAACCCTTAAGACAGCAAGTAAAGGAACACGCCTAAAATTCTACAAGGTGATGGCTTTTCCCACACTTCTTTACAGGTCTGAGAATTGGACTTTAACGAAAGGCCAGGCCAGTTGCATCCAAGTGGCTGAAATGAGATTTCTCAGGCACGTGGCAGGGTATAGTCAACATGATCATAGAGGAAACTTAGATATACGGGAGGAACTGAATGTTCTGAGCAGTGGCATAGCTACCCCTGAGTGGGCCTTGTATCAAAATTTCTTGGGGCGAGGGCCCTTTTTTGGAAAATAAACAAAAACATTCGCATAAACAAAATATATTTGAAAGTGTCAGAAACAACAATACATAGGTATGTATTAAAAACTTTATAACTCAAAAAAAATTTAATAGTTAAATAGGTACTTTTCTTGCCTTTTTTTTTCGGCGAAGGTATTTATTATAACATCCATAGCTGAAGACGATTTTAGTTTCTCAAGTTCTTCTTTTTCTATGGACAGTATTGATAAGTCCGATAGCCGTTCTTGTCCCATAGAAGTTTTAAGACAATTTTTAATAAGTTTTAGTTTAGAAAAGTTTTTTCAGCTGTTGCGGTTGTAACCAGAAGGGTCAAAAATAGTAAGCATGCTGTTATAACCTCTGGAAAACTGGAGGCGAGGCTATTGAAATTTATTAACAATAATTCTGCGAGTTCCTTAATGGTATGAATTTTCTGAATTTCAGATTTCAAACAGCTTTTCAAAGCAATTAATTGATCATAGAGATCAACTTTCATGTCATTATCGTATTTACTAGCCAGTTTTGCTGCTTCTTTTTTATAACTTCGTTTGAAAAGGATAAGAGTTTATCCGGTTGTAAGATTTCGAATATATTACTCAGATCACAGAGGCTCTGAAATCTTTGTTTAGTTTGAGAAATCAATATATCTAGACAGCAATAATACACATTGACTCTGAAGTACGATTGCGGATCTGAAATTCTCTCATCTTCTAATAACTCATCAAAAAAGCGCTTCATTATTTAATGCAATTATGCTAATTATTATGAATTATTAAATCATCCAATTAAAATTAATGAGTTGGGTCTAATTAAATTCGTATGCCATTTATGTTTAACTAAATGGGGTTGTAATTGACATTTATAAAGCCCCACTTTCCTTGGGTATCATTATATTTAACACACATATGGAAAAGTAAATTATATTTGTCTGATTTGACTCAATATAGTTATCAAATCAATATGATTTACATGAGCATGTTAATCTGACATTTCAATGGTCGATTTGGGTGTGTCCATTGATAATTAGCATAACTCTGAGACCCTTTATAGGTAACAAGATAAAATCACTTGGAACGTGATAAATTAGTTGTCAAGGTTAATCGCAATAATGAACGCAAAATATATGTATATAGGTAATAATTACTTATTTATTATATCATTGATTAAGTAAATTACTGAACCACAAATGAAATTATGTCCTGCAAATACATAACAAAACACATAATAACAAAATCACAATAATATTCGTTCGTTGTTTCCTGAAAAACAAGACATATAGTACAATCAAATACAACACAATAATATACATATAGAAACAATAAGCAATCAAATATATTTTATTCTAGCTAAATGCGTTCATTATGCTCAGATGAATGACTTTAATATTAACATTATTAGATTTATGATTATATAGATTTACAGAAATCTCTCAGGAGTAGCTCTTTGAAAAGAAGAGACAGTGCAGTAGTATGTATCAACTAGCATTTAAGAAACATAAAGACTTATCTTGCAAAAGGCTTATCCACAAATTCCATCGGTGTAAGATTACATCCATTAGTGCGTTCCTTATACATCTTAATCTCTGTTGATCGAAGAACACTTCACTTTCACTTCACTGAATTTCCCCACTCTCGTTATGTATAGTGTGGTGTTGGACTCTCCGCTGGCGTTAAGTGTTTTATGGCTTCAAGTGTTAAGATGCAATCATCGTCATTGAAGTGGTTTGCTTTTAGGGTTTGCTGTGTGCGTGTTCTTGTAGCTAACTATTTCGTCTGCCTTGGACGTAATGTATGCAATGTGCGAAATAGTGTTCGTGTTAATTCACTCAGTTCAGATGCCAAAAATTGAGAATCATTATGGTTGAATAGTGTCTGAAATCGTCACCCACTGTTTTACTCTCGGATTGTTACTCACTCGTATTGCATTATGTTGTGTGTCGGTCGTAGTTTAGAGTCACGTATACACTGGTATTTAACGATAGTTATGTCTATTCGCACTGTTGATTATCGGTAACTCATATAAACTATCGAACATACGTTTTGTAGATTTGCGATTGAATTAAATGTCTAAGTTCACTTAAGACCGCGACTTGGTTACAATTTCACTGATTGATTACCCGAGTTAAAAGGTGAGTAAGTCGCGTAAACTATTTCAATTACTACTACTCCTACTCCATTGCTACTGTTATTGAATTACTACTGCATTACCCGTATTACTACTGGGCTCCGTGTCCTCGCAAACAGTTTTTATCAATCATTCTCTCCCAGAAGGCAATTTCCTCATCTCCACGCCTTCGGCCGTTGTTGATAGGTTCCTAAATTCCTACTACCTTGTAGATTTTTGTCATCGGTTTCCTGATTCATCGTTCAAGTCGTTACTACTCTCTCCACCAGTTCCTTTGGAAGATGCTAAACGCTGGTTGGTCGTTGGCATCCCCAGAATATTCCAGCGACGAACGTTGTGCTGATTCTCAGAAACTAAAGTAATTTCCCGCCTGTCTATATCAACCTTTGTTTCCACGTTGTCGAGGCACTCTGATATAGCTTTTGTTAAGAGTCTGCAGTGTCTTGGTCAATTGTTCATTTACCCTTCGCTCGTTCCGCCAATTATCAACTCTTCGTTGGGCGTCATCCCTGGACGGGTCCCACGCTTTCTAGTTGTAAATCTGGCTGGACGTCAGGGCGTGCTTTCCTGCTAGGCTGTGTATATCTCTAGTATTCATTGGATATCCATTCTGTTGTTTACGTATTCGTCAAGATTTCTCTGCACCCTTTGTTATTGGGTGTAGCGTTCATACGTGTGCTCGTTACAATTCAACCCCACAACATGTGTTCCATTTCACTTCTGCGTAACCAGGCTACTGGACTATGCCTTTTTTGTCTTGGTTTGTTTGGCGCTGTAAATCGTAGCTAACTTCGTGCTGTCAACGACGTACCCTATTTTCTATTGTAGCGTGTACTCAGGCGTTTTTCTCATTGTCTTCCCACTGGCGTCGGGTATGACGTGTCCCTAATTCGTTCTTATTTACGACTCGGGCCTGGGTCTGTCAACTCGAGTGTGTGAGCGTGCCACTTGATCAAGAAATTATAAATTTTTTAACATTTTGATCACTATAGTTATCCTTCGTCTTTTATTTTTGAAAACAGGTGTTACATCCCACTCTTTTGCTAGATCTCTGGACTCGTTTAGCAGATTGTTGAATGACTTTTGATTTCTTATTTCTACCAGTCTGTCCAGAAGATTATTTAGCAAAATACTAGCTTTTTGTAAGTCATTATTTTCATGCTGTAGGGCTTTAGAAACAGGGTTGATGATTTCAAATAGCTGAGAAAAAAAGGCGACAGCCACTATAAAGTCGTAGCTCTCTAACATATTTATTATATTTTTACATTTGTCACGTTCGTCTTTTTTGGTTGAAATTAAATTTAGTTGATATAAAGCTTTCATTACTATTGAATAATTTTTTTCTTATAGCGAATAAAGCGTCATTTCTTGAAGACCATCTAGTAGGGCATACTTTTTTAAGAGTAATTTTATATTTTTCAGATGAAGCGTTACTCAACATTGCCCAGCGTTTTATGCTGTTGCCAAAAAAAGTATATATTATTTCCAAATTGTCGAAAAATTGTGACACTTCGGAAATGTGTTTAGCAGCATCATTTAAAATTAAATTTAATGAGTGTGCTGCACAATGAACGTAATCGGCATTAGGTGCATGCTCTTTTATAAGGGCTTGTAACCCTCCATATATACCCGACATTGCATTTGCTCCATCGTAACCCTGTCCCCTACATTTGGAAAATTAATTTCATATTCTTCGATTGTATTTAAAATTTCAGTTTTAAATCCTTCTGCAGCACAATCGGCTACTGATGTAAACCCCAAAAAGGACTCACAGATTTTTATTTGTTTAGGTACATCATCATTTTCTGTTATCGAGATATATCGAAAAACTACAGAAAGTTGGTCAACTTTTGACAGATCTTGTCTTGTATCCATAATAATCGCCAGAAATGGAGCTTTTTTAATTTTACAAAACAATATTTTTTCTAACTTTGGTTCCAAGCAAATTAATAATCTCATTTCGAATTGTGGGGCTTAAATAATTTATTTCACCCTTTGACTTTAAAAGAAGTTCTTTTAAAACAGGATCATAATTAGATAATAAGTGTAAAATTGACATGAAATTTCCAGATTTGGAATCATGGCCTCTTAAAAGTAAATTGCACGACACTAAAGTAATTTGTGATTTTACCCAGTTTATTATTTATTACTACACACATATACTGATATTTATATGTATAAAAAGTACCACAATATGGTACCTCTACGTACTTATCAATTTCAGTCGCTGCCGGGCTCATATTCTTCTTTTTAAATGTGCTTTTACCTAAAGGGGGCCAGGATTTATTTACAGCGAGACTTTGATACACTGAAGATGACACAAATAATAACACTGTATTATGGAAAGCAACCATCAAAATTTTAATTTCCCAGATATGTTTTACATACACGACCATGCGGTCAAAATGGTGTCATATAAGATTACCAAAACAAAATGGTGGTTAGTTTAATATCCAAAATCATTCTTAATACTTCTTTTTTTTCTGTTTCTAAATCAAGATCATTGTAACGGTTATAATGCTGCAGCTTTAATCATTCATTAATTAGTATTTACTTACACACAAACCAATGCCCTCGGCAAATATTGGTGGCCACAAGCTCACTCACTCACTCTCACACGCATTCGCCCTATTACAAGTACATTCGTTTAATTAATTATTCTTGATCAATGAGCTCATTAAACTATAAGAAAGATGGTAAAATTGGACTTCTCTTATTGTTGTTCGGTGTTGCTCCTTAGCTGTTGGTGGTTGACGCCCATGTTGATGGCCGGTGTTCGCCTCAAGTTCTGCTGAGTTTTATTAAGTAAATATAAGCACTGATTCTACATATTATAGTTCATACTGTTATTAAATTCGAGCCTTTATTGCTCCACTATTATACTGGTAATTTTGATTCTAGTTATAATAAACTTTTGTTATAAAATTGATCACACAGCGATACATCGCTGTTGATCCTTTGAAGAACTGCGTTGAATTGAGAACGAGGCAAATGTAAATTCGCTCTTGTGTGTGTGTTTCTTACATCATCCAGCTTTGTCTTACTGGACAACGCCTCGTTGTACGTATTGTAGTCAGTGCGTCATTGTTTTTGGTTATGACGGAACAGTGCTATGATCCAATCACAATGGATATTTAAAGTCATTTGTCACAAACACCGCTATGGCCTTTTCCGATTCCCGCACGTCCTACGGTGACCTTGGTATAGTACTCTTGCTGAATTGCCTTTGTTCCTCCGTATATAGGGACAATGGACCTAACCATTCTGTGTTTTAATGACTAAACAATACAAAACATTGAAAAATACCTTTAAATCCCATAATTATGGTATTGGGCCATTACGTACTGTTACAAATTATAACATTAATTAGACGATGCAATACATTTCGCCAGAAAGCAAATTTACTGTAATTTCACTTTCCAAATAAATATCAATTGTATTTCCTTGAAACCAATTATTATAAGATAGAGCCGAGTTAATATGCTGCTGTGAGTTTTCATGGTCAGTAATACTTTGTGTAAAATTGCTTCTAATGGAAACTCCATTAACCCATGCGGAGGAATACGATTTGCTTTGACGATCTGCTAACAACCAACAGAAGTGGCAATATGCTTTGTTTAAAATAATGGAATAACATAACCATGGCCTTACAATTTTTATACCAGCCTTATTTAACTATGAGTAATGAAAGTTTGAAAACATCGCTTTGTTTCTGGATCCTTTGGAAACGGTCCTTGAGGTTTAAATGAGCGTAATTTGAAAATTATTTTTCTTTCATATTCTGTAAGGCTGTTACCAAAATTTCCTCTCTCAGAAGAAGATATATTATTAGATTCTTCATATTTCTCGGAATCTTCGTTATGCATTTCTTCTATTTCTGGAGGCTCTGATAGACCATGTGCTTCAGAAGAATCTAAAAATCCAATTAAATTAAATTACTATATATTCTGAGCCATCAGCTAACCTACAATAATAATCTTTTAGCTAACACTCACCAAGATTTACGTCTTCAGAATTAGAAGAAATAAATGTACTGTATTCTTCAAATTCTATTGTACTTGGAAAATTAGATACACTGGGTTCAGATACTCCAGGAGAATCTATAACTTAAAATGTTTATTTTCAAAAAAAAGTACTTATGTGTGCAATATTTTTTTCAAACCTCATACATAATCATAATACCATGCATAAAATAAAATATATTATTACCTATATTAATTTGTAGTAATTAACAGGAAAATAACATAAACCGAAAATCTCTATATGAATCACCTATCATCCTTTCAAAATTGCTGTTTTGGCCTCTATATCGATAATAATGTTCACCACGTTTATAATTTATAAAAAATATTTCATGTACAGACACGGTCCCGTTACAGTTTTATTATATGTATAGATTTCAAATAATGTACATGTAGACACCTACTTACCATTACAATCCAAATGAGTCACACTACTTGACTGCTGAAAAAATGATGAAATTTTTGCCAAATTTTTAGAAATATCTTCTTTTTTCTGTTTAATTTTTCTTTTAAAAGCGCCACTGGGGTAAACTCTCTTTCTTTCGCTCATATTTTTGACAATTCACTGCACAAATAATCACAACATAATCAATTGCGTGTACAGATTTAAGCGAAAAAATTAAAAAACATGTAAAGATTGTTTACACCACTCATTCATGCAAACTAAGAACGGGACTTCCCCCGGCAGACACATCATTAGATAGATAGCGGAAGTGGGATATTTTTCCAATAATTTTATTGTCTATTACTATTTTAATGCCATTATTTTAGTCTTTGTTGTAGAAGTTTAAAATTATATTCATGGCAAATTTTACTGAATTGATATACTGCTTTTTGTAATCCATTTTCGTTTTCTTGTAAGATGACTTGATCGTCAGCAAACACCATAATATTAATGGAGAAATTATCGGGAAGTTAGTAGATTCCAGTACCAGTTCGTTGCTTCCATTGCCTTACATCGTCAATATATATGTCTATGTTAAATAAAGTAAGTGACAAAGAAACTGCACGCTTGTCTAATGCCTCTGTTAACAGTAATAGATTCTCTTTTCTGCTTCTCAGTGTTTATAGTAATGTCTGTTCTTTCATATAGGCTTCTTATTACTTCTATTATATGATGTGGGTATCCTCTTTGCTCTTAATATTTTGCACAATATGTCAATTCACATGATCAAATGCTTTTGCATAGTCTATGAAGGCAATATGTGGCTCTAGATTGAATCCCTTCTTTTTTCGATCAATTGGCATATAATTGTGACGTTGTCACTACAGGATCTTCCTTTTCTAAATCCAGATTGTTCTTCAAGGAGAGAGTTTGCAGTATTCTTTAGTCTGTTATTAATTATCCTTGTATATAATTTGTAGGCCGTATTCAAGGAAATTATTCCTTGATAATTTCCATAGTCATTTCTGTCTTATTGTAAACAGAGATTATTACCTCTGCTATTCTCCTAAAATCTGGAATAGTGTTTGTTTTCCAGCATGCATTAATCAAACGCCAGTGTTGTAGTTTTAATAGCAGTCCATTACCTTTTAAGAGTTCTGTGTTAATTCCATCCGGCCCTATTCTTCATTTGGTCTAGAGATTCTGTTAATTCTTCTGTTATGTTATCTCCAAGGTATATAGTGCTATTAACAACCAGAAGAGTTATAGTTATATCTTGTCCTCCTGTATTATTTACCTCCTTATCTGTCGTGTACTTGAGCATTATCTTTCACAGTTTTGTTAAGCTGTTTAAGAAGTTAATATGTTACTTCTTGTCTTCCATGAATGTCTGCTTCTATGTTAGATATCAATGCATCCCAGGAGTCTTGGTGTGTTTTCCTAATTACTAAAAAGTGTTCAGAACCTATTGTATTTCTCCATCTCTTATCAGTCATAACTGCCACTCCACTCTGAGCTCTTGTTGCTGAGTCTATGCAGCTGTACAGCATCAAAAAATCATTTAGGTCTTTTGTACCTTCAAGTTTCTTCTTTGTCTCTGTTATTATACCAATGTTTAGTACAGTGGAAACTTCTATTGTATTTTTTACCCATTTAATTGTTAAATTAATTAAGAGACATTCCATAAAGGATATCTCATTTTATAGTCCAATATTAATGATTCCTGCAAACAGAATTTGAATTGAACTGAATAAAATCATGGTTACTTCATTCAAGCGGAAAAAGTATGGTAGAGTAAAAAGTTGTTACTTTTTACAACGCTCACTGTCTCTTTCATTACAATAACTAATATAACAAAACGGTTGATTCCACATTGTGATATTTTGTCTTTTCCTCTCAAAGCTGAAAAGCGGATCTTTTTACAGAAACTTTCAACTTAAGAGGGTCTTTAATAATAATAAACAAAAAACCAGCTGATTAGATAATTGACAAAAAGTTGGGTGGAGGTGTATCCTATTTGTTAGTTAAATAAAATTGTGCATACGATTGATCAAATCAGAAACCATGTACCTAAATTTCGTGGAAACAATACATTCTCACCAATGTAATCTTGGCCAATCCTTGTCACATTTCAGTTGATTCAATAAGCTTATCAGATTCTATCACAAGTTAAACCCTGTGAATAAAATAAAACGCTTCAATTTAGTTACTAAACTTTGGTTTCCCTATTTTTTCTGAGCTTGTTTTGAACAGTCTCTATGTGTTATATAGTCTATTTTGCATGATTGAATAATAAAGTAATACAAATTTTATGAGGAAACTTATGGGACAGAGAACCACTGGTAACAAAAGTCACACTATCCTGGAATCAAATCCAATTGCCAATAAGCCTACATGAAGTAAAAAAGTTAGCACTAAATATAAATCACACAGACTTTGGTACACTCTACAGGTTTGTATTACAAGAATCTACAAGAATTCATTAAAATAACAATTACCTATTTTTTAAATACAGGAGTCTTTTGCACTTTTTAGATATTATTATTGAATTTATAACACTTGTAATCATCATTCAAATTAATGTTATATTAACAGGGTAAAGAAATAAAAATACATTTTAAGACATAAAAAATTGTATTCTAACAAAAACAAATAATTAATCTTAACAAATAACAGTAACTAAATCAAGCATAGCAATAACTGTAAAAAGAAATCTCACAAAAAAGAGGAAACACCATGACTAATTAGAAAGTAAATATTATTATCAATAATACAAAAAAATTAACTTCTTGTCTTTTAAGACATTAAAAACTAATAAAAAATACAATGAATAGTAGATTACACACAAAATTAATTTCAAAAACATAAGAAAACAGAAAAAATTAATTAAAATTACTTCAAGAAAACATAAATTGAGACAATTAGCTGCACTGTCAGGCTTTAAGTATGGTACTAGACAAAGTTTAGAAGAAAATATTTGTTTGTCTTACAATAAAGTACAATAATAATAAAAATAATATAATTGTCTTGATTGTTCATCTCTTCTTTCACAGCACTAACACTTATCTAAAAATGAACTTTTTCTTGTGAAAACTTAATTTTTTCGTCGAACGCGTTTCGGCGTACGTATCCGCCTTCTTCAGCTTTTAGTCAGACTGCCATCATTTCGTAACGTTTTTTGTGAGGAAGGTGTAGTGGGGGTGGTGTGTGGAGGAAGGGGATTGGCGCAGGGATTCCAACTTGATGTTTGTTTTTTGTAAAATTGTGTCAAAAAGTGTATGTGATTTATATTGTAATTGATCGTTGCAACGATCAATTACACCTTCCACACAAAAACCGTTAGCCACTGCACCTTCCACACAAAAACCGTTACGAAATGATGGCAGTCTGACTAAAAGCTGAAGAAGGCGGATACGTACGCTGAAACGTGTCCGACGAAAAAAGTAAGTTTTCACAAGAAAAAGTTCATTTTTAGATAAATGAAATAATATAAAATTACGTCCATGTAAAGTTATAACACAATTATAACATAGTGTCATGAGTAAACTTTTATTATTAAGTGAGAAAATACAAAATACAAAATCACTTATAAAATCTGATGATTATCTACTGAGGATGAAGTTTGGCCTGAAGATGGGTGAAGCCTAAACCTAGTGACCAACATAGCAAAAACAGTGAATGTGTATGACTGGTACTTACACACATTTAAATAATGTGTCCACCACAAAATGGAATTAAGAAGAAAATTATGAAATTACATTAATAAAACAATAGCTGTAAAATAAAAAGCCTCTGCAGATAAAAATTAATAATTGTGTAAGTACTGATAAATCAAATCAAGCCCTTTCTTATTTGCAATTTTATGGCTGGAGGAATTTTCACCTTATTATTGGCCACATTATTAATGTAAGAACACAACTGAGGTAATGTTCTATTTATGAAGATATTTCTGCTTCGTACATTTGTTTTATATCTCTTCTTTCAGGATGTGTACTATTTAAAAGAAGTGTTCCGAAATATTTAAAAATAACATTTTTTTCTTCTTCAGTCCACCTCACCTGGGTTATTCCTTTAGTATTTTTGACTGAAGAATCTTTAATATTTTCTTCTTCAGTGGAAAGTGATGAATGAATAGATGGTTCATAATTAAATCTCCTTCTTCACAAATTGAGCTGTTCTTTGAACATTTTGCAGAAGTTTGACTTAAACTGGAGCTTTTATTAGTTCTGGACGAAGATGATGGTGAAATTTTAATGGTAGATTCAGATTGGGGATTTTTATCTCTGGGAAGTGTCATCTGTAACAAGCGATGACCAACTTGAGACTTTTGAATCAGAGGTAAAAGTAATCTGTAATTTGATTTATGGATATTTACATCATGTCCCATGAAATTAGCCAAATTTTCAGTGTAAGTATAATCACGACCATTTAATTGAGAAAATGTTGCGGCATGGTGTCAAAGACCCGTTGCAGTAAAGTGTTTTGTTTTTTTAACTGAAATTTATGTCTCATATCTTCAATGATTTTTCTTCCGTCATAAGTATTTAAACAATCGCAACGAGGAAAAAGTAACTTATTTTCTTCAGGAACACCAACACTCTGTCTACTTTCTAGTAAGAGATCCAATGTATCTTTCATCTGATTAGTCAATAAACAAGGGACTTTACATGTGTTCTTTCCAGGAACATGGAAAACATGTAACTCAGAACAAGTTCTTTTGTCATCTTCAGTAAGAATGTTCTCTTTAACAGCAGCAATTTCATCATTATCTGCAACTCGCGATAAATTTTCTAAAGTAGCTCGTACAACTTCTCCTGGTCGTCTACGACTTAAAATTATAATATGTGCAATCAAGTCTTTATTTAAATCTTCAAATTTTTTTTTTTTGGAAATATCATTAATTTTTCTTTTCTCTCGTCATATCCTTTCCGAATCTCAGTGCAGACCGTAACAATGTCATCATTATGTGGAAGAACATCTATTTTACTAACAACACGTTTTTTCCTTGTTTTGTCAGCATTAGTGCTTACTTCAGCACTCCAGTCTGTCTTCATCAATTGTAAAAATTCATCCATAATTTTACATACTTTGTTTTTCTTTGGACTCAATATACCAGAATCTTTCAAAACTGAAGCTTTCACAATGTCCGAGCAAGATTTTAATGATGAACATAATCAAGGCGCAACACTAGGTGTACTACATTCTCCTATTATGTAACTAAAGCCACTGAGATTATGAATCGCTTCCATTAAGTTATCAAATTGTTTTGGATTAATACAGTCTTCCAGATATGTATTGTTTTGTCTCATTTTATCTAAAAGTCTGGCCAAGCCCCTGATTTTTTATGAAATGTATTTTATATGCTGATTACTTCTGTGGTTTTTAAAAAACTTTGTAGCAAATCGTACAATTAACGGATCAGTTTGGGCAATGAAACTAAATAAATAAACTATCTTTCAACATTGTTGGAAATATGACTTTTTTCAGTTACTCGGAAACTTCAGGAACATCTGGAATTAACATTAATGAACATGTCTTTGTAACTATGTTTCTTCTTTTGCTGTTATTATCATCAAATCCTTTATTATTGCAGTGCCTGTAGTGTAGATACATGTTTTCTTTTTTGAAAAGTCCAAGACATTTTGTGCAAACAACGTGAGTCAAAGAATTAACTGTGTATTTTGAGTTAGCTGGTCCTTCATCGGTATGAGCTTTTCATTGTTTCCCTTGTTGGTTACCTTCAAGTTATAATAATAATTTACCTTTCTTTCTCAGTTTGTCAGTAATAGCCATTCTTTTCCTTTTTCTTTCCTTCAAATTTTCATCTAAAATCACTGTATATTCTTTACTTCTTCTTCAAATGGATGATGTTTTACAGTGTGTCTAGCAAAATTTGTCACTAAAATATGACAAAACGGGCAACAGTTTTTTCTATCCCATTTTCTTTTTTTCTTATTATCATCAATAGTTTCTTTTCTACAATCAGCATTTTCTTGGTCAATAATAATTGATTTTATTTTTATTTTTTTTCGGATATCTGCCAATGTCACCTTGCAAAGTTTGGTTCCTCTACAACAGCAGTACTACAATAATCACTTCCAAAATTTAGAGTATTGAATGCATCACTATCTACAACTTCAACATAGTTATGTTCATCTACACCTTCAACATCGATATGTTCATATACAACTTCCACTGCCCTTCTGCTTTATTTTCCTGAAATAGACACAAAAAACGGTAGTTACATTTAGTCATTTAATAACAATACAATAGAATCTGCAGAACAAAAGCACTCAACATCAAAAATACACAAAATACAAAAACATATACCACAATCACACACAATAATACAACTTTAAAATACCAAAGACGAACAAACAACCTTAATTGCATCCAGCAGCCAACACACAAATACTTCACCAGAAACAAGATCGCCAAGGCTGAAGATGAGAGAACAGGAACTCTCGAAACATGTTCCATATAGAAAAATAATATCTTGAGGTAAATTTAATTATAAATATTAAATGTAATATATATATATTATATTACATTATTTTTAGACACTTACTTTTATACATATGCTCTTACTCGTTTGTGCGCAATTACCCACGTCTCGGAGGTATACTCTTCTTCTGCAGTATTTACCTTGATGTTCCCCGGCTGGGTCGCAGGCTTTGGTCGTTGATTGAGTGTGGATAAGCACGTGAATATCGTTATATAAGTTTAATACAAGTAAAGAGTACAGAGGATTTAGTACTGGTTGTGAAATTAGTACGACTGTTTTAATAAAATCATATTCATTTGATTTATTCTTTAAAATTTAAATTACCATCTTATTAATTGTTTTGTGTGAGTTAATTATTATTTGAACCCTTATATTCAATCTGAATATAATGCAATTATATTGTGTTTAAATCTTATTTCTTATATTTCTAAGACATAGTATACACATACATAAATCATATATGACCTGAAATATTACAGAGACATATAATATATAACACTTATAATTATTATAAAACGCGATTAACATGTATAAAATTTAATATTCATCTTGTCTTTGCAAGTGTTTTTTTAATATATACCACTTAATAAAAACTTTTAATTAATTAAATATTTATTAAAATATTAATAGAGAACATTTATTACTTTAATTGATTCTATTATTTAATGTCTCAATTAATTACCAATCTTCAAATTACATAACTCTCATATTTGAAATTAATTATCTAATCAATTACAAAATACAATAAAAATATGGTTCTTCCTTGACCATTTATTTATGAGATTAGTACAGTTATATATTCTCTATTATCAATTATACTTTGAACATTTATTTATTCATTATGAAAATTTAAAAATATACTAATGTTTTTGTAAACTTGTATATGGAAACTAGAGCTTTTTCCGATAGAGCTCAGGGTCATTTATAATATTAAATAAATGTCTGACTTCACCTGCATTTTTCTGCAACCATTTAACTTTGTCGTTACCATCATCTGGACTCTCGAGTTTGTTGATCCTCTTCAGTATCACCTTCTCCGTCTCTGCATTGTTGAAATTCCTCGCTCCGTCTCCTGGATGCTGAGTTCTGATGTGGACCTCTGGTCGTGATGATGTACGGCTGGATGTAGCTGCATGTGGCTGTCCCTGCGTCTTCTCGTCTTCTGGTCTGGTTCCTCTCCTCTTCTTATCTTGTCCCTCGTAGATGTCTAGAAGTTCTATGTAGACTTCTCGAATTTTATCGTAGTTACAACTCTCGTAGATTCGTTAGTATAGTTTTTTAAAATTACTCGTGTTCATTAATATTTGCACCGACGTAATGCCTGTGTCATCGCACTTCACGTTATTGAATACTGTTTAAAAACCTTACATGATTTTGTAAAATTCACGGTTGCGAGATGCGTGGATCTTACGTGTCAAAGTGAGTTCATCTGAGTATCATCTGAGAAAGAGTGTGTCGCTCGCTGGGGTTTTATACTGCTGCCCGTCGTCCATGCCTGTTGGAAACTGTTTCGACAACATTGAACAGGTCGGCGTGTCGATTTAATTGTTAATTTCAACCTACGCATCTTTTTATGAAGAGCACACTTTTTTATTAATATTATTTCACCAATCATTCGGTATAATATTAAACTTTGTTTATACAAATTATGAATATTATGGTGTGTAAATTATGACAGTTATGGCAAAATTTCACACGGTGGCTGAACGGTTCCCACGATTAATGACCACTTAACGCTAAACTGAAGCGCCAGGCATCAGCTATGGTTTTACATATGTCGCTGATTAGTGTGACTTCTGGTTATCGTTCAGTTCTTAAAAAAACTGTAAAATCTTCCATCCTCATTTGCATAATTCAACCTGTCTGTTGTTTACACATGTACACACATACACACACGCAGACTGATACACAGGCGGCGGCATGTCGCTCTGATGTCACCTCTGCCGGTTAGCACGTGTCAATTTCTCCCCTTCGTTGCTGCGTTTAAAACTAACTAAGCTATTTAATTCCATATGCAGGCTTAAATTAAATACTACGTTTACTTCTTATATCTAACGTATATTTATTACATTATTTTTGTTATTTACATTTTATATATCTCATACGTGCTTTCGTATGCTATGATACCTCAGTCAGGGGTTGATACATATACTTATACTAAACGTATCGTTGCAATATATATATATATATATATAATCACGTTTATCCATCACTAGCTAAACATGCAAGTTCTGACCAGAGAAGTTCATCTTTTTGAGACCCCATATATAAAAGTTACGAGTAAGCTTAGACATTTTATTCTTACATATTCGTAATCAGCATAAAAAACCGTAAAAATATATATCCGTTTCAAGATAGTTTGTTGAAAAAAGTTGAATAATAATTACCCTGTTAACTTTATCGTTACAAACCACTCACACGTTTAAAATGCATTACTATTTTATCACGGATATCGGTTTAGCTTTTAGTGATGAAAAATATGCACAGTGTTGCCACAAAATGTATATAAAGTCACGAAGGTCACAACGTTGCCAAGTCTACTGAACGTAAGCAATTCCTGCAGCTGCTGTGTTTCAGCTGTTTATTCCAGTAGCCTATGTTTAATTCCTGTATACGATCTTAGTTATTTTTAATTTCAGTACCGTAGTAAAAATAATCTTTGAAAGACGTAATCAACTATTTTTCAACGCTGTTATTAAAAAGTGGGTTAATCATTCAATGACAGAAAACATATAAGGTATAAAATGTTGTGATCACTTTATTCACACGTTCTTTTCTTGACACATAAATAACTATATACCAAATAAAGATATAATAAGTATATCTTCATTGTACATTAGTATAATATGTAGTTAAAAAGTACAGTACAAGCTGTCACATCTTGACCTGTGATATCCGGAACCTCCCATATCCGGACGTATCTCCAAACTAATTTTTGCAATTTTGGTTAGCGAATGGTTAGGGATGTAAAGATACTACTCTTGATGTTTTGGCTGATCACCCCTTTTTCTTCACTACACTTACGTCATTCTGCGATATGGTTCACTATTTTTGAATATTTAAGTTTTTACAATTGAAATACTTTATTTGGGGCAACTGAGTCTGGGGCAGCGGCGTTAGGTCGACTCACTTTGGCTTCATGGCTTCCAAAAAACGTGTGCATTGTATGAAGCAGCCGAGTCACAAACTTTTTCAAAAACTGATGTAGGCGTACTGTAAGTAAAACTTTTTAACCAATTTTACTTTTTGTATTTTAAAGAGTACAGTGTACAAATGCAAATGCTAAACCAATAGAAACGTCTAAAAAAACACGTTCTTCTTCTGTGTATCTTCTGTAATTGTTAATTATATTAATTGAGATTTTGGCTACTTATAGAGATTTAATTACTGAACACAATGCAGTTTTCAGAATTGCTGTATATTTATTGGTTTTGAAGTTATCGCAGGTTGAACTGCAAAAATGGATTGAATAAAACTTACTCAGGCGGCCGCGTGTTTGACGACGAAGTTAGAGCGAGATAGTTGCTTATTATACCCTTTCTGTCTAGCGTACGGTGCAGCGCACAGTGTCCCTTTCAATACAGTATATTTAATGTATCTTTTAAATGTCAATAAATTTCAATGTAGATAATGTAGAATGTAGAAAATGTAGATAAAGAAAATGATTATGATATTGATTATAATTATAATAATTGGAAGCTTGTTTCAAATATATTATACTACATAGAAATGTTTATACACGCACTCATGCGCGCACGTGTGTGCACGTACGCGCACCCACCCACGCAGGCATATTATATATATATATATAAAATTTGTGATGTTTTCAAATTTGTTTCTTCTGCAAGTAGTATAATTTCGTATATTCTTTTTAACACCTGACGCACGTTTCACTGAAAAATATCAGTATCATCTGAGGTTTCTAAGTAAATTAATAACAATCGAAATAATTCTATTAATATAAAATTAACGAATAATAAAAAATTCCGACTTAATTTTACATCTTGTGCCATTTTGTCAATGTTATATGTGGACAGACTTGCTTACTTTTCTATTAAATGTAGAAATAGATTTTACCATTATTTTTTGCCGCAAACCATTTAATCTTGTTGTTTAATCCTTTTTCTATATGAATAGCTCATTACAAT
Organism: Magicicada septendecula; assembly: GCA_034769895.1. Lineage (NCBI taxonomy): Eukaryota > Metazoa > Arthropoda > Insecta > Hemiptera > Cicadidae > Magicicada > Magicicada septendecula. Next base: position 47,503,745 of record CM068376.1, read on the forward strand.
TATTGTTAATATTTCGTGTAAACAGCAGAGAGATGCTAAGTAGGACATTGTCTCAGGTAAGATTGCATGGTAAATCAAGACTCGCGCGTATTTCTTCCACCAGTCGGACGTCACGCGGCAAAAACAGCTGATCGCTAGGTTAGCGTGGGAAGCCGGAATGGCCCCCCCTGTGTTGTGTCTATTCAGCGCTAACACCACAAGATTTCTCATTCCCGTCAACATGAGTACCTACTCAAGGTCAAATAACATTCTTTATGTTGTAATGACAGACGTGTACGTTTACAAAACACTGTTTTGGCTGACACATATATACACATCTACGTCTGAACTCGCAACCTCTTATTTATCAGCTGGCCGGTTTTACGTTTCCACCAAACGTGTTCCAGAAAATCATATTAAAATAATATGAATATTTTATAGTAAAAACATAATAAAAAAAAAAATAATATACAATTTAAAAAGTTAATACACTACCTCTTGCTTATCCTAAGTTTTGTGCCGTATCACTTTTCCAAGGATTCATAAAATTGTTATCTCGAATGATACATGGATCTTGTAGAGCTCGTAATCCTAATGTTCCTTGCATGATTGATGGAATATGTACACATAATAACCGAGCAACATTTTACGTTAAACTATTGAAAATAACAATGGTTTTCCAAAGTACCGGATACGAGATGACGGAATTGTTGAACTAAAAGGAATACCATATATCATTTGATAATCGTGATTGGTTCAATACAATCGCTTCCTAATTCTACAGTACAATGCTCACATCAATATTGAAAACCGATAAATACATGTATAAATAGGCTTACCATACGTCCCGGTTTGACCGGGATTGTCCCGGTTTGACGACCTGATCCCGGGGTCCCGGCCAGTTTGTCAATTGTCCCGGTTTGAAAATTGACGAGAGTAGTTTCCGTCCGGGCGAAGACGTTGTGCAAGCTAAGCTCCCGATTTTTGGTTAAATCAATAGAAAAGAGAGTTTGAAAGATTAAAAGTAATTTTTCATGAATGGAAAATTCAAAAGCTGCAGTAGTCACTTTGCACGAGTATACACATTCAAATGACTTAGGGAGCACAAAAATCCTAATGTGTGCTACACTTGCTTTCCTTCGAAAAGATGTAGAATGTGGCTGGTAGTATATCCATGGTCAAGTTCCAGAAGAAGAGAAACTCGATTAATTCTTTAATTGTTTCGTAGAACAATAGCTAGACAATGATTAGTGCCACAGGAGTTACGGAACTGCTACTTCCGACGTCATACAATGAATAATACCGTACAAGCACGCATCAGAAACTAAACAGCCACGTTGGAAGACCACATCCAAGAATAAAAAACATTATCAAATGTTTATAATCTGAGGCAGAGAAATGTATTCAGAACACGATGTAACAATGGAGTGAAATTTTTAAGCTATGAAAAGGACGAAAAAGTATACTGAATTGGATAAACTAAAAGATATGAAAAAGATTCTGAAGTTGGGATGTTTCTCAAGATCACGTCGTCCGTTCTACAAGTTGACTAATAAAAATAAATAAAAAATAACCTTCCTTTTTAATTTAGAGAGAGAGAGAGAGAGAGAGAGAGAGAGAGAGAGAGAGAGAGAGAGAGAGAGAGAGAGAGAGAGAGAGAGAGTGAGGGAGCGGCTATGCAAGTGTGTGTGTGTGTGTGAGTTTTATAAAAATTGTAACTTGGTAAACGTAGTTGGTAACAAAAAATACATTTAACGAATTATAAAAACATAAACACAATACAGGGTGGATGTACATACATCGTTGTTTGTGTGTTCGCAAGTGGGAGGTACTCTCACGTATCAAAAATTAATTACGTGTCTTATCTACTTGAGTGTTCGCAAGTGAAACGAGTTGCAAGTGCCACTGTTCGTAAGTGGGAGCACACCATCGTCGGCCGGATACGAAAAGCAGATTAATTTACCTGGTTTCTTCGAGACAAAAGCATCAACATGAATCAAAAAATTTAACTTGCAACCATTATTTTAGTAAAACGTAGATGATTGTGGGTATCATAGCTTAGGCTTTTAGAGCATAGGCTTGTACATTTATCTAGGATTTACATTATGTAGCTGATGATAGAAGTTCAAATGCGAGTTCCTGGTCCCTAAAAACATGGGTATCTCAGCTGGGAGAGTGAACTCCAAGACAAAATACTGATCCTTCAAATGTGTGCGTGTCGGGTAGGTATAGGCCTACTCTGGGCTCCTTAAAAAAGCTACTGCTAAAATAACAGTGATTTGTTCTAATTTTGTTTGCTACATAATAAGGTGACGCCTTATAACATTAAAATTTGGGTTTGGCAAAGATTATCAGAATTGGCACATTCAACAATTAAAAGTTTTGTACGAATGAGCAGAAAATAATGGTATTTAAAAGGAACTATAAAGACATATCTTATGGTCATAAACAAACCGTAGAAGAAATTACTATTGTAATCAGTATAGTCATATTTGGACAGGTGTAGAAAAATATGGAGAAGCCTGTACAGGTGTGTCGGTGCTGATGGGAACACACATAAAAACGTTTGTATGAGATTAAACGTATGTATCCAAGATAAATACCGTTTTATCTACAACAGGTCGCTTCGAAATATGAATTTGGGGATTTCCCTTTTATTTAGGGGGAATTGTTATAAGGTAAATACAGTACAACCTGTCACATCCGGACCTGTTGTATCCGGAACCTCCCATATCCGGACGTATCTCCAAACTAATTTTTGCAATTTTGGTTAGCGAAATGGTTAGCGATGTAAAGATACTACTCTTGATGTTTTGGCTGATCACGACTTATTCTTCACTACACTTATGTCATTCTGCGATATGGTTCACTATTTTTGAATATTTAAGTTTTTACAATTGAAATACTTTATTTGGGGCAACTGAGTCTGGGGCAGCGGCATTAGGTCGACTCACTTTAGCTTCATGGCTTCCAAAAAACGTGTGCATTGAAGAAGCAGCCGAATCACAAACTTTTTCAAAAACGGATGTAGGCGTACTGTAAGTAAAACTTTTTAACCAATTTTACTTTTTGTATTTTAAAGAGTACAGTGTACAAATGCAAATGCTAAACCAATAGAAACGTCTAAAAAAACACGTTCTTCTTCTGTGTATCTTCTGTAATTGTTAATTATATTAATTGAGATTTTGGCTACTTATAGAGATTTAATTACTGAACACAATGCAGTTTTCAGAATTGCTGTATATTTATTGGTTTTGAAGTTATCGCAGGTTGAACTGCAAAAATGAATCAACTAAAATTTACTCATCCGCCGCGTGTTTCACTGACGAAAGTAGAGCGAGATAGTTGCTATTATACCCTCTCTGTCTAGCGTACAGCGCAGCGCACAGTCTCCCTTTATGTACATAAATATGTAGGAAAAATAAGGAAAATATGTAGCTAAATATGTAATATTTAAGAAATATGTAGTATTAAAATATTTTCACATCAACAATATAATTTACATTTTACGAGAACATAACAGTGCCCTCTTTGAAAGGTTTTGAAAATAATAGGTGCTTCATTTTAAACTTTTTAAAATCACTTTCAAAACATACAAATATATTTTGAGCAAAGTCAATGTAATCCATAAAATACTAATCAAGTTCGGGGCTGACACTAATCACCAGTTAGATTACCACTTCTGTTACAGAAAATAAGTTAACCCTCAGAATACACAGTATCTGAAAGTTCAACTCTTTGTTGAAGAGTTTACAATAAGACAGCATGCATAAGAAATGAATTACTTTTCAATTGTTTATTGTACTTTAGAAAATTTATGAAAACATATTTTGAAAACAGTATTAAAAAAGAAACCTTGATATTATAAAATTAACAACAACAAAGTATTTTACCTATGGATTTCTGTAGTATAGGACATGAGTATAAAGTAAAAAATTGAGAATTATTAACTATTTAACAAAGTATTTTACTAGGAGAGTTGAAATTACTATAAAATTAAAGGTAGATTTTTGACTTGAAAATCTATATTGTATATATATATATATATATATATATATATATATATATAAAACTCTACTATAACTCTGCATAAGAATAAAGTGTCCATGTAAGTTTTTTTTTTCCACTGTTTAGTTGCACAATTAATTATTAAATACTTTTCTATATTGTCTGTTGACATGGACTGTCTTCGGTCTGAGAGTATGTTTTTATATATAGAAAAGGATCTCTCGACATCACATGTCGTCACCGGCACATGTTTATATAGAGGAATCGTACTTGGAAGAATATTCTCAATCGATTCTACAGTTTCGCCGTTACATATGCGATAAATGGTATGTAAAGTTGAGTAACCAGGGTTTCTATTCAGCACAGCATTTAATTTAGTAGAAACTTTGTCACCGACTTCACCCTGCACAGCATTTAACTTGTTAACTGCTTCTTCAACTATTCCTATATCCTCTTGGAGAGTCAGACCTGCAGTCTCCAGTTTCTTGTTACAACTGAAATGCGTTTTGATGTACAAAACTGAACATATCACCTTAGAGTTGTTGAATTCAGACAAGGATTCGCTCGCTGACACTGCAGAATCGGGAGATAATGTTTCCACCACATACTTCACAGCTTCAAAGTTGTCACTGTAGAAATTTACGGCTTCGATCCAGGTTCCCCATCTTGTAATTACGGGTTCTGGAGGCAGAGGTGTGTCAGGTAGCCTTTGTTTGTAGCACTGGATACGGTAAGGAGCTTTCAAAAACACCTTTTTTGTTGCTGATATTAATGTATTTACTTCGGGGAAAAGGTCTCTGACAGTTTCTGCTACTCGATGCAATCCATGAGCCAGGCATGTAACATGTAGTAGGTTGGGGTAAAACACATTTAGAGAATTACCTGCTTTTAACATGTATGCTGCTGCATCTGTATACAACAGCAGTACCTTCTCTTCTTTAACACCATTTGGCCATAACAAACTTGGCAGAATACAGCTTTATCGTCAGTTGTAAAAGCACTGTCAATCTGTACCCATGATTTTAACTTAGATGACAAAGATGATGCGGTCGGTGCCATGATAAAACAAGGATATTTGTATTTAAAACTCTTAAGAACTTGCGTTGAACAATACCGCACACTATATTATTTAAGACGTCTTTTGTCCAACAACGAGAATCCGCCAAGGCAAGAAATAAGCAAGCGCAGAAGTGTAGGCGAAAGACAAAACACTGACTTGACAATAACATCAACACACCACACTGCACACCAGATTGTTATTTACGTGTAGGCTTACACTCCGAGAGCGTCGATAATACTGGCGTCAAAAATCACATTGTGCCCTACAATAGCATAGAGTTATATAGATATTTGTTTGTTTAGGTAGATGGAATCCGTTGCGAGAATTGCAAGATCTGCGAAGAGTATTTATTTACCGCGGACAGCACGTTCTTTCCCCATCGAGCCTGCTGAACGTGCGAACGAAACGTAAATAAGGAGTGCGGCCGCGCATACCATTCTCATTAACTTCCCGTGCAAAATGCCTTACTTGTCGCTTGAGCTCGTAAAAAATTTTACTTCTTGAAAGTAGAATCTATGTGTGCAATTGCAACAGATGCAATATTTTGCCTTGTAATAAATTTAATTGGACCTGATTCTGATTAATTGCACATTTGCGCATCTGAGTAATGTTGTTATAGGCCTAACTATTTTTTGCCATTTCAATTTTCAAATTGAAGTAAAGTATAGTAAAATAGCTAAAATATGTAGAAATATGTAAGATGGAGTGAAATATGTAATATGAACAAAATATGTAAAAATATGTAAAATTAAACTCGCGGATAAGACACCTATTGGTATGATTCGCCGATATCTGGCTTTTCCGTGTAAATGTGCACTCAGCATTCAAATATGTAATTACATAAAAATCCGGGCCTTAATCATCACCTACACCTGCATAAATATGAATGTAGGGGCTACTCATTACAGTATTCACTTCCCCTTCCTTTGTATTTTGATTTGACAGCATTACAGGATGTTTACACTACCTTGTAAGCACGTATGTTTCCCCTTCTGTTTTGTCCAATATACAGTAGATTTGATAGAAATTTTAAATGAAGAAGGAAACTGCTACTTGGTAAATTAATATGTATTGTGCTTTTAAAAGGAAAAGAGAGATAGCTACCGTTTTTCTAATTCTATCAGTAGGATAGAAAACAGATATAATATAAAATGTATGAGACCCCATTAATATTAAGTATTTATCTCTAAATCACCAGTCGATTGTCTCAAAATAATGCGAAAAATTGCGAAAGAAACTACCGTGTAGTTATTTTTATCTCGCAAGGGTGTGTACGATGAACTATAGAAAAGAAACTTTTAGATAAATGTTTTTAAACAATGCTGTTTGGTTGCTAATCCCCGACCTTATAACTTTTTTATATACTTGCTTTTGCATAGAAAAGTCTTATGAAGTGAAAAGAAATTAGTAAAAGAGAATGGAAAATTCCAGGGTGAGGAAGAATATTTAACGTTACGAATTATAAAACGAAGGAGATATTACAGCTGCAATAAAGAGCAGGCAACGAATTATATCAAGGGCTCAAGAGAGAAGTAACGCAACGGAAGGCTGATTGGAATTCCTCAACTTAAATGTGAAGGAGGTATTGTATAATATTAATACTACCTGTAACTACCGCAGACCTTCCTTTGTCATAAACCGTCTCCTCACCATTCCCGATGGACCTCCTCCCAGAAACCCCCGCCAACGGAGAAATAGAAATAATTAAGTCTCTTCGTCATACTTACTACACCTGGCTTCCTTCTTGATAACTTAACATCTTAAATTTTCCTATCTACCTATCCGGTCTTTATCCCTCTCCTTTGTGCCTCCCCGCCTTACCTTGACGCCTCTCTGACACCTCCCTCCAGCTTTGACGTCCTGCGTTACTCGACCTCGTCTTGGCTGTCGTTTGACTTACACTTTTATTATGGCTCTACCATCACCCATTTGGCTCTGCACACTACGTAAACACACAAATACACATCCATACACTACACTCTATCCTGAATGCCTCCACCTACTTCGCCACCGGTCCACGCTGCGCTGGCGTGCGACTCCTCTAAATCTCCAGTCGGCGGAAGGGTGCTTGCCCCAGATCAGCCTGAGTCTTATCCTCTGAGACAAGTCTCAGACAACGCAAAAAAAGGTATAATATTATAGCCTACTGTCTACTATGACTGTGAGACGCGAATATGACAGCAGATATGCAAGAATGTAGGAGGCTACAGAAGAATAAAGGAACGGTCCAACTTCGGATATTATGGCTTAAGTAATATTAGAAAGGATTATTACAATTTATTTTATACACCACACAATATATGTGATAATTTTAATTTTTTATTTATCTATAAATTTTGAAACGAATTAAGACCTGTATTAACATCAACCGTTGTGTATATAATTCTTTTCACTCAGACTTTTCACAAAGTTTAGTGATATATTAAAACCATGTGTAAGATAATCAATTTTTGTGAAACCTATAATATACCCATTAAATAGTGTAGACTAGACAAGTATGATAGTAGCTTAATACAGTCTTTTTTCCGGGATGAAAGGGAAATTATAATATTGTGCGCTTAAGAATGAAACTTTTTTTCTTACTAGACCAACATTTATGAAAATCTATTTGTCTTCATTTCTCAGATTGTAATAAAATTGGAATCAATTATAGCCTATATCAAATTAAAAATTTTTGCCAAAATTATTTGTTACTAACCAAGTTTACTTTATTTTCTTAACCGATGGATTTTTGCATATCAAATTCCATTTATTAGACATCGATTTTTCAATATATAATTGGTCTCTAGATTACTGATTTGCGTTAATGCGTCCAAGAAAAATAGTAGTTTGATAAACCTTATTACTAAGTTTTAATGTTTGTTTACATACGGCGTTTTCAAGAAACTGTAACAGTGTTAGAATAAATAGGCCTACTTAAAAATTTGATTACATACCTGCACCTAGTTTCGTATACAGAAGCAGTGTAAAAAGTATTTTGTAAAGCTTTCTTACAAAATTATAACATAACTGAAGCCCAAATGATGTTTAAGATTTTGCACGTTAAGTCATATGAAGTTTACTTAAGAACCTGTTACGTTCAGACTTCCTGAGATACAGTTATTGAGAAGAACAAGAGTAACAGAAAGAAAGAGAGAGAGAGTGAGAGAGAGGTCAAAGTACATGATGTTTACTACAGTTGGCTACTTATAAGGAACTTGAAAATAATTAAACTTATTGTAATGTAGAAAGTTAACGAAACATGAACCAAAAGCGAGGATTACGTGCAGCAGACTCAAGAGTTTTATTAACAGGATCCAAACAGCCTTTGGTGAAACGATTATTACGTTAAATAATTTTCGCAATTAAGAAGTGGTACATTTTGAAGAAAGGAAAAAACCGAGGATGAGGAACTTATAAGTTGCTATTAAAATATGTAATTTACCTTTTGGATACCTAATTATTTTACAAGCAAGTTACGGAAACTATAAAAAAAAAATTAATTCTTAATATATAAGCCTTCACGTATTATTTCAAAAAAATTAGATTACTGCTCACTGTGATATACGAAAAGCAAAAATATAATTAATGTAACATTACAACTCTTCAACTCTGTAAGATATAAACTCTTCTGCTTCTGCAGGTTGTTATTTATATTATTGGTACTTGTAGAAATTTTTATTAATCAGAATGGTGAATAAATTTCCAACGGATGGGAGTCAACTTGAAACATGTTGCTTCGGTACTACTGTATACCAATAACTGCATAACTATATTCTTACAAATGATATTCGGTATGAATGAGAATAATTAAAAATTCGTAATTCTCTCTCCCCCATCTCTCTTTTCCCCCTCACTCTTTCTCTGTCAATTTTCCCCATCTACCTCACTAATAGGGACAAACCTCACTACTACCTTTAATTAAACATGACTACCTCACTATTAATTTCCTTTTATTTTCATTAAGTTAGCACGGCAGGTCCTTCTGCGACTGCACCCAAAGCGCGCCTCTTTAAGTGTTTGTTGCAATGTTACACTGCTACAAACAGATTACTCAAGTTTGAATGTGTAGTCTGTACGAACACAATGAATGATTAAACAAACAGTGAAGGATTGTGTGTAACACTGAAATTGTTGACAAGAAAAAGAAGAAACTGTACGAGTTGGCGCGCGTGCGTGTGCGCGCGCGAGAGAGAGAGAGAGAGTGAGTGAGTGAGTGAGAGGACTGAAAGAGAGAAACATGGGCAGAGGTAAATCTGTCGCATTAAATTCACGCCAACAACATTCTTAATGTCGTAATGACACAACAGTCTTTGTTTACAAAAATTACTACTGTTGTCACGACACAAATATACAGATCTAATGTGTGTTGGCAGGCTGACGCGTTCGTACTACTAATTCATTCGAAGGCTGTATTCACTCCTGTCTGTATTAAAATAATACAAATGTTGTTTTATAGTAATAATATAATAATAATAATAACAACTATCACGATTTGTAGGCTTAAGCATTCATAACATAAACAGTTTTCTAACGTTCCCGCCACTCAAGACTTCTACGAACTTTTTTTAACCTATTGATTTTACTCCATTTTTAATAATTCACCAATCCCTTCAGTTTATAACTTACTGCTTACATGTCGGAGTCATGTGATAGTATGAAACTTTTATTGAGCAGAATTCAGTATGACGGATATTCGTGGCATACCTACGGAGATGTGAAAGTAACGTAGTTGTACTTCGATTGCAGCTTGGATTCACTAAATTCTGTTGCCTTCTGTATGAGCGGGTAAATTCTATGCAGGAATGGGAAAATTATTATGTAAAAAAAAGCATAGATCATTAAAGACAGAGGCACTGAGTGTAGGAGATCAGACCGTTGTAGGTCAAGTACTAGTAAAACCTGGAAAAGCTTATCGTCCACTACTACATATTAAGTAGGTTTAATGAAAATTATGTAAATGGAACAGATGTAATTTTGAAACTGTTAATTTCCTTCAAGTGTGTACTAAAGTAAAGAATGTTACAATTTATAAGTTGGTAATTACACCAGGTAATGCTAACAACCAGTAGCCTACTGATTTGAATGTGTGTGTGAAGAGGGCTTTTGAGTCGATAATAACGCTATTACCTACTTGACACAGAAATTCCCGTGTCACCTGCATTTTGTATTATGCAAACGTTCGGAGGATGTAAATTTTTCAACAACATTGTTGGAGTGCCAACCTTTAGAATGAACCGTTGTGGCGGAATGCAAGATTGATTTAAAGAATTCAAAAATTCTTGGAGATAGTACACTATATTTTCAATATTAAATACGGTGTTAATAGATTCTTCGGACTTTTTATTATCCCCAGAAAATTTTTCCAAACTTGTATCATTATTTTCCTTCACAGATTCGATTCTTTGGGAATAACCATTTGTAATTTTTATCAAGTAAACACTTGACGTTTTGCACAGAATTTAGCAGTTAATACAGTGTTGTACTATTTACTGTGTCCCAGTTTTTCGTCAATTTCTGTTAAGCTATCGTCATTAGGAACACTACCGTCACTACCGTGTTAAGCTATCGTCATTAGGAACACTACCGTCACCGAGGTGCAGTAAGTTTGTAGAAAAATCACCATCTCCTCCTCCTCCTAAATGGGCTCTCATATTGCTTTGCAAATTTAGTCTGAATAGCATTCCACATCGCCGAGGACTTTAAACACACTGAGACAATATCAGCGCGGGTTCCTCTTGCAGTTACCGGTAATCTCTAGCGAGAATCCTCTGAAATAACAAATGTTACGCTACCCACTAATTTGTTACAATTTCTTAAGTCTTGGAGAGTTTGATTGACCGTTTCTATACAGTCCACAAATCGCCTTCGTTTTACCGTTCATGATTAGTTTCCGTTTTGATCGCTCTTTCTTTTGTCATGCCTCCTCTTCAATACGAATTGCTTTTTTAATAGGAGTCAGTGAGAATACTTGACTTTTTCTTTTGACGCATTTCTATTTTATTTTTGCAGTCGCTTTCGGATAAGGGCGAATTTATTCTGGTGTCAATTGTGATAAGGTATTAGCAGATGTCTCGTTTATTTCCGACGTGGGAGGTCCGGCTACTGTGGTCTCTTGACAATCTTTTGTTGGTGTTAATCTTCCTTCATAATTACTTTGTCTCCTATCTCTCTGTCAATTACAGGTGAACACAGAAACTCTTCGATACTGAAAATATTTTAATTTAATGGCCAAATTCCAGTTGAACTAAAACCTGCTGTCAGTTAGATGGTGTAGCTGCCTTTGAAAGAGTATCTTTTGCTAGCCCAGGTATGTCATGGTTTTACCTGGGTTTATTGTCATCCAGCTCTCAGCGGCTGCACCGAAACAGGCCATATAAACACTTGTCTAATGGCTAAAGTCAGATTGTAATGGGTATGAGGTATAAACTGTTTCATAAATAGTAAAAAAAGAGAGGCTGTAATTTATCTTGATGGATGTGCTACTCCAATACAACCTGCTGGTCCATAAATAATCAAAGTGATATCTACATAACACTCTGTGGATATAACGATAAGTGGTGGTTTCCAGCTGCCATCTATGAAAATACCACTGGTTTCACCCTTTTCCAAAGGGGTAACCCTGCTGACTTGTTTATTTCCCTTCAAACTGACAACTTTGTTAGGACAGTGCACTGTCGTTATGCTGCCTGGTTTCCTTCACATTCCAAATATTGTGACAGTAAAAATGAAGGCGACTTATCACAGAATTCCAATATTGAAGAAAGTTTTATGTTATGTTTATTAAAACTAAATGCTATTGCAAAACTTGTTGCTTCAGCCTCTCTAAAAGACAACCTTGAATGTCGCTGCATGAAGCCAGTAATACAATCTTTTACCGGCCCAGTTCACCGGAAAATCGACATTATTTGGAAACACGTATTCGGAGGCTAACATACAAATATTCTTAGGGTACAAACCATAATAACTAACAGAATAGTGCAGATCATAACACAGAAATCTGATTTTTCTTTTTGTTCTTTCCTAAATACAAGTTGTGGAAAACGCCGAGTCTTTGTAGGGTTTGTGAGCTACATCGCCCCAGAAAGTTTTTCACTTGTACTTTTGAACCAAATATGAAAAAAAGAAAACGGAACAAAATGTTTTACTTACATTGTACCAACATACCACTTTCCTTCTGGTGAAATTGAAGGTACACCTTTAATTTTAAAATTAGTGGCTGAAGTGTAGTGCTGCTGGCCACTCTACCTTTAGTGCGTGTGTCGAACACTCACTTTAGGCAACCTATTCTACCTCCTAAATTTCCTAGGCGGCATAAAAAGGAGCCATTATTACTATTATCATTTTAAAAATTTTAGTTTTTTAGGATTTAATAAACACGTAATCTTCATTATAGGATCACAAGTAACTGACACATAATTAATTCTGAGGTCTGTTAGGTTATGAATTAATTTTCTTTTAAAAGTTATAGAGAAACATAACTTGCCCTCATGTTGCCACATTGCTTTTGTATTAGTATGAATCAATTGTACACTTACCATGGATCCAACAAAGTACGTAGCTGTAAACACCCATAGCAAATTAGTGACAAAAAGGTTGCTTTACACGTTCTAAAATACAAAAGGGAACAAAGACTCATTTTACTGTACACTGCTATAATCAGACTGGAGGAGCATGTACTACAAGCTATAACAAAAACGTTATACAGTTGCAGAGGTGCTGCGACTAAGGGACACTTGAAGAAGTACAAAGTATCAACTTATGTCTCTCTGCTCTCCCCTATATGGTAATACTGTCTTATAACGACTGTTAAACAAATCAAATGTATTGTATACCTTTATATGTGTATTTATACACAATATATCATAAACGTTTTTTGTGGCAAAAATACCTTTATATGTGTATTTATACACAATATATCATAAACGTTTTTTGTGACAAAAATATCTGTCAAATTTTTGTATGTTGTAATGGTACATATAACACTACCAACACCAGCGTACCACAAATAAGTTGAAAGCCACTACAATTAAGAATACCTACAAGGTCAAGCATACGATCATGGATAAAAAAGGAAGTATCATAAGCCAAAACCAAGTGAATTAAAATGAAGAAGGAATTACCAGTAAATGTGCAACTAAAGAAGATAAAGCAAGACTAACGACGAGACGACATACATAATTACCCAATAGATCAAACAGTGAGAAGGAAACCCATTAAAGACAAAATCAAGAAGAAACCTATTAACCGTGAGAAGGAAACCAGTGAAAACAACGCCATGAAGAAACTTATTAAAGAGGGAGGAAGGAATCTGTGAAGAGAAGAAGAAAATATCCAGATCAAACACAAAAAAGGGAGATAACATGAATTATAATGAACTAACATATGGCAATAAAAGAATTATTATAAAAGAAGAAAGAGTAAATGGAATAAACAACATGATTTAAACCCCTAAGCTGCAAAACAAATTGACACTGACCAAAACTTAAGTGAATACCTTCCTTGACAATGTAATACAAACAATAATCAATAAGAATGAATTATTGAACATAAAAAGTAACAAAGAGAATGAATAATAATAAGTTCTTAGCTAAATTATGTGTAGACATGAAAAGAGGGCTATGTCCAAAACACCAATGACCAATTGTAAAGTGGAATTGATATTAGAAATAACCACTAATTACCAATAGTAAAGACTGTAAAAGATAAACAAAATGTAATCTAATAATAACCAATAGATATACCAGTACTACATAAAGTCAAATAAATCAAATGTAATACAGAAACACAAAACCGACAATAATCCATTACTTTACTAAAAATTAACTTTATCTTGTGAAAAACTTACTTCTTTCGTCGGACGCGTTTCGGCTTAAGTATCCGCCTTGTTCAGCTTTTTGGTCAGACTGCCATCATTTCGTAACGGTTTTTGTGTGGAAGGTGTAGTGGGGGTGGTGTGTGGAGGAAGGGGATTGGTGCAGGGATTCAACTTGATGTTTGTTTTTTGTAAAATTGTGTCAATTTGTCACAAAAAACAAACATCAAGTTCAATCCCTGCACCAATCCCCTTCCTCCACACACCACCCCCACTACACCTTCCACACAAAAACCGTTACGAAATGATGGCAGTCTGACCAAAAAGCTGAAGAAGGCAGATACTTAAGCCGAAACGCGTCTGTTGCGGTTTGGAAGCTCTTGAAGAATCGCGAGTTATTCCAAAGACGCTAATAAGGAAAGCTGGATTGTTTGTTAGAAAGAAGTGGACTGTATTTGAGATATTGAACATGCGTTTATTGAATAATTTGGTTTGTTAGTTACGATCGGCACGTGCGGAAGCATTTGAGGCGATAATGCCCGAGATTAAATTTGAATGAAATCGTGGTCCATTGCAGATGGACGCAGGTAGACGATTAAAGTGAAATGTTATAAATGCATGCTGTATAATAGCCAAAAGCCGCGGCTGTAAGAGAAGTGTTTAACGAGAGTTGCGCTCGGAGTCGTGTTATAAACTAAACTAATACTGGCTTGCAGTCGGCTAGGCTGGCCGATTGCAAGGTTTGATAAAAGCGTGACGTCATCCGCGCGTGCCGTGCAATGTTAGTAGGCTGCTTACAACTGACAACACAGTACAAAGTTTAAACATACTGCCCGCCAAAATCGGGACGATTTTGTACATTAACGGTTAAATTGAACAATATAATAATTAGACTTACATGTCGTAAGCGATACAATAATTGGCGCACTGGCCAGAGAGCAATGACATAATGGACATAATATAAATTCAATTAACAATCACCAAGCATACAATAAATTGATAACACCATAAAAATACAATAATTTCCCCATGATATTGACATAACAACCCCAATGAATTTCATAATGTTTTGACCCTTAGAAAATACAATACATATATAGAATAATTGCCACTATACATGACACTTGTGGTTCTCAGAATTTGAATCACACAAACACATTAACGATACACAACATTCATAATAATTGATAGTACATATGAGACACAGTCACTATTTCTGTAATAGCTAGCGACACTTAACAATGTTACAATGCTTATGATACAATTGACTTGTATGCTCGCCCCGGGGAATGTCCCGGGCGTGTTCCATGTAATGTGACACGCGCACACCCATGCATACACACACACACACACACACACACACACACCGTAAGGCACGCAAACGACTAGCTTGTTGCCACCGGAAGGGGGCATAATTTGTGGATGGGTCGGCGTAAGATACCTAGCGCGGTGCGTACTTCTGCGACGCGTACTAAGGAATCTTGACCCGGAAAAACATTGGTAATTACCCCACGCTTCCATTCTAAAGGGGGGGAATTGTCATCCAAAATGAGGACAAGTTGTCCGACCTTCAAATTTTTAAATGGGGTGCGCCATTTGTTGCGCTGCTGCAGCTGGTGCAGATAATCCCTAGACCACCGTTTCCAGATGGTCTGCGTAAATTTTTGGAGCAGAAGCCATCTGCCCAAATGAGTATTATTGCCTTGTGTATAGTCGGGTTCCGGAAGTGCCGTCAGTGGAGCACCGACCAAAAAATGAGCGGGTGTTAAGGGTTCAGGGTCTCTAGCATCGTCGGACATGGCGCATAACGGGCGTGAATTAAGGCAAGCCTCAATTTGAGAAAGAAGGGTAGAATATTCCTCAAAATTCAAGATCGTACTGCCAATTACGCGACGTAAATGGAATTTAACACTCCTTACACCACTTTCCCACAAACCACCGAAATGAGGGGCTGAAGGGGGGATAAAGGACCATTTGATGCCGTGGAGACCGCAAAACTCCAGAGAAGATTGTTCAACTTCCTTGGAGGTTAAAAATTTGTACCAATCATGCAACGTGTGGTTGGCACGACGAAAATTCGTGCCATTATCCGAAAATATTTGCGCGGGAATACCACGGCGCGATATGAACCTTTTTAAAGCCGCTATAAAGGCGTTGGAAGTAAGATCCGACACCAATTCTAAATGGATGGCCGTAGTACACATGCATATAAATAGAGCGATATATGCCTTGGTCGTGGACTTAGAGCGCTGCCCGCCATGGTGCAAAAACACCGGACCTGCGTAATCCACGGCCGACTGTGAGAATGGCCTTGACGGCGTGACCCTAGAAGAGGTTAATTTACCGAGTAATTGATTCGCGCCTTTAGCCCGGAAACGAAAACAAGTGACACACTTATGTATCACTGAGCGGATATAGGACTTATCGTGTATGATCCAATACTTACGCCTAAGCGAAGCTTGAGTTGATTGCACTCCAGCGTGCAACAAACGGATGTGTTCGTATTCAATTATTAATCTCGTGAGATGAGAGTGCGGGTGTAAAATTATTTGGTGTTTAGTCTCGTAGCTAAGTGGGGAGAATTGCAAGCGTCCACCCACTCTTAAAATGCCTGATTTATCCAGGAATGGGTTGAGAGCAAGAATTTTACTACTGCGTGGAAGGCACCGGTGTGCCTCAAGTTCCCTAACCTCTACGTCGAAATGCAACTTCTGAGATTGCCGGACAAAAACCAAGAGCGTGTCAGACAATTCTTGAGCCGACAAAAAGGACGTGTCTCTTTCAACCACCGCGAGCCTAGAATTGCGAAGAAATCGACGGCAGTATGCGAAGACGCGAATAAGCCTCGTAAGAGATGAATAGTTTTCAATGTAACTATGTGTTGAGGACGCGACAATTAGTGAGGTTTGAGCCTGCTTGCGACGTTCCTCTTCAATGTCGGGAAAGGTACAGGGAGCATTAATGTCGAACGCGCTGACCGGCCATGAGGCCGCATCACGAGCCAACCAGGAGGGACCATGCCACCATTGAGCATGACAGTGCAGACTACGAGGGAGGCAACCGCGCGATAGAACGTCGGCAGGGTTGTCATTCGATACTACATGACGCCAAGTTCCCCTGCTGCTAACAAGACGCTGTATTTCTGCGACACGGTTAGCCACAAATACCTTCCAGCGGGAAGATTGCTGATGTATCCAGTACAACGCTATCATCGAATCCGAATAAAGATATAATCCGTCAAAATTGTAATCGACGGCATTTAAAACCTTGGACGTTAATTGAGCCAACAATAAACAAGCACAAAGTTCAAGTCTAGGAAGCGTTATCTGTTTCAGCGGAGCGACCCTAGATTTAGCACACAACAAGTTTGATGATATGGCGCCGTTCGAATAGACCGCCCGCACATAAATGCAACACGCGTAACCTTTAACCGAAGCGTCGGCGAATCCGTGCAGCTGCAATGAACTAACTGGGCAACTGTTCGAACTCTTAACCGACCTCGTAATCTCAAAATGAGTGTCGGAGACTAATTGGGTGTATAATTCCGACCATTGATTGGCTAGTGACCCGGACAAGGGTTCGTCCCAATCAGTGCCCGCCAACCACAACTGCTGCACGAAATGCTTGCAGCAAAATGTGATGGGAGCAATTAGACCTAGTGGATCATAGATCCCGGCAATGATTGATAACACGCTTCTCTTGTTGAGAACGGTTAGATTGTCATCACCCCTAACGGTGTACAAAAAGTTATCCCCCTCAACATTCCACTGTATGCCCAAGGTACGCACGTTTTTGACCCTTGCTGAAGTCACGGGTTACTTGGGCGCGAAGAGTCATAATCTTATGGTGGTTAGAGAACCATTTGTGTAACGAAAAACCATACCTCCTCAACAACTTCTCGATCTCGCCTTTCATTTCAGCTAAGCTGTTCGGATCATCCGAACCCGTTATGAGATCGTCTACGTAAAAGTCATTTGCTATGGCCTTAGCAGCGGTAGGGTAGTCGGCTTTGTTTTCATATGCTATTTGAGCCAGACAACGCGTAGCAAGGAAGGAGGCACTAGCAGTGCCATATGTAATCGTCCTTAACGCGTAATGTCGCAATTCCTTATGCGGTGCATCACGCCAAACAATGCGTTGCAAGTTTGAATCCTTAGGATTAACAATGATCTGGCGATACATCTTTTCAATGTCCGCAATAAGTACGTATCGGCGGGTGCGGAACCGAACCATTATCGAAAACAGATCCTGCTGGATCGTAGGACCGACCATTAAAGTGTCGTTAAGGGACAAATTATTGGTGGTTTTAGCGGATGCGTCAAATACCACGCGCAATTTAGTGGTTAAGCTAGAGTCTTTGAAGACTGCGTGATGGGGCAGATAAAAGATCTCTGACCTGTCAAGCGACAGATCGTATTCATTAAGCGGCGACATGTGGCCAAGTCTTAAGTAGTCATTCATGAACTCACTATAATCCTTATAAAGGGTAGGGTTCTGCTTGAATTTGAATTCTAACGATTGGAATCTTCGTATTGCTCCGCGGAGAGAATCTCCCAAATAAGATTTATCAGATCTGCGGGGCAGGGCTACCACGAATCTCCCATCGCGATTGCGGCTAGTGTTTTTCACGAAATGCCTTTCACACGGTGAGTCCTCAGATCGGGTTTCGCGACTAGAGATTTCCTCCAACTTCCAAAATTCCTTTAGTTGCGAGGAAACCTGATTATCATCCTTACAGACCATAAATGAAGAAACCGTTCTAGTCATGTCGACGTTGAATGGTAAGTCACCGGCCAAAATAAATCCTAACTTGGTTTCCTGAATTATAGGAAAGTGTGGTCCGCGCGTATATTTCACAGGTTCAATTAATTGTAGAAAATATTGAGCGCCGATTAATATATCGACTTGCGATGAGCAATGTAGGTGAGGATCCGCCAGGAATATGCGCTTGGGTAAATTTAAAGAGGTAAGATTGAACGACTCCGCCGGTAAATTATTAGTTATACTGGGTAATACGGCACAATGTACGTTTAACGTGAAGGGTTTATAGCGTGAATGTAGCCTTACATTAGTGCTGAATTCAGCCTGGGAAAGCGAGTTGTTTATACCCGTGATGGGCAATTGCGATTTAACTAATTGGAGGCCCATCCTGCGGGCGAAATCCATTGTGCAAAAGTTCGCTTGAGAACCGGAATCCAGTAATATCCTAACGGGAAATTTTTTGCCGACCTTATTGTATGTCATACAGACGGCGGTAGATAACAATACCGATTTATTGGTCTGTGATTTCAGTGAGCACTGGTTGTTAACAGAAGTTACGTCCCTGTTGGGGACATGAATCATGGTGTGGTGACGCCTAGAACATTTTTTACACGAAAATTTGGAGGGACATTTTGAACCCTCGTGTCCCGAACGGAGACAGTTTAAGCAAAGTTTGTTTTTTAGTAACGCATTTTTTCTATCAGGGATAGACAGCGATATAAACTGTGGGCAATCGCTAAGTCTATGTTCACCGTTACATAGCCTGCATAAATTATTTCTAATATGTGAGTGGAATGCGCCCTTTGGATTGCTTATCTGTTTAACTGCCTTGCGATAAGGAGACTTATCGCTTTTGTTCAACCTGCTCGTTGGGCTAGTCGCGTTATCGATATTTTGGAGTAGTTTCCTACGTGAATTTAAAAAATTTATAAAATTATTAAAATCAGGGAGTTTATGCTCCGATAAACTCTCTTTCCACAAACGTAAAGTATAACTGTCAAGTTTTTTGGCTAGATAATTTACGACAATAATTTCAAACGTGTTGACTGGCAGTTTGAGATTATTTAAAGCGTTTATATTTGCAGAGATTTGATCAATAAATTGCGATATGCTACCTTGGGATTCCTGCTGAACTAATGGTACGTCTAGTACATTCCACACGTGGTGAGCGGAGACAATCAGCTTACTATCATATCTATTCCTCAACAGATCGATAGCCACCGCGTAATTTTCATGTGTTATGGGTAATGATTTTATTACGTTAAGCGCCTCGCCATGTAATGACGAGTGCAAATAATGAAGCTTCTGTATATCTGTCAGGTCTGTTCTGACATGAATTAGTTCCATAAAAATATGGTAATAATGTTGCCATTCCACAATACTACCCTCGAACCGTGGTAATTTTATTGGTTCCAATTGAATGGGGGTTGTTTTAGGCTGTTTACCATCAGTATTAATTAGTGGTTTTTGGTTCAAGTGCTCAGATTGCTCCAACAAGTGTTGCAATTTACATTCTATAGCACAGAGATCGTCCTCCGTTTGCACTCTATCACTTGTTGACGCAACGTCTGCTTCCTCAGCCTCGATTTGTGACTGTATCTCGTCATATTTGGTGGATAATTCCATCAAATGACGCAGTTTTATTTTGAGCGCATGAGGATCGCTGTTTAACAAATCAAAATTATCCGCGAAGGTATTTATTCGGGATATTGAGGCCTTAATTGTACCTCGTTTTTTTATCAGAGCCCTTACATCGGCCATTATTACAGTTTGAGATAAAAAATGGAAAGATATTTAGAAACAATTGAGCATCGAGCATGTGAACCACAAACTTAATTTTGAATGAGTTTCAATACGTTTGGTAGCTAGCGATCGTTGGTTTGAACATAAACTTACTCTCTCTAACTAATCAAACTCGTTGGCAGTTAAATTATTGAAATTATAAATCTAAATGATTACAAAGTATAGCTTTATCTTTAAAGTTCTGACTGATAATGAGCTGCCAACCATCTATTAATTTATATTGTGTAATAAGTTAATTGTTTATATAAATATGTCAAAAATACACACTGGGTGAAATATTATTAAAAATAAATCAAATATAGGTAAAGTTTATAGTCACGTGGCCGTCGATCCATTCGTGATGAAGCTGGCTTCGATCCCGTTTGGAGCTGCTACACCTCCTGTCTCTGCCGGTTAGCCGTTGCCTCATGTTGTACCCTCCATCATTTAAAGCTGTGGAATCTCGAAAATGTTGTCCTGTTTCGTCCCGTCGTCTCTGGTCTACTGCTTGGCTGAATCTTGTCGAGATGACTGCGACGTGCTTCACGATAATGGTGTCGCTCAGGACGAAAATGATGCCCGTCTGTCGTGATTAACTTCAGATTGGTTTTTCCAGAAATGATGTATATAAATAAATGTTGTCGCCTGTGTACTCAGGTATGAGAAATCTGTGCTGTTGGGACCAAAAATGATGTAGTTTGTTTTGGCCTGAAAATGTGAAATCCTGCCTGATTGGACCAAAAATGATGTCGTTTTTGGCCTGAAATGTGAAATCCGGTCCGGTGGGACCAAAAGTGTTGCGGTTTGGAAGCTCTTGAAGAATCGCGAGTTATTCCAAAGACGCTAATAAGGAAAGCTGGATTGTTTGTTAGAAAGAAGTGGACTGTATTTGAGATATTGAACATGCGTTTATTGAATAATTTGGTTTGTTAGTTACGATCGGCATGTGCGGAAGCATTTGAGGCGATAATGCCCGAGATTAAATTTGAATGAAATCGTGGTCCATTGCAGATGGACGCAGGTAGACGATTAAAGTGAAATGTTATAAATGCATGCTGTATAATAGCCAAAAGCCGCGGCTGTAAGAGAAGTGTTTAACGAGAGTTGCGCTCGGAGTCGTGTTATAAACTAAACTAATACTGGCTTGCAGTCGGCTAGGCTGGCCGATTGCAAGGTTTGATAAAAGCGTGACGTCATCCGCGCGTGCCGTGCAATGTTAGTAGGCTGCTTACAACTGACAACACAGTACAAAGTTTAAACAGCGTCCGACGAAAGAAGTAAGTTTTTCACAAGATAAAGTTAATTTTTAGTAAAGTGATAGTGCTGTGAAAGAAGAGATGAACAATCAAGACAACAATAATCCATTGTTGTATATTATAACTAGGCTATATGCTTGCCATAGAATGGATGCATGATGAACAAAATTATCTTGTAAACTTATCATAAAAGAGTAGGAACTAAACCAACAACATTGAATGAGGCAGAATACTATTCGAATAAGTAAATTCAAGGATTATAGCCACCCAAATACTAATAATAACAATAAAAATAAATAAACCATGTTGACAGCTAGATGCAAGTAACCTTGGTTACTTTAAACCAAAGCAATTTTCAGTATAAATGCAGAATGAACTACTGCACAATAATAACAGTGCTATCAAAACAATGATAAGAGATATTCAAGCAATAACGAGAATAATTTGATAGGATTACAACCCATATAAAAAGGTAACTTCCTAAAGTATAGTAAACTCACTTAACAAACTATAGTTAAGGTAATAAAACCACAAGATGAAGAAAAAGGACACTATCAGAAGTGACAATGACCAATGCAGTATGCATAGGCCATAATAAAATGTTATCAACTATTAATGTTATAATAATATTAAGTATCATGTACATGTTGTGTTTATGCTATACAGGAAAGTACAGAGCAACTCACCGCAGCTAATAATAGAAGAGTCAACGCAACTTCTTCAGAATCGAACTCATGAAATGGAACAAAAAACATTCTAAACTATTTAAACAAAATTAATAAATGATGTCAAAGAGTAAGTAAACCGATTTATTCATATCGGATTCAATAATAGATTGAATTGGGTAGAATAAATCAATAAACCAAAAATTAATAATAAAAACCAAAACGTTAAGAATAATAATAAAACAGACAATCTCGTCGTGGTAAAATGTTCATACACACTTTTTAAGAGAAAATTACTTAAAACTTCAAATCTAACAAGAAAAATATTGTGTCGAGTATTCATAATGCAAACCCTTAGATATCAAATATGAAATGAAAATATAAGTACAAAGTAAAATGTATATTCTATAGCCGGCAGAATAAGGGAAGGACAAATAAAATAGAGGCAGGATTGGAAAACATGGGACTACCTAAACAAGTAATAAGATACAGACCTCAGGGAAGACGAGATATAGGTAGGGCAAGGAAAAGAGATGCCTTCAGTGAAGGCAAAACAGGCTGTAATCCTATACCTTGACATGGAGAAGATTCCTAATACTTAATAGCACACTTAAGAACAAAATATTGGTATGGAGAATCATACACGACTTCCATGTTCTAAGATTTATATTTAAAATCATTTTCGAAATGAAATATTTCCATTGAAACTACTTCTTTCTACTTACTGCTTCAGCCACTTACTGTGGGCACTAACGTATACCACCTCACGTTATCGCACTTGATTTTCACTGATGATGGAAGTCGATGGCACTGGCGAAACGTCTGGTTTTGCAGAAAACATTGGTCTACGGCCAAACAGGCCGGGAAGGAATTTTAAAAACAAACTGCTTCTTTGTTGTCAATAACGTAGTATATATATACAAAAAATTAGCAGGTAAACTATTACGTTACAACAAAAAAATGTTTCACGTAAACTACCCTTTCCCCGTAACCGATCTTCACCAAACTCAATAGGCCTTGAGTCCTCTATAACTCGGGCACATATGTAAAAAAATATCTGATTCTGTTTGAATTTACGGCAGTTATCGTTCGTCATGAAAAAATTTCTCTTGTTACAACATAAAATATTGCAGGTAAACTACCCCTTTATCTTAACCGATCTTCACAAAAAACAATAGGTCTTGAATACTCTACAATTCAGAGCTGTATGCAAAAAATTATTTGATTCTGTTTGAATTTGCGGCTCTTATCGTTTGCCATAAAAAATCTAGACAGACACACAGACACTTTTCGATAAATTACTTTTTTTCATGTTTTGAGGGTAGTATAATCAGAATCTGCAAAAATCTCTAACACGATTTTTTTTGCCATCACCATACTTCCATTTCCTTATGGAACATGAAAGTAAAATCAAAGTAAAATTCTGATGGCAACAAAAATCAAATATTCTATCAAAAATTGGGGATATACATTTTTGGTAGGTATTTGGTAGGCCTACTTGCATTGCACAAGGAATGTGTTATTTTCAATAGGTTATTGATAAAAAAAGACTTACAAGTACATTGATTTTTATTACAAAATTTATACAAAACAGTTTCAATTCTAAGGTATCAATAATTAATAATTATTAAGGATAATGAACAAATTATTTCTTCATAGAAGATACATAAAAACATTGCAAAAATAATACATATCAGACAAATATTATTACAACAAAAATACCACACAGACATTTGGGCTTTGTTACTTTATCAGTAACTATAAGATTACATTAATAAAGTACATAGAATATTTATTTACAAGAACATAATTACAAAAAGTGAAAACACCTTTGATGAAATAAACATTTTATTTATTACATCAAACATAACTAAACTCAGATGACAATATAAATGAACTAAATATAGGTTTTTCTGCGAGGGAGTGTAGGATTGATTAGGGGTTCAATTAGTTGAAATTATTAAAAAAAAAAAAGCATAAACTATAAATAGAAAAACTAGACTGGTATGTTTACAACAAAATGAAAACTTCAAGTGACATTTAAGAGATATTCCGTGTCAAATCAACAAGTGCTACAACCTGACCCTCTTAGATTTATTTGAAATTAAGTATGCATGTAGTATTCATAAATAGTAACACAAATCAATTTTTTCACATTTTTCTGACGAAAGGTTACTGAGTAATGGGTGCTCAAAAATGAAAAAAATAAATAAAATTTTTGACTTGCGCAACAATATTGATTTGTTCACAACTTGTGTTCTAATTAAGCTAGAACAATGACATTGAGTTCATTTGAAAGCTCTTTTAAAGGGCTTTCATATGATATAAAACATAATTAGTTGAAAATATATATATTTTTTATAAACACATCATTATTGCATTTACTGAATTTTGAAAAACTGTAATTTTAAAATTCTCAAAAAAATATATGTGAAATATATTGTTTTCCTCTACATATTCTGAAAGTTTCAACTTGGGATGAGCATGGGATCACTATCAAAAGTAATTTTATGTTTATCACGATTCTGTAAAACGTCATTCAGATCGGTGAATTATTATTATTTTTATTTTCCTACCCGTGACAATTTTTCAGAATCATAGTTGGATTTATTACTTGGCCTACAAAATTGTACTTTTCTTTCATACAAATAACTGTGTTTTAAAGCTTAGCACTAGCTAAACTAATAGCTCAAAATTAATAAATTGACCTACATATCTAAAATATATATCTTAATACAGTGATCCAGGTTTTCCGTGTACAAGCAAAAAAATCTCATTTTAAAGACTATATACAAAATGGTTGGTTGGTGTGACTATCTCCCATCTGTTTAGTATTTTGTCATCGGATAATATTCAGTCAGCTGTTGTCAACTGTTGTTGAAAGTGACCTGTACATTTTCTTTTGGTGTGACATAGCCTATAAAGTGAAAAAAATGTGATTAATTCTGAAATGTTGTGTTTTGAAATTAGCTTAAAGGTACTTTTGTACAATTCTCACAACAGTGTATAAGTTTATATGCCTACAACCAGTTAATATTGTAACGAGACATATGAGCCCAAATATTTCAGTAACCCAAAATATTAACACATGTCAATAATTGAGTGAAAGAGACAAACCAAGTGTTTCTTAATCAGAATGATCACAGTTGCACACCACTATGTAAAAATTATCCCAATTAGCGCTTTCAAGCTTCACAGCCCATCGTCAGATTGGAATAGACACAAAATAAGTGGAAACAACCCCTTCACCCCTCTCCCCCACCATGCTCACACACAACAAGCTATAATTTATTGAATACACACACAATAATTTTTTTATTGTATGTTATAATATGAATGACCCTTCCCCACCCCCTAAACCCTGTCACACCATCTGTAGAGTTACATATTTTTTTCTAGCAAATTCCTTGTGTTTCAGTGTTGTGTGTGTGTGTGTGTGTGTGTGTGTGTGTGTGTGTGTATGTGTGTGTGCATCCTTTTAAACTACCCACTTCCTCTCCACACACGTGGGTCAGTCAACACCCTTATTTTAAAACATCCAATTAGTACTATGCAAAATAATTCTTAATATTATCTATCTGTCCTCTATCATTTACTTCTTAATCATGTTATAAAATATTTCTTCATTATCAAATTTAATTTTAATATTAATTAAATTGTCTAACCCTTTTTCTCTCTCTTTCAATATTTCTATCTCCTCTCTAAGCTTCCTTTCAACTGTGTTATTCACTACTTTTACAATTTCGTATTCTTCCAAAGGATTAACAAACTTATGGTTGTCTTCTATGAAATGTCTTGCATATAACGAATTGGTTGTTCTATTACCTTCTCCACGTTTGTGGTCAGACAACCTGCATACGAATTTCCGTTCTGTCTCTCCTAGGTACACCTTGTTGCAGTCTTTACATTTTAATTTATAAATTCCGCTTTTCTGTAATACTGGAATTTTTTCTATATTCTTATTCCTTATCTTATCAAATACCGTTTCACATTTTTTAATAGCTATATCTACTCCATATTTATTAAAACATTTTATAATTTTTCTAGTATGTGAACCTATGTATGTCAATGACCCTGCATAATTCTTTTGTTCTGGTTCTATTTTATCTTTTTGTATGTTAACCCTTTTCATAACTTTATCCACTATGTTGGTGTTATAATTATTATTCCTTACAATTCCCTTTATCGTTCTTAACTCCCTATCTTTTGATTCGGTCTCTTTTAAACACTTCTGAGCTCTGTAACAAAATGAATTGATTGCCGCCATTTTATATCTATATGGGTGGTAAGACTCTCTTGGTATAATTATATCAGAATACGACTCTTTCCTAAATATCCCAAACTGTAGTTTCTCATTATCTTTAATTTCTATGTTTAAATCTAAGTAATTTATTTTCTTACCTCCTATCTCTTCTTTAAATTGTAAGTTTTTATCCTTACTATTTACCTCATTTATAAACTCGTGCACTTCTTCTATGCTTCCTTCCCAAATTACTAATACATCATCAACGTATCTAGACCATAATTTTATATTGTTTTTATACTTAGTGGAAGTTATTAATTGCTTTTCAAAATCATTCATGTATATTTCAGCAAGAATAGGGGATAATGAAGACCCCATAGGTAAACCTTTTTTCTGTATATAAAACTTGTTATTAAACCTAAAATAGTTCTGATTTACACATTCTTTAATTACTTTCATCAACTGCTTTTTATACCTGTATTCTCCCATATTATTATCGTTTATTAACTTAATTCTGATTGTGATTTCAACCACTAACACAAATTTCTTCATTAAACAAGTGTTTCTTCTAAAAGGCCAAGCATGAAACTACATGAGCTACTCATCACCAAGGATAAACTCACAACAATAAGAGTTAATAAAACTAATGGTAACTAACAAGTGAAATAACATTATAAGAAAAAGAAGATGCACCGAACAATGGTTGTACCACAGGAACCAACAACCCAATAGTTTTCGGTCAGTAAGGAACCAATGATGACAAGGAAGAAACATACTACGAGAAAGACACCTAACAACCATGGCATAAAATATAGATTCCAAGAGCCAGTCAACTATAGAACATCTTACCCGTATATGCAATGACTGAACAACTTACAGATTGAAGAGATGGACAAGAACTGACTAACTGAGATGACCAATATAATATTGTAACGCAACAGAAATGCTAGCACTCAAGTTACATAAAAACAAGGTTCACAGAATAATAAACAAGTCAATATTTAACCCCATGATAGAACAAAGATCTAATAATTATATTTATAATCATAGATAAAGGTAAATAAGGATGCAAGGTAATATTAACAAGAATAACCGAACCTGTAAGTTAGACAATAGTTGATGATATATGTTTAATGAAAAACAAACAAAAAATGAAACAATAATTTACTAATAGCAAATAAGAATTTTGAGTTAAGAGGTATTATTTTGTGACAACAAATGTTATGATAAAGTTTATGTTATGTTATACCAAATATGTGTTGAGTTAATGAAAGATAATGAAACAAGATGTATTATTCAATGACTGTTGTAGAATGAAGTGTGAAGCAGCTAATTAACGTTAATAGATTTGAATTTTCTTATATGTGATCCATAGGTCAAGATAAAATTGTTATTAGATATGGAAAAAATAATTGTTTATGTAAATGTTAATAGTTAAGATTTAATTATATGTATGAATTTATGTAAAAGGGGCTACAGATGTGTACCAGTTATAAACACAGGTAGATCTGTTTACAATAAAAGGCCTAACAGCCAAAACCACTATATAACCACTCATAACATAAAGGTTAGGTACATCAATTAATAATAATTAATGAATACGATTTGAAGAGCTAGAAAAAACATTAAATTAATAATGATATATAATAAAATTTATACAAATTATGATAATACCATAATGGCATGATATCGATTAATAACATTTAATATCGAAAGTGGATTAAATATAAAAAAAGGAAAAAAACCGGCTTATATCAAAAAACCAGCAGAATATGTGTAGAAAATAATAAACCAACTATCGGTAAAGTTACATTCCGATAGGATAGCAAATTGATAAGGAATAGACAAAAAATATATGAAATAAACACTATATTCAAAACATGTGGAAGGAAGAAGTCGTGTGTTGCTAGGGACGACAGAAGAAGAGGAAGTTGTTAATTTGACAATAATTGCTTTGATGATCTGAATGTGATGAGATTAAAAAACCCAAGAATTATCTATTTAATCGGAATATTTTAAATCATCAGACACGATTATAAAACACAAAATCCTAATGACAATGTTTATGACTATCACCAGTACAGTTTAATCCAAATAACACTACAGTATGAAATCACAATAGAGAATAAATAACTGGATTATACAAGGAAGAACTTGAACTGTCCCATATCCGAAGGGAATTGATGATATATTAAACCAAATAGAAAGAATTAACAGTATCACAATTAATAATATTCACTACACCAGAAGTTATAACCTTTCAAAAACACGGAACAACACTAATTGCTTCAACCAAGAGAAGAACGTATTTGGATCCTGGCGTTGCAGAAGAAGCATCAATCGGGCTGTAAACCAATCCAGAAAGCTGTAATTCCGAAGTGGACAGGAGAAGAATTCCATTCTATTAAATCGAAGAAAGAAAATTGTACGGCATAATTGTCCAGAACAGTAAATTTATCAATCAACCGCCTACACGATTGGCTTCGTTCTAGTCTGGTAAATTATTATTATATTAATCATACTAACTACACAACACTTTAAATTTGTAAATCTTGCATTCTTATCTATGTATTTTTAATCTTCCCCACAGTTACAAGAACCTTCACACCCTGAATTAAATTAATTACAAATTAAAACACACTATATAACTAAATTTAAATAAAGTATCAGAATAATCAACAATCGATTCATACAATCTATAGCTCAAGCATATGTTAATTAGAACATATATTATTCAATGTTAAAGAAGTAAACAAATAAAGAACCTTTATATATTGGCAAAATCTTGTTATTTGGAGTATGGTTTAATGAGCTAGGAATAAAAAAGTAACTGAATAAGTATAGAATAATTGGTTAACATAAACATTGAAATAACCTATAAGTTTCGTTGAGCCGATACTACAGCGCTTATAGCGGAATTATCTGACACCAAAGAGAGAGAGTAAAAATACAAAATTAGACAGAATTCTCTTCAAGGTATAATAGGGTTGAACGGAATTATAAAATAACTCATTAATTATTTAAGTTACAGGTACACAAACACTGATAGTTTTTAGAGAGCTAAGTTAATAATTAATTACTTACATCAATACATCCCACAACTCCAAATATCTCCGAGATTTACATAATTAAAATAATTCAAAACACATTGGCATAGGTGTATGTACAAATTGACAAACACAACAGTGGGGTTTTAAGGAGAGGAAACCCATTCCTGTACAATATACAACAGATAATATTATAAATGTATAGGACAAGATATGTTATAAAAGAATGAAAGTAACTATACTCTTAACTGAATAGAAGCTGTGAATAAAAGCATAGTAACATGTTATGCATAGCACCCATGTAACATAAAGAAGTATTAAAATTGTCTCATAATAATAACAAATATTACTCAAATAGTCAAACAATCATGTAAGATAAGAAAAGGCAATAACTAAAGAGTTATTAGTTATCATTAATAAAACCAAACTTGAGAAAATAAGGTTAAAAGAATGTAAATTTGTATCAACCAAACATACACATTGTTGGTACAAATTTCACCTAAATTCACATCTATCAGTAGGAAAAGCCTACCTAAACCAAAATGTTTTGTGCCTTAAACCAAGAAGAACTGATAAGCTTTCTACAGGTGCCAATATAAGATACCCAAAATGGATTTTAAATAAGAATTTAAGTAAATAAAGTGAACCAAAACCGACCAAAAGGGGATTCACTAAGTAAAACGTGAACAAAACCACTTTATAATACCAAATAGAAGTAAAAGGTTAATGTCTATACCACAAGTAAGGTGTAATGCCACTATTGTAATAGTATAAGAATATTATAAGAAAGGACATAATGTATTATAATCGTAATTAAGAACACCTGTCATGTGACACTAGGTGTAAGTAATGTTAGTCAATGATATACACTAAGGGACAGACCAGTGTACAAAAAACACTAAACCAATTATAAAGAGACTACTATGATTAAACTATTGTAACTAAATAATAGTAGAAAGAGATAAAAGAATACCAAATAAGAATGGAAATAAGTGTACACCTCATAGTGCAAAATAGAGGTCAGAGAGAGATAACTATATAAGAATACAGCAGTTCTATAAGGAGAAATTTACCTCCAAACTTATAAATTTTGCACAATCATCTGGCGATATAAAAGCTTCTACAACAATGGACTCTGTAACAAAGAAAGAATTTTAGCTAACAGAGAAAAATAATTATCATTGCCAGTATCAACAAAAGTGCAAATTACTAAATGAAATAATTGCAATTTTATGGGAAATAATGTTATTAAACTAAGTACTTTATTAAGAACTTTTGTTTTCCAGCAGCTTCCAAAACTCTTTATATAAAAAATAATATAAACAAACTTATTTAGAGCTTCTAACAATACTTATCTTAAAATTATCATATGATTATACTTTCCAAAGGAAGCCCCTGATTTGAAAGCATTGACACATAATACTACTAATTAAAAATGATTCCAACTACTATGTTACTAAATTTTCTCATTTAAAATGTAAATGGGACTGTTAATAACTTTATATTGTTGTCATTAACAAGACAAAACAATCATTAATGGCTATTTTATCACAAACTTCAAAATCTCCTATAAAGCTTGCTCAATGAAATAGGACATTCCTGATGCAGAAAATTAACTTTGCCATAACACAAATTAAATAGGCTAACACCCAAACAAAAAAATGCTTTGAAAACAAAACATTAATGAAATATGGTATGAATTAATTGTGCTACATTCAAAGCTGATTTTCTTAATTGATTTAAAGTACCTATACAAGTCTAGTTTGTCAAGTAAAGATAATTTAGGTAAACCTAACACTACATATGAAACAAACATTAAATCAAATATGCTAATGTTACAAAATTCACAAACAGAAAAAAAAAATTTTAAATTATCTATAGGCTAAATTGCTTTGATTATATTACCTTCTCCACTTCATATGTTTTCCACATCAATATCATCTGATGTCGATACTACTGAAGGTGCAATAATAGTCATTTTTTCCCAGTCGATTCTGGAAAGTTCAGGAGAAACCTGAAAGATCATTACAAAACTCATACATAATTTTTCACTAAGTTAATAATTATAATAATATTAAGCTAATAATTAAGAGAATAATTTATTTTCTTAACCTAGCACAATATTTGTAGGTTAGCACTATGAATTTACAAAAAGTTAATGGATTTTGTGTAAATTTCTAAAAAAATTAAATTTACAGCATAATCTAGTAGTTATTTTATAGTAATCTATTTTAATTTAAATGAACTCAAGTCACTATTGCTTGGTTACATCCCTGCACTGAAGATTCCTGAAAAAGATTTCTAATATAATCACACAAACTCGAAAAACAAAAACTGTTCAAATGATTAACATTGAATAATATAATCCTGATTATAACGGTATTATAACTAGCAAATACATTACGGATAATTCATCCATACTCCGTATCATTTAAATCTACTATTAAGTATAACACACCCCATAAAATTTAGAATATTAAGATACTAATTTTTTAAAATTTCATGTGATATTAGTTGAGTATCATTTAGGAGGTTAAACAATATAAATACAATTCTACACATTAAGTTACAGATTATAAATACAGATAATAAGAAATTAAATAAAAATAACACTATAGGCCTACATCAATTATCGGGTTTAAGAACCTGCTGCTGTAAGCAGTGATAATTTTAGTTTAGTGAGCTTTAATCAGACTTGCATGCAATAATAAATTTTACATAAGATAAAAGAACGATGCTTTCTTTAGTCACCAGCAAAACCTTTTCTGTCTGCAAGTTAATATTATAAAATTTAAAAACAGCACAATTTTATTAAAAAATTTAATCGAGATTAAAAAGCTTTTTAACTCAAAAATTAAAGAAGTCACAGTTCAAATTCTCTTTTCACTTTTTCTTTTACCTGACAAATGTTGGTCCTTAATTTTTAAAGCAGAGCTGTGTTAAAATAAAATTTTTATGTCAAATAAATTACAATTTAATGGACTCGATGTTATGAAAGTAACTATGTGTACAAAATATTACAACAGTTTGATTCCGTATTACAGTAGCCATAGGCCTATATTATAAATTTTGTTATATTAGGTGTTAAAATTAACCTTAACTTATTAAGTCATATCTTATTTAATTAATTACGTTTCTCTGAAAAATCCTGAATTTGAAAGTATATTTAGAGTAATATAGTGGGACTGAAGAATAAAATAAAATATGTTAACTAGTTAAATACGAGCAGAGTACAAATTAAATATATTATGGTAAGGCCTACGATCTTGTGTTAGGTAGGACCTCATTTTACGAATAAAATGACTTACAAATTGGATACATTACACAAATATAGGTAGGCCTATTTCATTTTTACAATTGAAAACGTACGCAGTCTAGCTAATATTTCTATAGGCTAATGGGTGTACTCAGTAGGAACTCAAGGCTTAGTACTTGTCTTCAGACATTTTATACTTCATATCAAAGCCATAGATTAAATTACTGGCAAAAAATTTAGGCGGAATTTACGAACAAAATTTAGCATAAATTTCAGGCCTAATCTACCACTCAAACTTACTTGATCAGACACTTGTGTGTGTCCTAAATCTTGTGAAATTCGATCGCATACATTTTCCGGAAACAGTCTTACATCTGTAAGAAAATTAAAATTATGTAATGTTCATACATGAATCACCATAAAAGTAATAAATGGAATTTTTTTAGAGTAGACAACATAATTGTCAGACTTACAGGAGTATCTATAATAAAAAAAAAATATTTAATTATATTGCAGTCAGTGCCCTCACATGGACTTTTTTTAAAAATCAGTTAATTAATCTTAGTTTTAAGTTAACTAGAGTTTAAGGGGTGATTTTATACACCAAATATAAGGTAACATGAATAAATTAACACTGAACTTACTACGTTCCCAGTCAAATATGAAAGTAAAGTATGAAAATATATGTAGACATGCACTATTGGTGTAAGTTCTGGAGCTAAAGATAATTCAACTGTGATACAGAACTTAGTCTATTATACTTAACACCCAGGCCTATAAACTTTTGATCTTTTTCTAAAAGTAATTAATTTTATTTCAGAGTTAGGTTAGGCTTACAGGCTAATCCGCAGTAAGTTTAGCTAAATCAGTTATATTATCATAGGCCAGACTTAATCTAAATAAAATTATTCTGTGTAAAGGTATCAGTAACTTGATATTTATACAGAATAAGCATTTAATACAGAATACATATTTCATTTAACTGGAGTCAGTTCCCTCACAGGGTCTTTTTCAAAAATGGGTTAATTAATTTTATATTTTTAGTTGATTAGAGTTAAGGGGTGCTTTTATACACTGAATATAAATAACAATTAAAACTATATGTACCTTTTTTTGCTGTACGTCTCCTAGGCCTACTTTCACAGTCATCTGAAAAGTAAAATATGACAATTGATGTAGACATGCAAGTATCTGGAGCTAGAGACAATTTACTGTGATAAAGAACTTAGCCTATTATACTTAACACCCAAGCCTACATAACGCAAACAAATTTTGATTTTTTCCTAAAAGTAATTCATTTTATTTCAGAGTTAGGTTAGGCTTACAGGCTATTTCGCTGTAAGTTAATCGGCTAATGCCCTGCTAGTTTGCTAGTTTTGTTAACATAATTAATCTTTCAGCGAAATCAGTTCTATTATCACAGGAACTTTGCTGTTGTTAATAATACATCAGCACAAAACTAACTGGAAGTTTATTCTAGTCCTAGGGTTATAGAATCAAAGTCTTATCTAAACACTGAACTATCCTTAACTGATAATTTCATGTTATGACATCCAACTTGCATACAATACAATAAATACTCATGTTCTTGTATACCACAAAGAATCTATGATTTCTATTCAAATATTATTATTCTGATATTTTCATTTTTCTGTTTTACCCTGCACTTTTCAAAGCAGGAATTACAATATTAAAGTTTTACAACAATGCATCTAATAAAATTATTCTGTGTAAAGGTTTAGTAACCTGATATTTATATCACTATTGTATTAACAACTCGGAACACTAAGTGTGTTTGATATTTATGTAGCATAAGGTGACGCGTATATGACAGGTTTTATTAATGCAGTAAAGGAACAAATCTAATTTAAATAGTCTTTGTATTATTTTGGAATTCAATTTTTTAAAGCAAATGATAATACCTTATGCACCTTTGTAAAGGTTTTTACTTATTGGGGATAAGTGAACTGAATTAAAACATCAAACAAATGATTTTTGTTTCACAATCAAAACAATACGCCTACTGTATTAAATTTATTATGGCAATTCTATTTACCCTAAAACACTACAATACAAAACTCCAGAATTTTGGTTTTTGTATAAATTGGCCCGCTAATAATGAAAAAATAAAATTGTATTAATTAAATTAGAATGCTAACTTGCTCAATTATTAAATTTTGGGCAGAACACAGTGCTATTAGGCATAGTTGGTTCTATAACAGATACGTGTTCGACAAAGTAATCTAGACATGAAACATAACCTAACGTATTTCTTTTATGAATTTTATGAAAAATGCTGAATTTGAAAGTATATTTAGAGTAATATAGCTGGACTGAAGAATTAAATAAAATTTGTAACTAGTTAAATACGAGCAGAGTTCAAATTAAATATATTATAGTAAGGCGTACCATCTTGTGTTAGGTAGGACCACATTTTACGAATAAAATGATTTACAAATTGGATACATTACACATATATAGGTAGGCTAGAGTAGACAAAATAATTGTCAGACTTACAGGAGTATCTATAATAAAGAAACTTTATTTAATTAAATTGCTTCAGTGCCTTACAGGGACTTTTTTTAAAAATTAGTTAATTACCCCTTGGGTAATTATGAAGATTCTCATCAATGCTGATATTGCGCTGATATATTTTTATTATATTCTTCTATGTTATATAAACACGAGAAAAATAATTTTAAACGGCGGTCGAACCTATTTACGGAGACAAAAAATTAAATTTTTACTCCCATAAGAACGCATGGCGTTAGCCTAGGTATATTGTATTAATTAAATTAGAAAGCTAATTTGCTCCATTATTAAATTTTGGACAGAACACAGTGATATTATGTATAGTTGGGTCTATAACAACCGGTAGGCCTAGTGTACAACCCAAAGTAATCGAGACATTCATACATAACCTAACAGCTAATTTCCTACAAACAACGGACAACATACACTAAATAAATGATCATCTTACCTTTCATTATTATTCCTAGCGCCTCCAACATATTTTTACTTCGACTTGCAATCACAAACACTTCATACGAATTACAAAATTCTGTCCCACACACGTTAGCAAACTCAACGAATTACCGCACAACGAGACGACTAAACAGAATAAATTATGGCAGGTCGCAATATTTCGTTATACCAACTAAACAGAATAAAAACACACTTTCCTCTGTAGTGTCTGTCTTTTTTACACATGTTACAAATTTTATAGAATAATTATTACGAATGCCAATATGGCCGACTAACTACCCATATTTCATTATATACATTTGTATATATTGAACAGGTTGTCTGGCTTCAGCGTACAGCAAAAATACGATGTATAAAAATTTGTATAAGTTTTTCGTACGCTGACACAACATAACTTGGGCAAAATAACTTCTTCACCTAAAGATGTACTTATACAAGTTCCTCAAATTTGTTTTAGATACCCTGGGTAAAAATTGGCGTGTGATGAAGAAATTATGCGGCGCTAAGTCTATATATATATATATATATATATAGATATAGAGAGAGAGAGATTTCTTTTTAATTCAAACAACAAACAAGGAAATATCATCATCCACTTTAGTATTTCTGACTATGACCGGCATGTAAGTCAAGAAAATTCAATTTAGAAATGTTGTATATGTTCTGTTAAATTTGTACAGTACTGTTAGTTTTATAAACTGACACTTTTCCATCTTTCCAGATGATGTAAACTGGGGTTGAAGAAACCTTTAAGTCAAGATATAAAAATGATAGCCCTTAAACTGTTCATGTTAAGGGTGCAGTTCACGTTTGATAGACCATTTCAAGATATGCTGTTTCACATTTATGTAGGGATAGGTGGGGAAATTGTAAACGCTAGGGAAATTTTAATTTACAGACAGTCACTATTGGCTACAATGTCATTACATCAACTGTTTAAGCTCTCTCCAAAACTGCAGAGACGTTTTAACAACTGCAGAGTCCTATCAAAAGTTAAAGAAGCTAAAGACAGCATCAAGAAAGAAAGCTGGAAGAAATCAAGAAGAAATGTCTAGGAACATAAAAAACAAATCTAAGAAGGGACTTGTATTTTGATCATAAAATAGTAAAGAAACCTAAACAAAATTCTGAATAAATTTCTGTTTATTGGGATGATTCTGATGATAACAAAGATCCATTTGCAATAAGTGTTTTGTAATACAATACCACAGAAGTAATATATAAAATACCAAAGTGCCAAAAAATTCAACTAGGAAAATTTATCATTTATCATTGGGGGACCAAGAAAAAAAACACACTACATGCATGTTTGGTTATATACAGAAATAAAATGATGACGATAGATGATGAATGTAGATTTATGTCGCAGGATATCAACACAGATTAAATATTATCACCAACGTTGCCACCACTTATTGCAAAACTGCTAGTCACTTTGCTGTCGACGAGACATCTCAGTGTTTACACCATCTTTGGCTTTTAGGTCGTTTAAGAGGCCTTTCAGTGTATCCCACCATCTTTGGGTCTCAGGTCATTTAAGACCCGAAGATGATGGAAACACTGAAAGGCCTCATTGAGAGCGAAGCAACTATCCGTTTTGGTGTTGCAATAAGTGGTAACAAAGTTGGTGTTAAGATGCCTGCTAATAAAACTAACTTGACTGGAAAAATTAAATTTTTACAAAGTTATATTAAAGGAAAATGATGAAAGTAGTATTAGCTTTGAACAAACATTGACAGTTTTACCAAATCCATAAATGAAAGAAATTAATAGCAAAATTTTCTACGAGTACCCTGGATGTGTTCCTGTTTTTGAAAATGATAAATTTTTATTTATTATTTACTAGTGTCATTTCTTTATGATATTTTTGTGTTTTAAAAATGATAAACTTTTAAGCTGTTACTTACATGTTGTATTATGTAACCATAACATAACATGTCTTTATTATTTTTAATAACCATAATGTCTGAAGTTTCTTGTTTCCATGCACTTTTCATACAGGCCAAGATTGGGTAATTGTAAACATGTAGTTGAGATTAAAAACACAAAATAGTACAGTGTCAATTAGTTTACAGTTGTTCCAATTTTTGTTTTATTTTATTCCAACATCATTACACCTAAGATGTTGGGGTACTTGTACATTGAATATAAGAGCGCTTCATTTAAACAATTTTTTGTATGCAACATAACAAGGAAAGACTATCATAATATCTATTATTTACAGTTAATTTGATTTGGAGACCTATACATGATTTTTAATAAACAAAAATGTGTTAATCCTTCATATTTCGTTTACAATTACCCACCTAATCTTAATGGAATAATGATACAATGTTTTTATAGCAATATTAAAATAACTGAAAAATTCAGCTAGGAGCAAGTTGTGCCAATGCTTCATATGTTATTTTTTCTGTTTATTTATTTAATAGGAACATGTAAAAACAATTTTATGCCATTCTAGTACATCCGTAAAACAATAAATACAGGTATTCTATGTTTTGAATTGGTTAAGTTATATTACTGACTATTTTTGACTTGTTCTGTCTGATTTCTTATAACTCATGGCGTAATATTTTCTTTCACAAGAGTTGATAGTCCCTGTATACAAAACAACCTGCTTTTACCATGATAATGACCTTTCACTTAGCGCAATCTACTCGAGAAACAAATTACATTTTTATCCAAACAATTGTTTCAAATTGTCAGAAATAAAATTTACCACAGAATATATTAATTTTACCCTGAACTGAATATTTACATTAGCTAAACTACACAACACCTAGAAACTTAACGAGAACAAAATGAACTCCGTAGAATCCAATTTAAATGACTGGTTCTACCTGACTTGAATAATGCAACTGACTACTTTGCGAATTCTTAGAGCATCATGGAACTACTGTGTTAAATGTAGGAAACATTCATAGAATATTATACTCTTAGATTACAGCAGCAATGTATCGACAGACGTTATAATAGCGTCAAGTTGATTTCACTTCATGCAGTAAACTTAAATGAGAAATACACAAACGTTAATCATAACTTCTATTAGAACAATAACAACTAAAATGAAACAATATAATAATATGTGATACTACCTCACTTTATGGCACTCTAATAAACATATTTAAAACTTATAATTTTATAAGTTTAATATACAAATGTTTTCATTGAAATCTTGTAATGTAGGGCCTACTGGTTTAATGGTATAATAATGTTATGCTGTATTATTAGTTCTGTTCAGTAATGGGTATGAAATCAAAGAAGTTGTAAGCAACAACTAATTGTAAAACGTTTTATAGATATAAAATATGGACTTTACAGTACGATTATAAAATCTACGATCTCCAGGTATGGGTATGAGCTAAGGAAGGAATAAGCATGCTAACCTTACAGTGCCAGTTTGTGTTATTCTCCACTATCAACTCTTGAAACAGAATTTAGTTATAACTGATAACTAGCAAAATTGATGTATTATTAACATATGATCACTAAAATAAATATATTTATAATAATAATGATCATTGATAATAATAATAATAATAAAATTTATAATTATTTAAAAGCAAATCACTGATCACTGTAGTGCAGTGATCAGTGTCTCCCCCACTAACTCAGTGGTCCTGGGTTCGCATCCTGGTCAAGACATGGCATCTTTTCGTAGGCTGTTAAAATTCCATCTTATCATTTTTATTAAAAAAATATAGGCTACAGTTCAGAAACTCAATGCACTAAATCTAATGTCGCTGCTAATGACATATTAGTTGTGCGATGTAAAATAAATAAAAAAATCAAATCAAAACAAAATTCATACTTACGAAAAAATAGTTGTTGAAGTCCTCAAAAAATTGTTCAGTGACCTATTGTTTGTCACAATTCACAAAAGAACTTCCAGTTTCATTGGTTAATGATTTGGTAGTTTCATTTGCTGATGTTTGAAACAACTTTCTATGGCA
Source organism: Magicicada septendecula (assembly GCA_034769895.1). NCBI lineage: Eukaryota > Metazoa > Arthropoda > Insecta > Hemiptera > Cicadidae > Magicicada > Magicicada septendecula. The sequence continues at coordinate 47,543,534 of CM068376.1, forward strand.
AGAATCTGAAAAAAACATCAATTTATTTACAAACTTAAAAAACAGTTATTTAATAAAGAAAAAGGTGTATAGTAAAAGCCTCTTTATTACATCACAAGTTAAAGTGCTAAAACGTAACTTTTAACTTAATTTAATTCAAAACTTATCATTTTAATTATTTATAATATTAAGAATTAACATGAACTGGGAAGAGTTTATGGGTCTAATTTATACGTTTCAAAAACCATCTGTAATAATATTTTAATAAAATAATTAATGGTGTTTGTAGACCTTCTCTACGACCGTTAATAAGTGAAACCTCTTTAATAACACTGGCAACTACTAATATGTTTACAATGAACATATTACGAGAAATGGAAATTAATTAGAAAAGTTGCATTATTTTATTTTTTAATAGAAAATTGTATTTAGAAATTTAAGTGGATGCTAAGGGTACTTGAACTGAGCCCATACAGTAGCCAATCTCTATCTAAAGGGTTTAACTACCCCACAGGAAGAAATGAAATGTCTTAGTTGGAGTAAAGAATTTTCACTTCAAAAGAAGTAATAAATACCTTATCTAAATTGAATAATGATTCTTTTTATATTTTAGTGATTATAAACATGTAAACATTCTGCTCATCTACTTTGTATCAAGACTTCAAGACTGAAAATATAAATTCATGAGATTCCTACAATATAATTTTGATGTGTATTATACAGTTATATGTTTTCCAAAAACACACTTTATGACAAATGTATAGAAAAAAATGATATGGAGGTACCTTTTAGGTAAACGTAATGCCAATATACTTACCTTTTGTTTTAGGAATTGTTTGTTGTAAAATTTTAGACACTCCATTATTCATTTCATACTGATTATCAAACTCTGAAACAAAATAAAGTATGGGATAAAAGCTGAAGAAGTTCCTTTCAAAAACAGTAGAACTACATATTCTATATAGCATATCAATTACATGCTACACGTATTTAGTACAAATCAAATTAAATGACATTATTAACTGACAATTATATAACATATTACAGCAATTATTAATATAACAATCATTCACTTTTGAAAGAGGTCTGTCAATAATGTTACTGGAACAGGTTTGAAAAGGAGACAAGTATCCAATTCTCATCCCTGCTTTGAAACTTAAATTAAAATTAGAACTCAAATTCAACTACATCACTCATAAAAGTGAGGTTATATGACTATTAGTGTACCTTTTAATCCATTTTGGTTTGTGTAAACTTATTTTTAATTCACAAAGGTACTGGAAAACCAATTTTTATTTCAATCATTTTTGTATGCCTAAATAAAATAATACAATACTTTTAACATGACTAAAATTTTAAAATACTATATATAGTCTTTAAAAACGACTGAGATAGCTCAAGTCACGTGTATTTAAAATATGAATAATAAATTTCTGTAAATTCTTAATAACCTAATACTTTTAACTGTAAGTTTTCACTTGTTCGACTCTTTACAAATAAGCCTAAAATTATACAAATATTACCTGATTTTCATAAGGTAAATTAATAACTTAAAATTTTTTTGGTCAGTTAAATCTAATAACATTACTGTGAAAACTATTTGAAAGTAGGAGTGGGGATTTGTTTTATTTTTAATTTCAACACATAAGTTATAAAGAAGTACAGATCAGTTGCCCAGTTAATGGTGTTATGGATCTGCAATTAATTTTCACGCATAACAAATTGAAGCATCACACCATAATAGGTCTTTCTACAAAATTGAGGTTATGAAGCCAAAAAATTACAAACATTTTGGACTTTCCACCAAAAAATTAAAATAATTTTCTAGTTCATGATCATTTTTCAACTCATTGAACTTTGATTCTTAATAGCATTAGTTAAGATTAGTGATTTTTAAAGAAATACAAGTTTCAGCTCTCCTAAACCTGAGTTTTAGCTATCACTAAGGTTAACAAGAAAAAACTCAAGTTGAAAATGTTTGTTCAGTTACTCACCACCAATACGAATCCCAACAACATTTAATATTTTGTGCCCTCTTGTTTTAAACATAGCTATTTTATTTTGAAATTAGGAAAATCTGAAAAAGCATAAAACATTCTAGTAAATAATTTTCTGCACTTAATTTAAAATAAATTTAAAAAAATAATCCTGCATATCAATAATTAATTTATTATTTACACTACTAAAAGTAATAATCAACTTATGTTTTCCTTATCTTAAAAAATTGCAGCAAGGTCCCCTTTTTCTTAAACAAACCTAACCTTGCCTTAGACTGAACATTTTTAAAAGACGTATTATTTTCTTTAAACTTATAATATTGATGTTCAAGTAATATTTTCATGAATGATAACATTATCAATTCATCAAACAATTTTGGTGACAGAGCCCCCGAAATAGTAATATATTTTTCATTAGTACAATTTAGTATTGCAAACTTGAACCACAAAACTTCATCACCATCAAATGTCTGGTGCAGACTGGCCTACTGGTTTTGCATTATGAGTGGTTGCAATGCAGGCAGTTTCAGACAACTACTAATCAAATATTGCTATCATTTTCTAATAACAAAACTTTTAGTTCTGTTGTTATTATCTCTTTACCAATCAAAACGTGGGTTTAAATCCATGATAAGCCTGGCACCATGAAAAAGCATTATTACGTATTATGATGAGAAAAACAGTGATCTATACATATAATGAGATATGTTTTATTTAACCTAGTTATGACAAGAGGGATTCATTAGTTTATTTTGCCGAAGAGAGCGATGGGCCTATTGACCCGATAATCCGCGTAGACCAAAGAAACAGATTAAAGAGACCCTTATTCCTTGATTAGGTTTTACTGATTCTACTGTTTATCTGGATCAGTTGCCACATAGGCCATTGCTCGCTCCAGCAATAATAAACTAAAGAAACGCTCTTGACATGGTCAACTAAAGTAAAGCGTAACTCATGTCATTACATGCGTAGGTCACAGGTATGCATTTCATTCCTTGCCAGATTTATTAAGAGATTTTAACCAAAGTGTGGAGTCATTCCTATCCATATACAACCATAAAAATGACAGTTAAAAACAGAGAAATAACAGCTTTGTCTATAAAATCAAGTAAAGGAAAACTCGAAAAACCAATGTGCGAAAACAATTTTTCATTATAAAAATAATGATTCTGAACTGGAAAGTTTAAGCCAATCAGTAAGCTTATTTAGGTCTGTAAACATAATATCCTAACAATATAATGAAATAGGTTATGGTATATAAAATACGTTTTTATCAAAAAATCAAAATTTTAATTGATTTAATTATTCATTTAACTCTAAAGATGAACAATGTACCAATCTTAATACTGTTTTAGTATAGATATAATTAAACTGCTGTGAATTTTAATTCACCATAAATTGATGGAAATGAAGACGTTGATTATTCAAAGAACACTAGGTTAAGTTATCTAAATAAATTTCAAAAATACACTTGGATTAAGCTACAATGACAGATGCTTAATTAAACAGTTAGGAACTTCATTTTTTTTATCATTAAGCCTAAATGTGAAATATTAGCTTATGTAATCAAGGCAAAGGTGAATTGACAATATTAACAGTGACCGTAAAAAACCTGAAACGTTTTAACCTAACATAGTCCAAGAGATATTCATTATGATTGTAACTTAACTAAATAAGCAATTCAATTTACAAAAATTATAAATTTTCATCACTGCTATTAATAAAAGCTATATTACATTTGACAGTTTTTGAAACCTTTCATTCATTCTTACATAATTATAGCACACATAAGATTATAGATTCCCTACAAATTAGATATAAATATGTTACAAAAGGCGTTTTGCTTACCAGATAATGTAAACTTTCTAGAACACCACTCCAACAAAGCCTGCAGCACATCGTATCGTACTAAGATGTAGACTGTAGACAGATTTCCCGCTTTACATAACACGTCTAACCTCAAATTTGGAGAGATTCATTCTGTAATAACTTTTGTGCATTTGACGATGAAACAAAACCAAAAACAAAATAATTTTCAATAAAATAAAACAAAAACTTTATTAAAGACGCTTTAATTTTGTATTAAAATAAGGTTTGTATATAATGTGATCAACATAAGTTGTTTTCAGATGAATATTATATATATATATATATATACGCACACTTAGCGCTCCCTAGTTTCTTCAACTCACGCATAATTTTACCCAGGGTATGTTCAACAAATTTGATGAACTTATATATGTACATCTTTAGGAGATGAAGTTACGGTGACGAAGTTATGGGGTGTCAGCTTGCGAAAAACTTATACAAAACTTAATACATCGTATTTTTTCTGTACGCTGAAGCATCACAACTTGATCGAAATATACACATGTATATAATGAAATGTGGGTAGTTAGTCAGCCATATTGGCATTTCTAATAAATTATTCTATTAAATTTTTAACATGTGTATAAAAGACAGACACTACAGGGAAGTGTGTTTTTACCATGTGTTTACTCTGTTTAGTTGGTGCAATGAAAAAAGGCGCCATTAGTTTTAGTTCGCGGTTCAGTGTGTTTGCGGTAATTTGCTTTCGTTTGTTGAGGTGTGTGGGACAGAATTTTGTTGTTCATATTGAAGTGTTTGCGATGGCAAGTCGAAGTAAAAAGATGTTGGAGGCGCTAAGAATAATAATGAAAGGTAAGATGATCATTTATTTAGTGTATGTTGTCCGTTGTTTGTAGCAAATTAGGTGTGTTAGGTTATATTTGTGTTAAAGATATAAGTGGTGGACAATTAACTGAGCAATTGATCAAATATAAAAAGGGTTTTATTAGAAATTACCAATGCATCAGCTGTGCTCACACAATACACACGCCCTAACAACTACAATGACCTAGTTACATGTTACATTTTTTCAAGTTGGCACTAGTGAACATATAACTTCATTTTTATAATCACAAAGTATATAATATTCGAATCATTCTTTATATTTCATAAACATCACTTTTAACTGATACTTAATGTTTATTCAACACTTCCCTTGTTTATGTAATATATATAAGAAGTCTCTGCATAAAAATTATTTAAAACTTTTACAAATGATTGACCGAAGTAACTCAAAAACTGGACATGGATGTGGCTTAGTGAGGATATCTGCTGTCTGATCCTTGGTGTTGACATACTCTAGATTGAAGACCTTCTCTTCAAACTTTTCTCTTATATAGTGGTATTGGACGTCAATGTGCTTAGTCCTCTTGTGAAAGACTGGATTCTTCATCAGTTGAATTGCACTTTTATTGTCCATGTACAGAGTTGTTTTTGTGCTTTTCAAGATGCATAAGTCGTTCATAAGTTTCCTTAGCCACATTATGTCTTTAACAGCTTGGCACGCTGCCATATATTCAGCATCGGTTGTAAACAATGCTGTTGTGGCTTGTCGTTGAGAACTCCAGGTAAGTACACTCGATCCTAGTTTGATTAAATATCCAGAAGTAGACTTGCGAGTTTCAATTTCATCTAGCAAAGTCTGCATCACTATAGACTTGCAAATGAGTATTAATATCTGCTTCAAACTTTAGACCGTAGTCCAGAGTTCCCTTTAGGTATTTGAGGATTCGTTTTGCAGCATTCCAATGAAGCTTGGTAGGTTTTTGAAGATAGCGACTTGCCTTATTAATAGCAAAAGACAAATCTGGCCTGGTACCATTTGATAGGTAAAGCAAGCTTCCAACAGCTTCTGCATAAGGTGCATTGACTATTCCAGTGTTCAGATTTTTATGAGCATCAGTGCATGTCTCTTCATGAGGATCTGCAGGGATTGTCACTGGATTTGCATTCTGCATCCTAAACCTCTTGATTACCTTTTCTGCATATGCAGTTTGATGGAGGAATATTGATCCATCCTGGTGTCTTTCAATTTGCAACCCAAGGAATATATATGCTGTAGCGGGTCAATTTTTGGGTAATTTTATTTGTAACAGTTAGGGGCATATGTATTTTTATGTATTTCATTTTGGGCGGACTTTTCATAAAATCATTGTGCAACCGAATTCATTTCATTTATAACGGACCACGTGTTAACAGAACGGTGTTGAGCAAGATTGGTTGAGACAAAGGCGATACGCAAATTCCATTGTGCAACGTATGTGTCAGTATAACAGTCAGTGTAACAGAACAGTGAAACAACGCTATAAGACGCAGTTGTTGTTGAGGAATGCGGCGGAGCATTTGCACCTCCACAAAATTCTAAGAACTTTGTACCTGTGTGTGTGGCAGCGCACATACGCAACTGCTCAATCACGCTCCAAGTGACGCTCTGACAAAAAACCAAGATGGCCAGAGAGTGAAATTTTCATCGTTCATTTGGTTTCACTACGGAAGTGTCGTTTAGACCAAGCCCACTTAAATGACATCAGCAGAGCCAAGCCCAATATTAAGCTCTGGTCATCCACATATGTCAGCTCCATTCCCTATATAAAATGGTTACACGACAGCAAAGGAACAAGGAGCGACGACGAAAACATCGTGGCATTGAAGAACAACTTCCATGCAGGAACAGGTAGATGTACCTGTTACGTTCACAACCACACAGTCGACATTAAGCAGACGCCATATATAGTCAGCTAGAGCCGCACCCAGTTAGAGACGCTTACAACTCTGTCAGCGTCCCGGTCGGTGTTGTTTTATACGATGTGATGTGAAACAACAATATCGTTAATACCGACCGGGACTCGTGAATCAACGACGTAATAAACTAGTGTAGCGAAAGTGCGAAACGCCAAGAGTGAAATCGGACATTAAACACGTGTTCGGTCGGCATCAGGACAGTTAATGAATGTAACGAAACAGGAATGTATAAAGGCTAACTATTTTCTATATTGACTATAATATTTAAAAGGGGTTTAATTGGTGTGATAGAGTGTGTGGCAAAGCTGGGCGGCTTTCTGTGTATATTTGTGTTTGCCTTTTATGTTTGTGTACTAGAAAAAATAAGGTAAGCCGTAGATTGTAAGTCAGATTATAACAGAGTCACGTGTTGCACAACACCTGAAACATGTATTTACTAAATGTATGTTCTTAATTTCACTAAAGTAATAGTAAAACATTAAATGGAAATTCTCTTCATATAAATGTGTTGTGCAAATTATTCTCACAACCTTAAGAAATTACGTCTGCATCCCAAACATACGTATGACGCAACCTTGAAGCCACGCAATGGTAAGTAGGAGTGTGTTAACATTAATTTTAAATTATTACGATATCATTTTTTTTTTAATATAGAACGTTTCATTGGCGCCCGAACAGGGACGAATTTAATAAAATAAATTCCATACCTATAAATGGGATGCAATCGTAATTTGGAGGTTGCATGAGAATACGCAAAAGGTACTTATGTAAAGTTAAGTTACGCTAAGTAAGTAAAGAATATTTGTTCATATAAGAAACAGTAAATATCTAAAAATAATAATGGAAAATACAGCAGAGAACGGAGTCGATTTGTCCGACTCGACTGTGATAAGCGAAATAGCTGAATTAAATGAATCAGCTGTTGTGAATAGTTTTGAAGTACATTCAACGCCGAATGTAGGTCAAGGCGACAAAACTTTGAACACAAGTAGTATAAATGAAGCAAATAATACAGATGATTCGGGGATCCAAACGACCCCAAAATCAAATAGAGAAAATAAAAATAATGACAATAAAGTCGGCATCACTGACGACAAAATAGAAAATCTAGTGACACCTGTCCAAAGTAAACAAGAGATAGATAAAGAGGAGAAAGTTATGAATATGTTGCAATTAATTTTGGAGCAACAAAGTATTAAATTTGAAATACAAAATCATAATTTTAATGAGTTAAAAAATGAAATACAAGAAATGAATAAATGTGTAGAAAGTACTGATGAAACGATAAGAACTAATTTGAATAAGTTAGAACAGAGTGTGGAGCGAATGGGAGTACATGTGATGAGGACAGAGAAAAATAAAACAAATGAAAATTGTAATGACAAATGTAAAAATATGATACCAGAGAAAGAGTTAATAAATGATAACAATAATGTTGAAAATAATGAGAATAATAGTAATGTATTTGAAGAATTAGTATCGGAGACTGATACGGTAAAAATAAAGAATGAGAGTACTGATGAGTTGGTGGAAGGTAGTGATTATGAGATGTTAATGTGTGTTAATGAGTTAGAGAGAGAGTGGAAAAATAATGTTGTGGTAGAGTGGGGACAGAGGGCAAATTTTCCCTTTATTATTTATGATGTTTATGATGATTTATTGAGTCCAAAAGTGTTGTGGTTGAAGGGCAAGAGTCCCGTATTGGTAGATGAATTGAGGTGTTTATTTTTGTGGAGTAATTGTGTACCCTCTGTCCGGAATAATTGTGAGAGTGTGATGTGGTGTTATGAAGAGAGAGAGGTAAATAGAGAATGGTATGTAACAGAATTGTATAATTTGAATAGAAAGTATGATGAATGGAAAGAAGGCTTAGAAATATATTTGAATAATAATGACTACAATGATTTGATAAAAATAATTAGACCGATAGTGAATGAATGTAATGACGGAGACTTAACAAAAATACCTAACGTAGACTGGTTTAATGAGTATTCTGGTAAAATGAGTGAATTTGGTTGTTCTGGTTATGACACACAAAGTAACCAATTGTTTGTAAATAAAAAGCAACAGTGTTATATAAAACCAAGGTTGATTTGGAACGATGGAGGTTAAACTATTAAAACAATAAAAGACAGTATAAATATTTTGTTTTAATGGTTTTTTGACATGACAGATTTGGACAGAAGTGTGGAAAAAATGGAATAATAATTAACAAGAGTTGTAAATAAAATCTAGTGAATTTATATGTGTGTATGTAAGATGATTGTTGTGATAATAATGTGGAAATATTTGCAATTTAAATAAACAAATAGAATTAATTTGGAAAACAAGTAATCAGAGAATTGTAATTGTTTGGATGGTAATGAATTCTATATTGTTAATAATTAATTTAATTAAACAATTTAATACATGTTAAATATTTTGTTTGACTATTTCAATATTGTATAATTAACTTTTTAAGGAATTTAAATCATTTTGATAATAGATGGCTGAATTATTTGAGGTGAACTAATATGTTGTGAAATGTTTCAGTGGTGAGGTGAGAGTATTGTGGTATGTTGTATATGTTTTGAGAAATGGGCTGTAAGTATTGAAATTTTACAATATGAATAATGTATAACAAAAAGGTTGACAGGAGTGATTGATATGTTAATTCAGTAATGAAATATTTTGAAATAATTGCGCTAAATAAAAATAATGGTTAAAAATATATGTTAATAATAAATTTAGAATTTTTGAAAATCTGATTTCAACACAGGATAAATTCATCATGATGATAAATAAAAAGAGTTAATGAAAAATTTTAAATAATAATGTTTATAAATTTTTATATAAATTATTTAAAAGAGAATTGTTTGTTTGATGTATGCTAATAATCCAGGTTTATTGCTATTTGTGTATTGTGTTATGTGATGTATTATAACAGTGTAGTGTGGAACTGCTATGGGGGAAGGTTATAAATTTTGTATTTAATATTTTATGTTAATAATGGTTAAGCTTCCATATAAAGTGGGTTAAAACCCCATCTACATTAATATTGTCATTTAAATATAAATTCTTAAATTTAATATTACGAAAGATATTTTACTTGTGATTCCCCAAATTTTCGGGCGGTCACGGCCTCACCGAACCCTGACCGTGGAATTGGTTTAGCTTTAACAGCTATGGTTGGGGCACATTACGATTACGCGCTGACCATAACTGGCCATAGCTGTTATCGTTGTAAAGGTGTATTTTGAAATTGATGGGGGTAATAAAAAGGGGAATCACCAAACTATGGAACAGCGGCTGCCACTCTGTTCGAGAAGGAACAGCAGAGCCAGGTGGTAGATCCGTTTAAGGGTGCATGATTATTAACGAGAACATGATGATGTTTACCAATGTTAAAACTTAACAGCGGAAGCAGAGACACGGAGAGGTAAAACCCTGCTCCAAAATATACAGTCTCTGTGGAAGCGAAAGGGCGAGACAGTCCTCCATAACCTGAAATAGTGTGTGTGGCTGGGAGGTGACGCAAAGGAGTCACGAATTTTAAAATCTTATGACGTAACAATTTTGCTTATTCAAGGTTTAATCCAATCAAAAATGCTTGTGCTCTGTCCACATAATTATATGCTCAGACTCGTAAAATAAGGTTCATACTATAATTTTAAAGGTATCATTTTATTGTTGTGTGTTAGATATAGTTGTTAATAAAATGTATTTTCATTATGTGTGTAATTTTTTTTCTAAGCCAATCATTAGACGCCTGGCAGGCAATCAACATAATAGAAGTAAGTGTTGATAATGTATTACATGTAATTGTTCAATTTTGAAAGGTATTCATGGTGTTTTAATTATGTTAGGATATCAGCTGATCAACAATACCATGTCACTGGTATATTGGTTTGTAAATGTTACAAGTAATTAATGTTTAGTGTACTACAGATATTTTGAAGTAAAGATAAGAAGAATATGCAAATTAATAAAAGATAATTCATGGGTGATAAGTGTTTTATGGGACATGTAGACCTGTCCAAGTTGAATTAAAAGTTGAATGTGAAATGATGGAGATGAATATAGTGTAATGCTGTTTTTGAGTTGATGTGATATAACAGGATTTTATGAAATATAGATGTTGACACAGTGGTAATGGAGACTTTATGTAGATTTTGAATGATATATTGTTGTTTTTATAGTTAATGAGGTTATTTTGTGTATTTGTAGTAATGTAATGAGATTGAGATTTTTTGGGGATGGCAATTTTGTATTAGAGGGTAGTGTATTTGGGGAGTCCGCAACAAGGGTTGGGACGGGATAGGGACCGATTGGCGCCGGAAAGGGTTACCTAGGGGGAGTCCAGGGACCAACATAAGGGAATGAGTTTTGGGAAGGAAACACGTATCCTATGTACAAAGGGTTAGAGAGTATTTTTTCATATATGTAGAGAAGGTGGCGTTTTGTGTTGAATGATAAGTTGGGGTTTAGAGTGTTCTGATTAGTAGATATTTTTGATAGAGTTGGGTGTCTTGGGAGTTGCAGTTGATAAATATTAGAGTCAGGGGGAGAAAGTTTATATATGTATAGAAATCTCATACAGAAAAACGAGAATAAATAATTTACATCACCCACAGTATATTAAGGTAAGATTGTTGAAAAGACAGAGAGATTCATGATAAAGAATATACAATTGTTTATTTTTTTTCACCAGTGACAGAATTTTGATAAAATTTGAAAATAATGTAAAGTCAAGAAGTGTTTATTTTAAATAATTTAAATGTCAAGTTGATGATTAATTATATTAATATTTTGTTTGTTTTAAATATTTTATGTTATTATGTTTTGTATTTCAAGTTAGGATATTACAGATGTTTAAAGTGTTTTCAGAAATCATACATAACATATGTAGGTCAAGGGTTTTGGACTTGACCTAGTTATGATCAGCTGATGAGTTCATACACCTACTAAGCTTGTGTATAGTAGTTTTAATTTGTTTGTTTGATTAATTCAAACCAATATTTGAATAATTTTAATAAATGTTGTTTAATAAATAAATTTAATAAAATTTTTTTTAATGAATAAATTTAAATTTTTTTTTGATTGTAAAACTTTTGAAAATTTTAATTTTTTTTTTTTGAAAAAAAAAAAAAAAACTAGATTTTTCGCCTGCCAGCGAATTACTATTTTAGATAATGAGTTTTTATTGTGTATGTATTAATGATGTTTCTTTTATTGCATTGCATTATATTGGTAGACTATAAGTGATTCTCCATGTTAGAATAGAAATGTTTATATTAGTAGAAATGTCTAGGTTAAGTCATTTGTAACAAAAATTAGAAAAAAGAGGAAGAGAATTTTTTGATAAAAGATTTTTTTTTTTTGAATTTTGAATTTTTTAAATTTTTGATAAATTTTAAAAGAAAGTTTTATTCTTATGTGTTATGGTAATATGTAATGTTAGAGTGTGTGAGCCCAGTATTTGCCAAAGGCAGCCCAGCTTGCAAAAAGGGGATCCATATCGGCGGAGGAGCTGGAATAATTTTAGCCAGGGATTGAGGATTTTTGGGGGTAGCATGTTAGAAGGCAAGGTGGGCTATGGTGCGAGTCTGATCGATTTCTCGGTGTTGGGATCTCTTACGGAGAAGTCCAGTGATCTCGTTCAGATGAGTCCATGGTCGCTGTGACAGGGGGGTCGTGTACCCATGAGATTAAGAACAAGGGGGTTGTTGGCACTAGTTCCTCACCGGTCCTCTTCGGGGTTATCGATGAGATTTCTTCTGTTGTGAACAGCAGAATTCTCATCGAGGGGGTATTGTAGCGGGTCAATTTTTGGGTAATTTTATTTGTAACAGTTAGGGGCATATGTATTTTTATGTATTTCATTTTGGGCGGACTTTTCATAAAATCATTGTGCAACCGAATTCATTTCATTTATAACGGACCACGTGTTAACAGAACGGTGTTGAGCAAGATTGGTTGAGACAAAGGCGATACGCAAATTCCATTGTGCAACGTATGTGTCAGTATAACAGTCAGTGTAACAGAACAGTGAAACAACGCTATAAGACGCAGTTGTTGTTGAGGAATGCGGCGGAGCATTTGCACCTCCACAAAATTCTAAGAACTTTGTACCTGTGTGTGTGGCAGCGCACATACGCAACTGCTCAATCACGCTCCAAGTGACGCTCTGACAAAAAACCAAGATGGCCAGAGAGTGAAATTTTCATCGTTCATTTGGTTTCACTACGGAAGTGTCGTTTAGACCAAGCCCACTTAAATGACATCAGCAGAGCCAAGCCCAATATTAAGCTCTGGTCATCCACATATGTCAGCTCCATTCCCTATATAAAATGGTTACACGACAGCAAAGGAACAAGGAGCGACGACGAAAACATCGTGGCATTGAAGAACAACTTCCATGCAGGAACAGGTAGATGTACCTGTTACGTTCACAACCACACAGTCGACATTAAGCAGACGCCATATATAGTCAGCTAGAGCCGCACCCAGTTAGAGACGCTTACAACTCTGTCAGCGTCCCGGTCGGTGTTGTTTTATACGATGTGATGTGAAACAACAATATCGTTAATACCGACCGGGACTCGTGAATCAACGACGTAATAAACTAGTGTAGCGAAAGTGCGAAACGCCAAGAGTGAAATCGGACATTAAACACGTGTTCGGTCGGCATCAGGACAGTTAATGAATGTAACGAAACAGGAATGTATAAAGGCTAACTATTTTCTATATTGACTATAATATTTAAAAGGGGTTTAATTGGTGTGATAGAGTGTGTGGCAAAGCTGGGCGGCTTTCTGTGTATATTTGTGTTTGCCTTTTATGTTTGTGTACTAGAAAAAATAAGGTAAGCCGTAGATTGTAAGTCAGATTATAACAGAGTCACGTGTTGCACAACACCTGAAACATGTATTTACTAAATGTATGTTCTTAATTTCACTAAAGTAATAGTAAAACATTAAATGGAAATTCTCTTCATATAAATGTGTTGTGCAAATTATTCTCACAACCTTAAGAAATTACGTCTGCATCCCAAACATACGTATGACGCAACCTTGAAGCCACGCAATGGTAAGTAGGAGTGTGTTAACATTAATTTTAAATTATTACGATATCATTTTTTTTTTTAATATAGAACGTTTCAATGCCTGGTCATCAGTAACCTCAAATTCCTTTTTTAGTCCATGGATTAGATTGTTGATATCATCTTGGTGTTTAGCCGCAATTAGTCCATCATCAATATAGACAGCCAAAATCAGCCTTCGATCTTTATTCGTACTAGTGAAGATACATGGATCTGCCTTGGTAGATTCAAGTCCGTACTTCTTTAGAAATTTGGTAAACCTCTGGTTCCAACATCTGGAGGATTGTTTGAGTCCGTATATGCTCCGAAGCAGCTTGCAGACTTGATTTGTTCCATTTGAAAAACCTGGTTGCTTCATATATACATTCTCTTCAATCTCACCATTTAGAAAAGCAGTTTTGATATCGAACTGCTTCAGTTTGAGTTTTTCTTTTGCTGCAATAGATAAAATCATTCGAATTGAATCAAATCATACTACAGGACTGAAAGTTTCCTTGAAATCAATTCCAGCCTTTTGATCAAAGCCTTTGGCAAATAGTCTTGCCTTGTACCTTGAAATATTTCCATTTGGATTCTTTTTAAACTTGAAGACCCAGCGACTTCCCATGACATTGGCCCCAGGTGGTGGTTCAACTAGATCCCATACATGATTTTTAAAAAGAGATTCGATTTCTTCATTCACTGTTTACAGCTTCTTGGTAATTGAGAGGTTCAGTACCGTCTGCAATAAAACAGTCATCAATGTTAACATAATCAGCATATCTCGCTGGAGGTTTGATTGTCGATGATTGGCGCAGTGTGCTTCTGTAGTTTGTAGTCTGGTCATTCTCAGTACCAGCTATTTCAGATTCTTCAGATTGCACTTGATCCTTAGAAGTTATATCATTTTGAACGATATCATGATCTTCAACAAAAAAGTTGTTTTGAACAACTTCAGGAACTTTATCTTTCTTTTCATCGGGTAAGAATAATGATGTGTATTCTTCCCTGTTTTCATCATTTTCTTCTTCACTTTTAAATGTATTCGTGAAAATGACGTCACGTACTACATTTACTTGTTTTTTGTGAGGAAACCACACTCGAAATCCTTTAATGTGGTCTTCATATCCAATAAAATATCCCTTTTCAGATTTAGCATCCCACTTCTTCCTTTTGATCTTGGGAATGTGTGAGTACACTATTTCTCCAAATATATGTAGATCTTTTAAATTTGGTTTACAACTATGCCAAAGTTCATAAGGAGTGAAATCCTTTACTGAACTTGTACTTGTGCGATTTAATACATACACCACTGTATTGACTGCTTCAGCCCAAAAAGTCTGTTTGAACTTTCTTGCGTGCAGAATAGTACGTGCTGCTTCAACTACTGTTCTGTTCTCCCTCTCGGGTGATCCATTTTGTTCTGATGTATATGCCACTGAACGCTGGTGTGTGATTCCATGGTTACTGAGCAACTTGGAAACATTTTCACAGTCAAATTCCAATCCGTTGTCAGTTCTCATGATTTTTATCCCATTAGAACAGTGTTTTTCTGTTTTTTTAACAATGTCAGTCATGCAAGCAAGAGCTTCAGACTTTGCATTAATAAAATACACATGTCTATAATGAGAAAAATCATCTTTTAGGAGAAGAAAGTATCTTGATCCACCTAAAGATTTTTGTGACATTGGACCACACAAATCTGCATGAATAATCTCACCAATAGCACTGGTTTCGGAAGTACTCATTGGAAAGGGTAGGCGATGAGCTTTTCCAATTGCACATGCATTACAAAAACATATGTCATTGTTTTTAACTTTAACAGCAAAATGTTCAAGTACCTTTTTAACTCTAGGATAGTTTTGATGCACTAGTTTTTGATGCCATGTTTCTAAAGTATCTGCAATATTAGCACAGTTAATGTTCAATTCTTCATGTTTTTTGCTCGGTGGCTCAATTTCAAATTGCATCTCAAATAAACTATGTCTTTTGCGTAACCCCATAGCTATGACTTGACCATTTTTCAAAAATTTGCACACTTTATTATCTGAAATTTGTTTTAGACCTTTGTCTAAAGCAACACAGCTCGAGAAAAGATTGTAACTAAGATCTGGAACGTATAATACATCTACTAAATGATTTTTATTCCATTTGTCGCCATCAAATGTATTCACGTTTATATTGCCTTTTCCACAGGCTTTTAGAAAATCACCATTTCCAATACGCACCAAGATTTCTTGATTTAATGGTTTATAATCTACAAACCAATCTCGATGATGAGTCATGTGGTCAGTTGCACCTGAATCTTTATACCACATGTCAACCTTTTTAGAGCCTTGTAAAATAGATGCTAAGGCCTCACTTATAAGTGCAGTTCCCTGTGTTGTATCACGTTTTTTGCTTGTGTCATTTTTATCACTTTTATTATTGAATTTTCTGAATCTACAATTTCGAGCCCAATGGCCTGGCTTGCCACAAACAAAACAATCCCCTTTTGGTTTAAACACATTATTAGAATTGTTTTTATACATACCCTGTTTTGCACCTTTGCCTTTATATTGAGATTTTGATGCAAAAGCTTTGCTTTCAGTCTTTTCAGTATCATTCACTCGCATTTCTTCAACTCTTAATCTATTAATGAGGTTTGTTTTTATACGATCAGCCTCAGCTGTTGACTCCCATGCACACAGAAAATGACTAAAACTCTTTGGCAGTGTAAGCAGAATTTTTGACACTATCATCTTGTCATCAACAGTTTCACCCATGCTTTTAAGTCGATAGGCTAAATCTTCAATCTTTGAAATGTGTGTGGCCAAATCATCAGCTAAATCCTTGACAAATGAGTGCCACTGCTGTTGAAGAATGTGCAGAGATGCTTCGCATTATTGCTCATACACAGACACAAGTTTTTCCCACATTTCTTTTGCATTTTCTAGATGCACAAGATGAATCATGGTTTTTTCAGTCAGAGTTGTCACAATTACTCTCTGAGCTGTCCCGTCTGCCTTTACGAAATCAGATTTCTTCTTTTCATATTCTTTTTTCTCGGCTACAGATGCATTATTATCTAACATAGTGGGCATAACTTGTACACCTTTGACTACATTCCATAAGCTGTAGGATTTCAATATAACTATAATCTGAAATTTCCATACATACCAGTTCTCGCTACCTTGTAACTTGTTAATATGTATAATTCACTTTCCATGTTTATGTGTAGAGGTTAATTTTCACTTTTACACACGCGGTCGGAATAACCTTTTTATTTGCACGTAAACACGTTTTAAACTATCACTGAATTGATTCACTTTCCATGTTTATGGCGTTGTGGTTAATTTTCACTTTATCACGCGGTCGGAATAACCTATTTGCATGTAAACACGTTTTGGACTATCGCTGCTCAATTTCACATAAATATTGCCCTTTGCGCGCACCTGGGCCTATAACCTGTTAAAGGATATAAGTGGTGGACAATTAACTGAGTGATTGATCAAATATAAAAAGGGTTTTATTAGAAATTACAAACGCATCAGCTGTGCTCACACAATACACACGCACTAACAACTACAACGACCTAGTTACATCTTACGTTTTTTCAAGTTGGCACTAGTGAACATATAACTTCATTTTTATAATCACAAAGTATATAATATTCGAATCATTCTTTATATTTCATAAACATCACTTTTAACTGATACTTAATGTTTATTCAACAGTTTGCATGTCTAGATTACTTTGTTGAACACTACCTGTTATAGACCCAACTATGCCTAATATCACTGTGTTGCTGTCCAAAATTTAATAATGGAGCAAATTAGCATTCTAATTTAATTAATACAATATACCTAGGCTAACACAAGATGGTAGGCCTTACATTCACCATTGCATGCGTTCTTATGGGAGTAAAAATTTAAATTTTTGTCTCCGTAAATAGGTTCGACCGCCATGTAAAATTATTTTTCTCGTGTTTATATAACCTATAAGAATAGAATAAAAATATATCAGCGCAATATCAGCATTGATGAGAATTTTCATAATTACCCAAGGGGTAATTATCTCATTTTAAAAAAAAAGTCCCTGTGAGGGCACTGACTGCAATTTAATTAAATAATTTTTTTTATTATAGATACTCCTGTAAGTCTGACAATTATTTTGTCTACTCTAAAAAAATTCCATTTATTACTTTTATGGTGATTCGTGTATGAACATTACATAATTTTATTTTTCTTACAGATGTAAGATGGGCTCTGTTTTGTGAAAATTTATGTGATCGATTTTCAAATGATTGCACATATTACACAGGAACTTGATTTACCACACACACAAATTTCTGATGTGACTGATCAAGAGTTGGTAAGTTGGAGTGGTAGATTAGGCCTGAAATTTATGCTAAATTTTGTTCGTAAATTCCGCCTAAATTTTTTGCCAGTAATTTAATCTGTGGCTTTGATATGAAGTATAAAATGTCTGAAGACAAGAACTAAGCCTTGAGTTCCTACTCAGTACACCCATTAGCCTATAGAAATATTAGCTAGACTGTGTACGTTTTCAGTTGTAAAAGGAAATAGGCCTACCTATATTTGTGTAATGTATCCAATTTGTAAGTCATTTTATTCATAAAATGTGGTCCTACCTAACTCAAGATGGTAGGCCTTACCATAATATATTTAATTTGAACTCTGCTCGTATTTAACTAGTTACATATTTTATTTAATTCTTCAGTCCAGCTATATTACTCTAAATATACTTTCAAATTCAGCATTTTTCAGAGAACCGTAATTACTTAATAAGATATGACTTAGTAAGTTAAGGTTAATTTTAAGACCTAATATAACAAAATTTATAATATAGGCCTATGGCCTCTGTATCCTCACTGAAGCACACTGTTGTAACTTTTTGTACACATAGTTACTTTCATACCATTGAGTCCATTAAATTGAAATATTGTGGGGTTCCTTTTTATTAGCAGTGGACTGTATATTGTAAAACTAAAATAGTTAAAATTATTTATTCTAATGTAATCAACAATGCATAAATATTAAGCGTTCACTGACCTTGTCCTTGTGCATTGTAAATGTCCCGTTGTAAGCAACACTTCGCTGACTTTTTAGGCAGTCCTAAACTTAACAATAATATTCTAATAAACGTTAAACACGTAAAATAAACACATGAAATAAGCGGAGTTTTAAATTATAAGTGAAGTAAAATAACAATAGCGGTGAATAGACTTTCTATTCTTGCGGTATGCGTGTATAAACCAAAAAAAAACTGAACTGCATGATATGACTTACACTACAGGAAAGAAAACTCTCTAATTATGACTGTTGATTACTATGTGAATTGTACTTTGAAACAGTACATGGGAGTGCACTCTATTAGAGAACTAATGAAGTAGAGATAGGGTGAGTTTAATTATTGTTATGAAAACAAAATATTTGACACACCGGCCCCTTTGAACCAACTGGCTCAACAAGAAACATTAAAAGAACATAAGAACAAATTTGATCCTTTGGAAGAGTATAATAAAACTAAATTATAAGGGGCAGTAGCCAGTTGACTGGTCAAGGATTTTAGTAAATGGGAAGACGGGAAACCTTAACAGAAAGACGGGTCAAGGTTCCACCGGCAGTCTTCATGTTGACGACACGTACCACTCCATCATTCCCTGGAGATACTGAGATTACTCTCCCGAGCTTCCACTTGAGGGGTGGCAGGTTCGTTTCATGAATAACGACTAAATCTCCTATTTTGAGATTTTCTTGAGGTCTGATCCATTTGGACCGTTCTTGAGGTGTGTGGAGGTACTCCATTTGCCATCTTTTCCAGAGATGTTGCGTGAAGGCTTGAACCAATTTCCAGCGTTTTATGTGATTAAGTGGTGCATTAGTTAGTTGAGGTTCGATCAGGGCATTAAGAGGTCCTCCAGTTAGAAAATGTCCTTGTGTAAGAAGTTGAAGATCTGAAGGGTCATTCGAGAGAGGAGCTATCGGCCTCGAATTAAGGATAGCTTCAACACGCACAACTAAGGTGGTAAATTCTTCGTACGTTAAAATGTGTTCACCTATGACTCTGGTGAGATGATATTTTGCACCTTTAATGGCACGTTCCCAAAGTCCCAAAGTCCACCTTGGTGAGGTACACATGGAGGAATGAAATGGAATGTGATACTGTTGTTCGTAGCAAAATCTTGCATCTCTGGTTGCTTCATGAGATCTTGAAAACATCTTTTGAGCGAAGAAGCAGCTCCTATGAAATTAGTCCCACAATCAGAGTACAGGTCTGATACAAGACCTCTCCTAGAGACGAATCTCGTAAGGGCTGCAATGAAGGCATCTGTAGTTAAATCAGTAACCACTGCCAAGTGTACAGCTTTTGTTGCAAAACAGATGAACAGGCAGAGGTACACCTTTGTAGGCTGTATCCTGCGAAGTGTAAAAAACTTGACCATGTAAGGGCCAGCATAATCAACTCCAGAAGTGTTGAAACAACGAGTAGGGGTAACACGACCGGCTGGTAGATCACCCATGAGCGGAGACGTGTTTGTTGAATTTGTACGAAAACACCGGAAAACATCGTACGCATTTAAATATTCTTGAGCGTATAACACTGCGGGCAGAGAGGATCCAACAGTGTTGCTTGGAGGAACTGGGGACCAGCGTGCAGGTACATGCCATGATAGAAATCGATGAGTAAATGAATAATGACATGATTTTTTGGCAGAAGAATAGGGTGTTTGGCATTGTAAGTAAGCGCAGAGTTCTTCAATCGACCTCTGACATGGACTATTCCTGCATCATCAATAAAGGGTGCTAGACATTGGATGCGGTTTGAGCATGTCCTTTTCTTGGAGAGTAGATCTATGTCTTCTGCAAAATGATGTCTCTGAATGAGCCAGCAAATGCGGTTACAGGCGTTATTTAATTCAGTTACTGTAAATGATCCACGTGTGGTGGTTTTAAATTTCAAACGGGTTATAAAGCGAAGGGCATAAGCCATTACATGAAGAAGAGTCTTCCAAGAAGAAAACTTTGTAAGAAATCCAAATGTTGGGACTTCTTTTGTGGTCATCATAAGATTAAGCACATTTGGTTTCATTTCAGGAATGGACGCCTCTGAAATTGGATGAAGGATAGATTGTGGCCAGGTCTGCGTTGATTTAGTGAGCCATGGTGGTCCTAGCCACCACTGGCTATGTTTCATTAGAACCGTGGGTATCAAGCCTCGAGAAGCACAATCAGCAGGATTGTCAACAGTTGAAACATTTCCAGACGTGCGGTGAAACTAAGTCTTATATTTGTGCCACACTATTAGCAACATACACCTTGAGATGAAAAGATGGAGTGTGTATCCAAGATAGAACTACTGTAGAGTCGCACCATGCTGAAATGTTGTCAATCTTGTGATGTTGTGAGAGCTGTTCTGTACAGTAATGTAGAAATTTGGCTTCTTTCACGAATCGTGACCACTTCTCGGAAATATGATCAGGTAATGGAGAATCCCAATCTAAGCCTAAGGTCCATACATGCTGCATTAAGACTTTAGACCAAAAAACTATTGGGGATATCCAACCATAAGGGTCATAGATCTGAGCAATTGATGAAAGTAAAGTTCTTTTTGTGTAATTACTTGAAGGTGTGTGCATCAAATATGAAAAGACATCAATATCTGGGATCCATTTTAGCACTAAAACACTTGAAAATGGCTGTTCTGATGTGCGTAACATGAGGGGTGTCTCATGATCATCTTGCATGACATTTTCTAAGAGTTTAGGATGGTTTGAAGACCACTTGCTCAGTTCGAATCCACCCTTTTTCAAAAGTAAAACAACATCCTCTTGAAGGTGGAGAGCTTCTTCCAGAGAATTGCTCCCTAATAGAGCATCATCAACATATATTTGCTGTTGGAGTGCTTCAGCAGCAAGTGGATGATTTTTTCCTTCGTCCATAATGAGCTGTTGTACTACTCTATTAGCAAGGTAAGGCGAGGACGTCATACCATAAGTGACAGTAGTCAATTGGTAGACCTTTAGCGGGACTGAAGTGTCTTCTCTCCAGTATATTAACTGAAAGATCTGATCATCTTTATGGATGGATATCTGCCTAAACATTTGTTTGATATCACAAGAGAAAACAAATTTATGTTGACGAAAGCGAAGAATTATATCAGTAATGTCATTGTGCAACTTTGGACCCTGATGTAGAATGTGGTTCAGTGAGACACCTGAAGAAGATGGTGCTGATGCATTGAAAACAACACGGATTTTCCTACCTTTAAAAACGCCATGATGTGGCAAAAAGTAATGCAGCTTGTTCAGAGACGGCACAGATGTGCACAGTTTCATGTGCCCACATGCTAAGTAGTCATTCATAAAATTGACATACTTCTGTTTAAACTCAGGTTGAGATTCAAATTTGCGTTCAAGTGTATTAAACAGGCGTTTTGCCAAAGTTGTAGAATCACCTAGTTGAGCAGGGTTTCCGCTGAAAGGCAAGTGACAAACATATCTGCCGGAGGCATCTCTCTTATGAGTAGAGACGAAGTGAGCTTCACATTTTTCATCTTGTGGAGCGAGTTTTGTAGTGTGAGGTGGTTCCTCTATGGACCAAAAACGTTGCAATGTTGCGTGCAGATCACGATCATTCGTCGATAAAAGAGTCACTAAGCCTGAGTAAGGCTTAGACTTAAGTGAAACAGGTGTCGGACCAAGCACAAAATAGCCAAAGATTGTATTGACAGCGTATGGCATATTCTTGCCGAGATTGATAAAGGTACCATTAAGAGTCAATGCAAATAAATCTGCTCCAAACAGAAGGTCAACTGGACCCGGAACATCAAAAGTGGGATCCGCTAGCATACCTTTGAGTCGCTCTTTAATTTCTGGTGGGAGCTGAACACGAGGCAGGCAGATTGCGTGATATTTTATTAAGAATCATGACTGGGTGAGATTTTGCTAAAATATTCCCACTGAGCAAAGACAATGTCACAAAGGTAAGTCCCTTTGTTTTCACTGCCCCAGATGTTCCAGAACTTAGTGGCATCTCTACCGCACCGGTAGAGATGCCACTAAGTTCTGGAACATCTGTTTGAGAGGGATACAAACACAAAGTCTTTGCACAACTTTCTGAAATAATAGTTGTTTGGGATGGACTATCAAGCACAGCTCGTACAACTGCTGCATTTCCATTGGCAGATGTGATATGCACCAAAGCAGTTGCGAATAACACAGTGTTATTCTGAGTGAAAGAAACACCTATCAAGGTAGTATCCTGGTGACACTCTGCAGAGTGGTTTTGCTTATACATCATCGTTTCAACAGAAGGGCACAAGGTAGGTCTATTTGACTGAGTCAATTTTTGTTGCGGTTGTGCGGAGCGGTTCTGATCAAAAAAATGTAGTAGGCTATGGTGACGCCTATAACATACATTGCATGTATGGACGGACTTACAGGTGACTAACTTATGTGTTCCAAAACAATTTTGACACAAGTTCTTATTTTTAACAAAAGGTTGTCTGTCTTGTACAGTAAGTGCGGAAAAATCTGCACATCTACATATGTTGTGTGAATTTGATGAACAGAAGATACAATGCTGAGTGTGAGTAGTGACCACCGCTATTTTTTGTGGTTTAAACTGGTTTGTATTCATTTTAAAGCTACTGATTTTTTGAGAGATTTGAAGAGAAGGTTCATTTTTTGAGATCATATTAGTTAAACCCGCTGCCTCTTTGCAAGAACATTCATTTTCTAAGAATGTAATTACTTCTGTAATGGTAGGAACATTTTGTAAATTATCTCGAGAGTTTGGTCCTGAATTCTGTGTCAAATCTACGCAAAATATATTAGGTCAACAACAAACTTTCGCTAGCAATATCATGTCCTAGTGCTTTGAGCGCTTGATAATTTTCATTGTAGGTCGACAGAAAATTCCTCATTTGTTTAACTGAAGGATTGTGCAATTGTTGTAAATTAAATATATTGTTTATGTGAAGTGTTATCAACAATCTATAATTTTGATATCTTTTTAGCAAAGTTTGCCAGGCTATGGCATATTTTGTATTAGTGACAGGCAACGATTTAATTAAATTTAGCGGCTCATCAGTCAAACAAGAAAGCAGTATGTAAATTTCTCCACATTAGAAATGGTTTCATTTTTGTGCACTGCATTTTCAAACAGACTGTGAAAGGCTACCCATTTCTCAGGTTGTCCAGAAAATGTTCCCAAGTTTAAGCAAGGTAAATTTATGGTGGGAGTAGGCGCAACTATTTGTGATGCACCAGTGTGAGACTGATCCAAGGTTTCCTGCGGTAGCGATGGTAGAAAAGGAGCACACGAACTTTGAATAGCTATATTTAAGTCTGATATAGAATCTTGTAATCTTGAAATCTGTTCATTATCCAGATCGTCTGGTAAAGGTGTTGTACTAAATAGTTTATTTATAAGCCTTTCAAATTCAGCATATTTATTTTCTGTGGTGGAACTAAGCAAACTAACTTTTCGTGTTTGCTGTTCAGTTAAATTACCTATACCAATAACCTCAAGAGCAACAGTTTGCTTGTTAATATTATGAAGCCTACTCTCAATCAGTTCACTTTGCTTCACAAAAGAAGAAAATCTCATTTTGGTAATTTATTAATACACTCGCTTTAAAAAACAGATTCAGATGTAAATAACAAAAGAGTTTTAAGTAAAAGTTGTAATTCACAATGTTCTTCCAGTATTCACTAATTTCCAGTTCAAATAATTAAAATTTTTTTTTTATCACTCTAAAATACCAATAGCGTAGATGACAGTAATAATGGTAATATGGTAATAAAGGAATATGGCTACTGTATTTTATAGAAACTAATACAGAGGTCGGTTTTGAAGAAACACACTACACTTTAGAACTATGCTTGCTAGATAAAACATGAAATAACACGCTGCACAATGAATCAATAAAACTATGCTTCCATGAAAAAACATGAAATAATTATAACAAAATGAAAAGAGCACTGAGTATTGGCAATACTTGCCAGTAGTAAATAATTGTTTTATTTTTTATTTTTAAGCGTTACAATAATTCAATAAACGTAATAATAAAGACTGTAATAATTAATAAAAATCTTGCTTTCCATCGTGCTGGGTTCAGAATGAAAGATGCTATCCGGGCTGGATGGACCAAAAATGTGGGGTTCCTTTTTATTAGCTGTGGACTGTATATTGTAAAACTAAAATAGTTAAAAGGATTTATTCTCATGTAATTAACAATACATAAATATTAAGTGTTCACTGACCTTGTCCTTGTGCGTTGTAAATGTCCCGTTGTGAGCAACACTTCGCTGATTTTTTAGGCAGTCCTAAACTTAACAATAATATTCTAATAAACGTTAAACACATGAAATAAGCGGAGTTTTAAATTATAAGTGAAGTAAAATAACAATAGCGGTGAATAGACTTTCTATTCTTGCGGTATGCGTGTATAAAACAAAAAAAAAACTGAACTGCACGATATGCCTTACACTACAGGAAAGAAAACGCTCTAATTATGACTGTTGATTACTATGTGAATTGTACTTTGAAAGAGGTAATGGGAGTGCACTCTATTAGAGAACTAATGATGTAGAGATAGGGTGAGTTTAATTATTGTTATGAAAACAAAATATCTAAAAAATATATTTGTCATAAAAATTTTGTTTTAACACAGCTCTGCTTTAAAAATTAAGGGCTAACATTTGTCAGGTAAAAGAAAAAGTGAAAAGAGAATTTGAACTGTGACTTCTTTAATTTTTGACTTAAACATGCATTTTAATCTCGATTAAATTTTTTAATAAAATTGTGCTGTTTTTAAATTTTATAATATTAACTTGCAGACAGAAAAGGTTTTGCTGGTGACTAAAGAAAGCATCGTTCTTTTATCTTATGTAAAATTTATTATTGCATGCAAGTCTGATTAAAGCTCACTAAACTAAAATTATCACTGCTTACAGCAGGTTCTTAAACCCGATAATTGATGTAGGCCTATAGTGTTATTTTTATTTAATATCCTATTATCTGTATTTATAATCTGTAACTTAATGTGTAGAATTGTATTTATATTGTTTAACCTCCTAAATGATACTCAACTAATATCACATGAAATTTAAAAAAATTAATATCTTAATATTCTAAAACGTTTTATGGGGTGTGTTATACTTAATAGTAGATTTAAATGATACAGAGTATGGATGAATTATCCATAATGTATTTGCTAGTTATAATCAGGATTATATTATTCAATGCTAATCATTTGAACAGATTTTTGTTTTTCGAGTTTGTATGATTATATTAGAAATCTTTTTCAGGAATCTTCAGTGCAGGGATGTAACCAACCAATAGTGCTAGCTGAACAACAAAAGGATCTGCAGTATGTAAGTTTGTTTTTAACTTTTAGAATTGCGTTCATTTAAATTAAAATAGATTACTATAAAATAACTACTAGATTATGCTGTAAATTTAATTTTTTTAGAAATTTACGCAAAATCCATTAATTTTCCGTAAATTTATAGTGCTAACCTACAAATATTGTGCTAGATTAAGAAAATGAATTATTCTCTTAATTATTAGCTTAATATTCTTAATTATTAAGTTAGTGAAACTTATGTATGAGTTTTGTAATGATCTTTCAGGTTTCTCCTGAACTTTCCAGAATCGACTGGGAAAAAATGACTATTATTGCACCTTCAGTAGTATCGACATCAGATGATATTGATGTGGAAAACATATCAAGTGGAGAAGGTAATATAATCAAAGAAATTTAGCCTATAGATAATTTCAAATTTTATTTTTTTCTATTTGTGAATTTTGTAACATTAGCATATTTGATTTAATGTTTGTTTCATAAGTAGTGTTAGGTTTACCTAAATTATCTGTACTTGACAAACTAGACTTGTATACTTTAAATCAATTAAGATAATCAGCTTTGAACGTAGCGCAATGAATTCATACCATATTTCATTAATGTTTTGTTTTCAAAGCATTTTTTTGTTTGGGCGTTATTTAATTTGTGTTATGGCAAAGTTAATTTCCTGCATCAGGAATGTCCTATTTCATTGAGCAAGCTTTATAGGAGATTTTGAAGTTTGTTTTAAAATAGCCATTAATGATTGTGTTTTGTCTTGTTCATGACAACAATATAAAGTTATTAACAGTCCCATTTACATTTTAAATGAGAAAATTTAGTAACATAGTAGTTGGAATCATTTTTAATTAGTAGTATTATAGGGTGTCAATGCTTTCAAATCAGGGGCTTCCTTTGGAAAGTATAATCATATGATAATTTTAAGATAAGTATTGTTTGAAGCTCTAAATAAGTTTGTTTATATTATTTTTTATGTAAAGAGTTTTGGAAGCTGCTGGAAAAACAAAAGTTCTTAATAAAGTACATAATTAGTTTAATAACGTTATTTCCCATAAAATTGCAATTATTTCATTTAGTAATTTGCACTTTTGTTGATACTGGCAATGATAATTATTTTTCTCTGTTAGCTAAAATTCTTTCTTTGTTACAGAGTCCATTGTTGTAGAACCTCTTATATCGCCAGATGGTTGTGCAAGATTCATAAGTTTGGAGGTAAATTTCTCCTTATAGAACTGCTGTATTCTTATATAGTTAACTCTCTCTCACTCTCTCTCTCTCTCTCTCTCTCTCTCTCTCTCTCTCTCTCTCTCTCTCTCTCTCTCTCTCTCTCTCTCTCTCTCTTTCTCTCTCTCTCTCTCGCATGCACACACACACGCACAGAGAGAGAGAGAGAGAGAGAGAGAGAGAGAGAGAGAGAGAGAGAGAGAGAGAGAGAGAGAGAGAGAGAGAGAGAGAGGTGAAATATTAATGCACCATATTAAAAAGTTGTAGTTTAAATGTAACTTGAAGATTTCATTTTGTTGTAAACATACCAGTCTAGTTTTTCTATTTATAGTTTGTTATTTTTTTTTAATAATTTGAACTAATTGAACACCTAATGAATCCTACACTCCCTCACAGAAAAACCTATATTTAGTTCATTTATATGGTCATCTGAGTTTAGTTATGTTTGATATAACAAATAAAATGTTTATTTCATCAAAGGTGTTTTGACTTTTTGTAATTATGTTCTTGTAAATAAATATTCTATGTACTTTATTAATGTAATCTTATAGTTACTGATAAAGTAGCAAAGCCCAAATGTCTGTGTGGTATTTTTGTTGTAATATATATCTGATATATATCTGTTGTGGTATATTTGTCTGATATGTATTATTTTTGCAATGTTTTTATGTATCTTCTCAGAAGAAATAAATTGTTCATTATCCTTAATATTTATGAATTATTGATACCATAGAATTGAAACGGTTTTGTATAAATTTTGTAATAAAAATCACTGTACTTGTAAGTCATTTTTTCTCATTAACCTAGTGACCATAACACATTCCTTGTGCAATGCAAGTAGGCCTACCAAATACATACCAAAAATGTATATCCCCAATTTTGATAGAATATTTGATTTTTGTTGGCACCAGAATTTTACTTTGATTTTACTTTCATGTTCCATAAGGAAATGGAAGTATGGTGATAGCAAAAAAATTGTGTTCGAGATTTTGCAGATTCTGATTGTACTACCCTCAAAACATGAAAAAAGGTAATTTTCCGAAAAGTGTCTGTGTGTCTGTCTGTAGATTTTTTTATGGCAAACGATAAGAGCCGCAAATTCAAACAGAATCAAATAATTTTTTGCATACAGCCCTGAATTGTAGAGTATTCAAGACCTATTGTTTTTTGTGAAGATCGGTTAAGACAAAGGGGTAGTTTACCAGCAACATTTTATGTTGTAACAAGAGAAATTTTTTCATGACGAACGATAACTGCCGTAAATTCAAACAGAATCAAATAATTTTTTACATATGTGCCTGAGTTATAGAGGACTCAAGGCCTATTGAGTTTGGTGAAGATCGGTTACGGGGAAAGGGTAGTTTACTGGAAACATTTTTTGTTGTAACATAATATTTTACCTGATAATTTTTTTTATATATGTACTACGTTATTGGCAACAAAGAAGCAGTTTGTTTTTAAAATTCCTTCCCGGCCTGTTTGGCCGTAGACCAATGTTTTCTGCAAAACCAGACATTTCGGCAGTGCCATCGACTTCAATCATCAGTGAAAATCAAGTGCGATAACGTGAGGTGGTATACGTTAGTGACCACAGAAAGTGGCTGAAGCAGTAAGTAGAAAGAAGTAGTTTCAATGGAAATATTTCATTTCGAAAATGATTTTAAATATAAATCTTAGAACATGGAAGTCGTGTATGATTCTCCATACCAATATTTTGTTCTTAAGTGTGCTATTAAGTATTATGAATCTTCTTTTTCTCCATGTCAAGATATAGGATTACAGCCTGTTCTGCCTTCACTGAAGGCATCTCTTTTCCTTGCCCAACCTATATCGCGTCTTCCCTGAGGTCTGTATCTTATTACTTGTTTAGGTAGTCTCATGTTTTCCATTCTCTTGATATCCTGCCTCTATTTTATTTGTCCTTCCCTTATTCTGCCAGCTATAGAATATACATTTAACTTGGTTCTTATATTTTCATTTCATATTTGATATCTAAGGGTTTGTATTACGAATACTCGACTCAATATTTTTCTTGTTAGATTCGAAGTTTTAAGTAATTTTCTCTTAAAAAGTGTGTATGAACATAACAAAAATTTGACAGATATTTTTGTCACAAAAAACTTCTATGATATATTATGTATAAATACACATATGAAGGTATACAATAGATTTGATTTGTTTAACAGTCATTATAAGACAGTATTACCATATAGGGGAGAGCAGAGAGACATAAGTGGATACTTTGTACTTCTTCAAGTGTCCCTTAGTCGCAGCACCTCTGCAACTATATAAAGTTTTTGTTATAGCTTGTAGTACGTGCTCCTCCAGTCTGATTATAGCAGTGTACAGTAAAATGAGTCTTTGTTACCTTTTGTATTTTGGAACGTGTAAAGCAACCTTTTTGTGACTAATTTGCTATGGGTGTTTACAGCTATGTACTTTGTTGGATCCATGGTAAGTGTACAATTGAATCATACTAATACAAAAGCAATGTGGCAGCATGAGGGCAAGTTATGTTTCTCTATAACTATTAAAAGAAAACTAATTCATAACCTAACAGATCTCAGAATTAATTATGTGTCAGTTACTTGTGATCCTGTAATAAAGATTACATGTTTATTAAATCGTAAAAAACTAAAATTTTTAAAATGATAATAGTAATAATGGCTCCTTTTTATGCTGCCTAGGAAATTTAGGAGATAGAATAGGTTGCCTAAAGTGAGTGTTCGACTCGCACACTAAAGGTAGAGTGGCCAGCAGCACTACACTTCAGCCACTAATTTTAAAATTAAAGGTGTACCTTCAATTTCACCAGAAGGAAAGGGGTATGTTGGTACAATGTAAGTAAAACATTTTGTTCTGTTTTCTTTTTTCATATTTGGTTTAAACGTACAAGTGAAAAACTTTCTGGGGCAATGTAGCTCACAAACCCTACAAAGACTCGGCGTTTTCCACAACTTGTATTTAGGAAAGAACATAAAGAAAAATCAGATTTCTGTGTTATGATCTGCACTATTCTGTTAGTTATTATGGTTTGTACCCTAAGAATATTCGTATGTTAGCCTCCGAATACGTGTTTGCAAATAATGTCGATTTTCTAGTGAACTGGTCCGGTAAAAGATTGTTTTACTGGCTTCATGCAGCGACATTCAAGGTTGTCTTTTAGGGAGGCTGAAGCAACAAGTTTTGCAATAATATTTAGTTTTAATAAACATAACATAAAACTTTCTTCAATATTCGAATTCTGTCGTAAGTCGCCTTCATCTTTATTGTCACAATATTTGGAATATGAAGGAAACCAGGCAGTGTAACAACAGTGCACTGTCCCAACAAAGTTGTCAGTTTGAAGGGAAATAAACAAGTCAAAGGGTTATGCCTTTGGAAAAGGGTGAAACCAGTGGTATTTTCATAGATGGCAGCTGGAAACCAACACTTATCGTTATCCCCAGAATGTTATGTAGAGATCACTTTGATTATTTATGGACCAGCAGGTTGTATTGGAGTAGCACATCCATCAAGATAAATTACAGCCTCTCTTTTTTTACTATTTATGAAACAGTTTATACCTCATACCCGTTAAAATCTGACTTCAGTCATTAGACAAGAGTGTTTATATGGCCTGTTTCAGTGTAGCTGCTGAGAGCTGGATGACAATAAACCCAGGTAAAACCATGACAATATATGACATACCTGGGCTAGCAAAAGATACTCTTTCAAAGGCAGCTACACCATCTAACTGACAGCAGGTTTTAGTTCAACTGGAATTTGGCCATTAAATTAAAATATATTCAGTATCGAAGAGTTTCTGTGTTTACCTGTAATTGACAGAGAGATAGAAGACAAAAGTAATTATGAAGTAAGATTAACACCAACAAAAGATTGTCAAGAGACCACAGAAGCCGGACCTCCCACGTTGGGAATAAACGAGACATCTGCTAATACCTTAGCACAATTTACATCAGAATAAATTCACCCTTATCCGAAAGCGACTGCAAAAATAAAAAAAAAGCGCTAAGAAGAAAAAGTCAAGTATTCTCACTGACTCCTGTTAAAAAAGCAATTCGTATTGAAGAGGAGGCATGACAAAAGAAAGAGCGATCAAAACGGAAACTAATCATGAATGATAAAACGAAGGCAATTTGTGGACTATTTAGAAACGGTCAATCAAACTCTCCAAGACTTAAGAAATTGTAACAAATTAGTGGATAGCGTAACTTTTGTTATTTCAGAGGATTCTCGCTAGAGATTACCTGTAACTGCAAGAGGAACCCACGCTGATATTATCTAAGTGTGTTTAAAGTCCTCGGCAATGTGGAATGCTATTCAGACTAAATTTGCAAAGCAATATGAGAGCCCATTAAGGAGGAGGTGATGGTGATTTTTCTACAAACTTACTGCACCTCAGTGACGGCAGTGTTCCTAATGACAATAGCTTCACAGAAATTGACGAAAAACTGGTTCATAGTAAATAGTACAACTGTATTAATTGCTAAAATCTGTGCAAAACGTCAAGTGTTTACTTGATAAAAATTACAAGTGGTTATTCCCAAAGAATCGAATCTGTGAAGGAAAATAATGATACAAGTTTGGAAAAATTTTCTGGGGATAATTTTGAATTCTTTAATCAATCTTGCATTCCGCCACAATGGTTCATTCTGAAGGTTGGCACTCCAACAATGTTGTTGAAAAATTTACATCCTCCAAACGTTTGCATAATACAAATTGCAGGTGACATACGCGAATTTCTGTGTCAAGTAGGTAGTAGCGTTATTATCGACTCAAAAGCCCTCTTCACACACACATTCGAATCAGTAGGCTACTGGTTGTTAGTATTACCTGTTTAAGCCTACCTGGTGTAATTACCAACTTATAAATTGTAACATTCTTTACTTTAGTACACACTTGAAGGAAATTAACAGTTTCAAAATTACATCCGTTGCATTTACATAATTTTCATTAAACCTACTTAATATGTAGTAGTGGACGATAAGCTTTTCCAGGTTTTACTAGTACTTGACCTACAACGGTCTGATCTCCTACACTCAGTGCCTCTGTCTTTAATCACTGCTTTTTTACATAATAATTTTCTCATTCCTGCATAGAATTTACCTGCTCGCACAGAAGGCAACAGAATTTAGTGAACCCAAGCTGCTATCGAAGTAAAACTATGTTACTTTCACATCTCCGTAGGTATGCCACGAATATCCGTCATACTGAATTCTGCTCAATAAAAGTTTTATACTATCACATGACTTCAAAATGTAAGCAGTATAAACTGAAGGGATTGGTGACCATTTATTTTCAGTGTGAAGTAGTACTGTTTGCAAATTAACCTGCGAGAGTCAGGCCCGCATTTACACGCAGACTATCTAGGCTGCAGCCTATGGGCCCGCACCACACAAAAAAACTGTTTAAAAATTTTAATTTTGAATAGACTAAAATAAAAAATGTCTTTGTTTTAATACCGTGGTGCGGGCACTCTTATAACCATAAAAGACGTCGACGCAGTTATTTCGTGTGGACTAATTCAGCTGAACTCTTCAGTGGTCAACTGATATGAGTGAGTCAGCATTCAGGAAACTCGATCGCTTGGTGTCGCGTGGGAACTGGAGGGGGTTTCCCTAGGACCTGCTGTAAGTGAAAATGTTTGCTTGGAAAATGACATTGGATTGTGGCCGGAGTTTATGACACAAGGTAATATAGATTACTGCATACAAATGGGCGCCACAGCACTTCAAAATTGTGACGGTGATCTATTTGACTGTAAATCTGTACACAGTATTTTGGGATGATATCTTGGGACAAGTAAACAAAACTAGTGAAACTCTGCAGAACCCTAGATTGGACGTGAACATAGCCGCGTCAGCTCTGACATCGCTAACAAGTTTCATAGGAACAAAACGGGATAGCTTTGAAGAATATGAGGTGAAACCTGCTGAGCTAACTGATTGCACTGATTATGGGAGTGAAACACGGTGCAACCGCAAAATAAACGTTCGTTCGGCACCTCTTGACTGTTCCCAGTCCAAGCACCAGTAGCTAAGCTGACCCCATCAGAAAAATTTCGAACCCAGAGTTTCCTTCCTGTCATAGATCAATTTGAATCTTCATTGCGGCAGAGCTTGAGGCATACAAACTAGTTGATACCCGTTTTGGGTTTCTCAACAAGTTGGATACACTTACTAATGAAGAGATAATTGCAGCAGCTCAAAACTTAGTAGAAACATATAACAATGACTTAGACGATCAATTGGGAAATGAAATGATTCAGTTCAAGGCTTTTTACCATGAGTTTCAAAAAGATGATGAGGAAAATGAAAAAGTCATTAGTCAGTTGAGGTGGATGTATAAACTCCTCCTAGAAAGAAACGTCAAAGATTGTTTTCCTAATATCAAGGTCGCTCTAAGAATGCACCTGTCACTTATGGTCACTAACTGCAGTGGAGAAAGGTCATTTTCAAAATTGAAGTTGATCAAAAACAGGCTTCGAACCTTCATGTTAGAAGACAGGCTCAACGTTTGAGCTTTGCTCACCATTGATAGTGAGATTTTAAGACAACTAATTTATGAAGATATTATAAGTAGATTCATTAGTATGAAGTGTAGGCGCAAACCAATTGGCCACTAAGCCATAGTTATATGTAGTAACTACAATTTAGTAGTAAATTGTACACACAGTATTTTCATACATATTAGTGTCATAGTATTGTATAGTACTGTAATATTACTCTACTCACTACTGTAGTAATGTAACTTACTGTAGTATAGTATCGTCTTTTAACACACTGCTAATAAATTCATTTCACACCCAAACTTTGTGTTCTTTTTTTAATATAGTTGTTCACAGCAATGTTAATAAATTGTGTTGAATATCTTAATGATTTTCAATTCTTTTCATTTTTATGTCATCAATTCATTAACTTCTAAATACTGTACAGTAACATTTTCTACAATTTAGTAATAAACTTTAAATGTTTCTGTTTAGTTTTTTAGTTAGAAAATTGCTCTAAAGATTTTTGCAGGATAATTTTCAAAAAATCTCCGGACCCCCCCCGTTTTACTGGGGTGTATGGAATACTCCCCAGACTCCTGGTAGGGCCTGCACCACAGGTTCAGCCTAGGGGTCTACAGATCCTAAATACAGCCCTGGTGAGAGTCTATAAAAAACTAAGTTACCAAAAACTGCTTGGTAATTTTCAGTTACCAAAAAGTGAGGCTGGTAGAGAAATTCTGACTTCATATTCGGAATCATCATTCAAAAATACACAAGACTTACTAAAAATTATACATGTAACAATATCACTGTTGACCAGTATTATCTGTTATGTCTATCTTTTTGTATGTTTTATCATTAAGTTTCTTTTTTTAGTATGGGTGTGGACAGGCCGTTTTTTAAATTGCATTTTTAATGGACTCGAGTGAAAAGTACAAGTGTTTCTAGCTTGTGTACAGTGAAATCAAGTTAATATTTAGATTATATAATGAAAAACAAAAAGGGTGGGAAGGGTTGACTTTTTTGTAAAAAGAAATTAATTATTTAATTATAAAAATTATGTATACAGATAATTATGGAATTATTAAAAATGGAGTAAAATCAATAGGTTAAAAATAGTTTGTAGAAGTTTTGAGAGGAGGGAACGTTAGAAAACTTTTTATGTTATGAATGCTTAAGCCTACAAACCGTGATAGTTATTATTATTATATTATTACTATAAAACAACATTTGTATTATTTTAATACAGACAGGAGTGAATACAGCCTTCTAATGAATTAGTAGTACGAACACGTCAGCCTGCCAACAGACATTAGATCTGTATATTTATATGTGTCAGCCAAAACAGTAGTACTTTTTGTAAACATAGACTGTTGTGTCATTATGACATTAAGAATGTTGTTGGCGTGAATTTGATTAATGAGACAGATTTCTTTATCTCTGCCCTTGTTTCTCTCTGTCAGTCTCTCTCTCTCTCTCTCTCTCTCTCTCTCTCTCTCTCTCTCGCACACACACACATGCATGCACACGATCACAAACTCATACAGTTTCTTTTTTTCTTGTCACAATTTCAGTGTTACACACAAACCCACACTGTTCTTTTCCTGCCCCCTCGCACTTTGTGAACTTCTCCATCAATCATAACCTTTACGTCAAATTAGATCGAAACTAGACACATTTGTAATAGTTTAATCGATGTGCCTAAAGCAGAAGAATTATGCGGTCACTTGTGTGAAAGAAGAAACTTAAATTTATTTACCTTATAACAATTCCCCCTAAATAAAAGGGAAATCCCCAAATTCATATTTCGAAGCCACCTGTTGTAGATAAACTGTATTTCTCTTGGATACATACGTTTAATGTCATACAAACGTTTTTATGTGTGTTCTCATCAGCACCGACACACCTGTACAGGCTTCTCCATATTTTTCTACACCTGTCCACATATGACTATACTGATTACAATAGTAATTTCTTCTGCGGTTTGTTTATGACCGTAAGATATGTCATTACAGTTCCTTTTAAATACCATTATTTTCTATTCATTCGTACAAAACTTTTAATTGTTGAATGTGCCAATTCTGATAATCTTTGCCAAACCCCTATATTAATGTTATACGGCATCACCTTATTATGTATCAAACAAAATTAGAACAAATCATTGTTATTTTAGCAGTAGCTTTTTTAAGGAGCCCAGAGTAGGCCTATTTTACTAGTAGGCCTATACCTATCCGACACTGTTTAAAGGATCAGTATTTTGTCTTGGAGTTCACTCTCTCAGCTGAGATACCCATGTTTTTAGGGACCAGGAACTCGCACTTGAACTTCTATCATCAGCTACATAATGTAAATCCACTTACGTGTAAATCCTAGATAAATGTACAAGCCTATGCTCTAAAAGCCTAAGCTATGGTACACACAATCATCTACGTTTTACTAAAATAATGGTTGCAAGTTAAATTTTTTGATTCATGTTGATGTTTTTGTCTTGAAGAAACAAATCTGCTTTTCGTATCCGGGCGATGATGGTGTGCTCCCACTTACGAACAGTGGCACTTGCAACTCGTTTCACTTGCGAACACTCAAGTAGATAAGGCACGTAATTCATTTTTGATACGTGAGAGTACGTCCCACTTGCGAACACACAAACAACGATATATGTACATCCACCCTGTGCAGTACAGTACATGAGGGGGATTATCTGTTTGTACGTGAAGTTGTAAAATTGTTGAAGTTGTAAAATTGTTGAAGTTGTGCTTCTTAAACGAAAGATAAAAACAGTACAATTTACATTTTCTCCTGTACAAGTACAAAAAACTAATTTAAAAACTGATATCGCCTGCCATAACAGCTGACGTAAAGCATCTATATTGTCTTCTAACTTCAAAATTCTTTTGGTTTTTTTATTTTCAAAATTGTATTTAATTTAAACTTTTCTGCTCTTGCCCTCACGAAGACAGGTTACCTTTTTTTTTTTTTTTTTTTTTTTTTTTTTTTTTTTTTTTTAAGGCAGGAGGAATTCTTCTAAAAGAAACCACGGGGGGGGGGGTATTTTGTGTGTGCTGCGACGGCTTTATTTCCTGGAGCTGCTGTTAGAGTCCAGGAGTCCAGGTTACTCTTGAAAATTAAATGCCGCCTTTTGCCCTTGCCCTTGACGGAGACAGGTAACCTTAGGCCTTTACCCGGGAGAAAGCCAGTTCATAAAGCAAATCTTACAAAAAAGTTAGAAGGTCCCAAAATTTGCGTGAAACAAAAAGTCTGTACATCACATTACTGCTTTAATTTTCGGTGCTAGGATATGGCTTAAAAACTACTTCAAAAACTGCAATTAAATATTAAGACTTTGATTGGTAATTTGCATAAAACATCTACTAGTTAATTTTTTACTTTTTTATCTTATAAAAGCAGAGTAAGCAGTTTGAATAATAGGGAAGAAAATTCGATTAAAAGAAATTAATTAAGAAAAACTTTTGGTAATCAGCTTTATTAGAATAATGGTTTCAATATACTAATAGACTCTGACTTTCAATCAATCTATTTACATTATATAAACAATATAGAAATATAATAATTTGAAAGTTAAAAACTGTATAATTTGAATATTTTGTTTTACTGATTACTAATATGAGAAGAATGTAAAAATATATAAGTATTTAGGTAATAAAGGTCAGAGATGATACAAATATAAAAAATCAGTTATAATGCCATTCTTCTCTCAAATGGTACAATTTTTTAAAATTCTTTTATGATACTCTCATCATCTGAATTCACAGCAACCTCTTGTTCGATGAATGGAACCATGAGGTTTCCTAGACGGTCTTGCAGCATCGTTGAGCGAAGTTTAGATTTTACAATAGCGAGCTTTGAAAAACTTTGCTCACAAGTGCAGCTTGTGACGGGAATGGTAACGAATTTGGTCATAGCAGTTTGAATTTCACAAATGCTAACTCTCTATTATGCTTAGATAGCCTATCTAACCAATCAACAGCTTTTGTAGGAGGAAATTTGTCACATTTTTTAGTTTTTAAAATTCTAATTTCGGCTTCCAACTCTGAAGCATTTAAGCCAAACTGAGCAGAGACATATTTATAGTCATTTGAGTGTAGCTTATAATCACCTAAGCCCAGTGTTATGACTTTGCCGATAATATGAATTATTTCTTTTGTCTCTTGGTTAAACCTGTCATTCAAAGACTCAATCATTTTGTCCAAAATGGGATAAAATACAAAGAATTTTATTTCATCTTCATTTTTCATATCTTGAACAACAAATGGATTGCCAGAGTTATTATCCAATCTTACCGAAACTTTGCGCTTGCTTGGAGCAGGAATTTCAACGCCCAGTCGGTTGCAAGTATCTACTGCTCTTGAATAAATGTTATCAAATATAGCAACTTCAATTCTCAGTTTTTCTAAAACTGAGATTGCTAAACTAGAAACTTCGTCCATGGCTTGACAAAGATCGATGTCGTAGGACTGGAGAGTTTGGCTTACTTTTACTACTAGTTGTAAAACTGGATGCACAATTTCTAAACAAATTATAAAATCGAAGGACTCGATTTGGTGCAAAATTCCTTTGCCTTTAGCTCTTGCTTTTGAATCAGATGCATCTTCGATTATTTCTTTAAAAGCTTGCAGAATAGCATTAAGCTGAGCTTGCACCACAGAGACAGCTTCAGACCGACAAGCCCAACGGGTTTCGGATAGTGATTTCAGTGTTTTCAACTTGGTATTTGTTGTTTTTACAATGTCCTCGAATACCGCATGCCTTTTCGGACTTCTTTCAATAAAACTATAAATTAGCTGAATCACACCAAAAAAGTCGAGCGAGCAGTTTTGTAGACGGTGTAATTAAAACGGTAACTGATATGAGTTCTAGGAAGGCTGTAAGAATGGACAAAGGGGAAACAGACTCAACATACACAAAGTGTCTGTACTCCGTTGTTGTTGTTGTTGTTGTTGTTACACAAGGAATCTTATCGCAAAGCGACACTATGTTATCGCTTGCTTACTCACCAGTACACTGCACACTCAAACTCACAGTACCTAAGGTTTAGGCCTTAGGCGAATTTTGCGGAAAATGAGACCTAGCCCAATCGATTTGTAGGACTCTCTTTCCCCCAAATTTTGTGTTCGATCCAAATTTGGCGCCTCTCCAAAGTTTTTTGTGGCTGCCGTGGCACCCGCTGTTCGCACGCCTATGATTGTGTTTGTTTTTATAATTCGTTAATGCATTTTTTGTTACCAACTACGTTTACCAAGTTACAATTTTTATAAAACGCGCGCGCGCGGGCACACACACACACACTTGAATAGCCCCCCTCTCTCTCTCACTCTCTCTCTCTCTCTAAATTAAAAAGGAAGGTCATTTTTTATTTATTTTTGTTAGTCAACTTGTAGAATGGACGACGTGATCTTGAGAAACATCCCAACATCAGAATCTTTTTCATATCTTTTGGTTTATCCAATTCAGTATAATTTTTCATCCTTTTCATAGCTTAAAAATTTCACTCCATCGTTACATTGTGTTCTGAATAGATTTCTCTGCCTCAGATTATAAACATTTGATAATGTTTTTTATTCTTGGATATGGTCTTCCAACGTGGCTGTTTAGTTTCTGATGCGTGCTTGTACGGTATTATTCATTCTATGACGTCGGAAGTAGCAGTTCCGTAACTCCTGTGGCACTAATCATTGTCTAGCTACTGTTCTACGAAATAATTAAAAAATTAATCGAGTTTCTCTTCCTCTAGAACTTGACCATGGATATACTGCCAGCCACATTCTTTCAAAGGAAAGCAAGTATAGCACACATTAGGATTTTTGTGCTCCCTAAGTCATTTGAATGTGTATACTCGTGCAAAGTGACTACTGCAGCTTTTGAATTTTCCATTCATGAAAAATTACTTTTAATTTTTCAAACTTTGTTTTCTATTGATTTAACCAAAAATCGGGAGCTTAGCTTGCACAACGTCTTCGCCTGGATGGAAACTACTCTTGTCGGACATTTGTGAAGTTCTTCTTGAAGAACAACATTGTCTGAACACATAAGTTCTTCCTGCACTTACTATGTTCGGTTTCTATCTCGGTATACTAATGATGATTTCAAATTACTTTTTAGATAAAAGGGAGAGAGAGAGAGAGATTTGGCTATGCGGGTGTCTGTTGTGCGTGTGTGTTTTTACCACACGTGGGCGCATACAAACAGCCACCCCTATCACTCTCTCACTCTCTCTCTCTCTCTTTCCCTGAATTAGATACTATTAAACCGTAAAGTCATTTCCTGGGTACCCAGATCACATGCTAAGTTAATTTTGACGGTGAGCGAACAAATTGACGGCACTTCTAACATATTCAGAAATCTAGGTATAACAGTTTTTATGTAAGTAGTACTTATCTTTAAATACAGCAGGAGTGAAAATGATACTATAGTCACAAATTGAATACAAAGTTTGTTAAGCGTTTTGTGAAAAAAAAAAAACTGTGCAGATCTGGCTTGATGATTTGGACTCCTGTTATGCTTTTACGGTGTTTGCAACTGGTATTCAAAATACTGAATTTTGTAAGATAACCATGTTGTTAAGGGTGATCGCAAGTGGGATAAATTTACGGTGTCCGCAACTGGAAGGCTACTGGTTGCAAGTGGGTAGGCCACCCTCCAATTGCAGCCTCTATGTTTGTGGTCAAATTAAGCAACAGGTCAAACCTGTTCTCTGTCATGGGCTGGATCTATAGATGTGTGGGGTGCCTCAAACCTATGATTTACTTTTAATTATGCTGTTTGTGTCATACATTTTTCGAATTCATTTTACGTTTCATCTGTTTCCCAGTATTGTCTGTAGTCTACAGTAGGTCTTGCTCTGTGATTATAAATTCGACTTTTAATTTCCTTTTGTTAAATTAATAATGTGTATCAACCAGCCCTGCTCAGTGCATCAACTTGCCTCATATGGTAGTACATTGATACACTTTACACTTCATACAAAAACATTACGTATTTCTTTAATAGTTAACTCACAGCTTACCAAATGGTGCCAATGATTTGACAATGAATTAGGCTTCAAAAAAATTTAAAACTAACTTTATTGTTTAGTTCTCAAAAATAATAAAAATTAAAAACAAAAACATTTAGGCCCGCTTTTTATAATATTGTAAAGGTACATATAATCACCATACAGGTAAATACCCACATAAGATGTATTTAAAATAAGGAAGTAACACTGAAGAGAAGAAAGGATGAAAAAGGTATAAAGAAAAGTGTATTTTAATATGATTATCCAGTCAACTAAAGAAAAGTAATAATAAAAGCAACAGTTGAAAGTAGAACAAGAGCCCTAGAGAGCAAAACTTATAAAATCACAGTAAAATACAATTTAACTCCAATGACCCAATAGATGGTAAGTGAGAGGATACAAACACCAAATACTATAATCCCAACAAGGACCCAAAAACACCAATTATTATGATCCCACATGGACTAAGAAGACAGAAGAAGAGGATAAAAGAAAATGAAAGAAGAACCAGTAGTGCCAGAACAACAAGTGTATATAAGTCAAGAAAAGTGTATACAAAGGAGTACCTTAAAACATAGTGAAACACATAACAAACTATGACTAGTGACTTGACACTGACCTGTAAATATAAAAAGATGCTCAATAATAATGAAAGAAGAGAAAGACATAATGATTGTATAAAACCTAATGATTGTATAAAACCTAACTAATTTTAGGGTAATAGAGTCAAAATAAACTCAATGCATAATACCCCAAATGACATGCTAAGTAGACCAGCATTTAAAAGCTGATTATTCTATAAATAAACAAAATAAGAATGATAAGATAATAAATAATGATCAGATAAGACTAATGTGCAAATACCTGTGGGTGAAACTTGATAACTGTAGCAAAATATAGAAATAACAGTAAATTTGCATGAATGCATTGTTGTCAACATACAGGGGTTCCAACTAACCTTACATATGGTACAGAACCATGTGCAAATACTAATAAGTGGTAGTAAGAGACTGAAGTTTAGTAAGTAAATTACCATAATGAGAAAAGACATTATAGAGGTAATCCCAATACTAAATGTAATTAGATTAAGAGTGTTATTAGTGAATATAAAGTGTAAATACATGGGACTGACAGAGACAGCAAAAGTGTACACACACAAAACACCACAAAACCACTTTAATTAATTATCCAGGAAAAACCTATCATATAGAAGATCAAATAACTCCTGTTACTACTATTACTGGGTAATACTAATGATATAAGATGACAAGCAAGTCAGAATAAATATAAATTCATGCAAGTGTCTGATCACACTAACTGTAAGAAGTAAAAACACTTCAATCAAGGTAAAACATGTATATTATGAAAATTCCAACATAAAACAACAATCAGTCTTATCCAATAACGATAACTATCAAGTATGAGGCATTAAAACATAAACTAAATTAATTATATGCAAATTTTGAGAAGGACCGGGGTATATTTATGCCAATGACCAACTTAGCTAAAAACATTCAAAATAAGAAATATCTGAATGTATTTAAGTGTACACAAAATCTGAGGTGTACAAAACATATAAAAGACATGTCATAAGATTTATTTAACAAAAGAAATAATCAGAGTGGGCGAATGGTAGGAATAAATATGTAATTAAAACAATCCCACACATAGGCCATAAGAGCTTAATCCTAAAATTGACAAATCATTGTATTAAGACAAAAATAACAATTATAATTGTAATGCAAGTACATCTAAGGTTAAAGATGATCAATGTACAGCATATACAAACCGAATAATGACAAACAAATGCTTATTGTAAATAAAATAAGTAAAAATAATAACGAAAAACTGTAATTCATTAAAATAACACACAGACATGCCTTGTAAGGACTTAAAATAATCAGTAATGTAAATGCAAGTGCATGGTCTGGTCATATCTTTTGTAAATAGTAGTATAAGATTGTTAATTTAGTTTTAAGAAATCATGTGTAAATTATGAAAAATAGTAACGCCGGTGAAAAAATACGTTACAATATGTACACATGCCTTTTAATAATAAATGGTTTTATAATAATTATGTTCAATACATATAGGCCTAAGTGTGTAAAACGAATTCCCTACAAGAGTTTTAAAGAGTTAATGAAGATTTGTTTAAATTTTTTCAGAGTTACATAATTATTATTTGTTCAGATAATAATAATTTGAAGGCTACATGTTACTGAAAATAGTGATTCGTTTACAATGTCATTTCGTAAATGTACCTGAAAAAGCTGGCACAGAAGATATTTACAAATAATAAATTTAAGAAAAAATCATATATTTTATTCAGAAAATATTAGATATTTGCATTTAATCTTTTATTTTATTTCATTTTTATTTTACCGAGAATAGTTACTATTTATAGAAAAACGTAGCAAGAAATATTTGTAATAAACATCTATCTGTATTCATACTTTTACCAGTACTTTTTAACTACATATTATACTAATGTACAATGAAGATATACTTATTATATCTTTATTTGGTATATAGTTATTTACGCGTCAAGAAAAGAACGTGTGAAAAAAGTGATCACAACATTTTATGCCTTATATGTTTTCTGTCATTGAATGATTAACCCACTTTTTAATAACGGCGTTGAAAAATAGTTGATTACGTCTTACGGTACTGAAATTAAAAATAGCTATGATCGTATACAGGAATTAAACGTAGGCGGCTGGAACCAGGTATAAACAGCATTGACTTGACACACCAGCTGCTTTGTAATATTGCAATTGCTTATGTTCAGTAGACTTGGCAACGTTGTGACCTTGTGACTTTATATACATTTTGTGGCAACAGTGTGCATATTTTTCATCACTAGAAGCTAAACGAATTCCGTGACAAATTTGTAATGGATTTTGATAAACGTGTGATTGGGTTGTAACGACTAACTTAACAGGGTAATTATTATTCAATTTTTTTCAACAAACTATCTTGAAATGGATATATATATATATATTTTTTAATGGTTTTTTATGCTGATTA
This sequence comes from Magicicada septendecula, assembly GCA_034769895.1. NCBI lineage: Eukaryota > Metazoa > Arthropoda > Insecta > Hemiptera > Cicadidae > Magicicada > Magicicada septendecula. The sequence continues at coordinate 47,587,312 of CM068376.1, forward strand.
CGAATATATAAGAATAAAATGTCTAAGCTTACTCATAACTTTTATATATGGGGTCTCAAAAAGATGCAGAACTATTGTTAAAAGTAGCGTGTTAAGGTTATGATGCTTAACTGTGTGTGTGTGTGTGTGTGTATATATATATATATATTTCATCACTTTCTGCTACAGTCCGTTTCTTGATTTATATAATACTTTAATATTTATAATTAAATTTACCTCAAGATATACTTTTTTCCTATTAGGAACATGTTTCGAGAGTTCCTGTTCTCTCGTCTTCAGCCTTCGCCATCTTGTTTCTGGTGAAGTATTTGTGTGTTGGCTTCTGGATGTTATTAAGGTAGTTTGTTGGTCTTTGGTCTTTTAAAGTTGCATTATTGTGTGTGGTTGTGGTATCTGTTTTTGTATTTTGTGTATTTTCGATGTTGAGTGCTTTGAATATTGTGTCATGTTTTGTATTGATTTGCATTTGTTCTGGTATTAGTTTGTTTTGTGTTTTATGTTTGTAAATCTGTAAATTTTCCCAAATGTTCATTATGGTGCCTTTGTGTGGTATATGTTATATTAGTGTTACATTGGTTATGTCTGGGAATTCATGTCCTGTGTTTATTGCATGTGTGGCTAAATTGGATTTATATATATTTGGTTTTTGTATGCATTTAGGTGTTCAAAATAACGTTTTTTCAGCTGTTTTTTTGTTTGTCCTATATAACATTTATTGCAATCTTGGCATTCAATTTTGTATATACCGTTGGTTGTTGTATTATCTTTGTTGTGTGAGCTATTTAGATTTTGTAATTTATTTTTATTAGTTTTGTATGCTATTTTTATATCTGTGTTTTTAAATAGTTTTGTTAGTTTTGTCATTTTATTATTTATATATGTGAATGCGGCCCATTTGTTGTTGTTGTTATTATTTATGTGTTGTTCAGTTTGATTAATTCGTAATTGTTCAGTTTTTATTTTGTATTTGATTTTATTTTATATTTTGATCATAGTATTTTTATTGTATCCATTTGCATAACCAATTTGGTATATTATATTTCTTTCTTTGTCAGTTTCTTGTTTGTTTAGGGGTATTTTGTACATTCTGTTAAATAACGAATAAAATGCTGCCATTTTATGTTGTGGTGGGTGGTCAGAATGGTTAGGTATAATGATGTTAGTGGAAGTTGGTTTTCTATATATTGCATATTGTATGTGTTTGTTGTATCTTGTGATGGTTATGTCTAAATAGTTGATTTTGTTATGTTTTTCTTTTTCTTCTCTGAATTGTATTTCGGGATGTATGTTATTGATTTGTTTCAGTATGTTCTCTGCATTTGTGTTTTTGTTATTTGATACATATAGTCCATCATCTACATATCTTGTCCATATGCCATCTGGGTCATGTGTTTTTATGATATTTTGTATTTTGGTGTCTATGTGTTGTAGGAATATTTCTGCTATTATGCTTGATAATGGTGATCCCATTGCTAAACCTTCTTTCTGTTGATAAATTTTGCTATTAAATTCAAAGTAATTTTGTTTTAGTATTAGTTGGAGACTATTTTTTATTTCGGTTATATATTGTTTGTTTTCATTTTGTTCTATAAGTTTGTTTATTATTATGTCAATTGTTTTTTCTACTGGGATATTAGTGTACATGTTTGTTATGTCATATGATGTGAAAAATGTATTTTCATTTATATTTATTATTTTTAGTTTGTCTATTAATTCGTATGTATTTTTTATGTTATGATGGTTATTTGTTAGATGGGTACTTTTTAGTTTTTGTGCTATTATTTTTGCTATTTTGTATGTAGGAGCTTTTTTGAAATTGATTAATGGACGTATTGGGTTGTTTAATTTGTGTATTTTTATTAGGCTGTTCATTTTAGGTGGTTCTGGATTATTGTTTATATATATGTCTATGTTTTTATTGTTGAAAATGTTTTTATTTGTTTTTATTAGTTTTATTGTTTGTTTAAGATAGTTTTCTGCTGGGTTTTTATCTAGTTGTACGCATGTATTATTGTTGATGAAGTCTTCGGTTTTTTTTTATGTAGTCTGCTTTATCAATGATTACTGTTGCTTGACTTTTGTCTGCTTTAGTTATTATTAAATTATTGTTCTTTACTTTATTTTTAATTTCTTTTATTGTTTTTCTTTTGTTTATCTTTGTTTTTCATTTCGCTAGTGATTATTTTTTTAATTATATGTGTTGCTTCTGTTCTTTTTTCTTCTTGTATATTGTCTTTTATTAGGTTAATGGCAAATTCTGTTTCTACTATTAAATTTTCTAGATTTTTGTTTGCATTTTGGGTTATGTTAGTTTCTGACATATTGTTTAAATATTCTGTTTCTTTTTTGTTAAATTCTGTATTGCTGAGGTTAATGGTTTGAGGGTAAAATGTGTGTTTATTTTTGTTTTTTGTTTTGTTGTTTTAATGTGTTAAGTTTATTGTTGATTGTATTTTTGTTTTTTCAAATCTTATTTTATTTTCTATGTTATTGTATTTATTATTCCAAGTGATTGGATGTAATAAACTTGTTAGCTCTAAGTGTAGTTTGTATATGTCTAGTGTTATGCTATTTTTCTTACTGTATAATTGATTAATTTCGTTTTGTATCCATAGCCTTTGTGCTTGTTTTATAGTTTTTTTTGCAGTCAAATTTTGGTAGTTTGTGTTTATGTTGATGTATTTAGGTGTTAATTTATGTTTTTGGCATTGTCTATTGAAGTATATGTTCATGTTTGTGTTCATTAGTTGTTTTTTCGTGTTTGAAATTTGTTTAACAATTTGGTAATGTGGTTATATGGAATTGTGGTTATGTTGTTTGTGTACATAACACCTGTGCCTTCTGTGCCATCTTTTTCAGGTACATTTACGAAATGACATTGTAAATGAATCACTATTTTCTGTAACATGTAGCCTTCAAATTATTATTATCTGAACATGTAACTCTGAAAAAATTTAAGACAAATCTTCATTAACTCTTTTAAACTCTTGTAGGGAATTTGTTTTACACACTTAGGTCTATATGTATTGAACATAATTATTATAAAACCATTTCCTATTAAAAGGCATGTGTACATATTATAAAAATCAGGCCTAAACGTTTTTGTTTTTAATTTTTATTATTTTTGAGAACTAAATAAAGTTAATTTAAAATTTGTTTGAAGCCTAATTCATTGTCAAAGCATTGGCACCATTTGATAAGCTGTGAGTTAACTATTAAAGAAATACGTAATGTTTTTGTATGAAGTGTAAAGTGTATCAATGTACTACCGTATGAGGCAAGTTGACGTACTGAGCAGGGCTGGTTGATACATTATTAATTTAATTACAAAAGGGAAATTAAAAGTCGAATTTATAATCACAGAGTAAGACCTACTGTAGACTACAGACAATACTGGGAAACAGATGAAACGTAAAATGAATTCGAAAAATGTATGAAACAAACAGCATAATTAAATGTAAATCATAGGTTTGAGGTGCTCCACACACATCTACAGATCCAGCCCATGACAGAGAACAGGTTTGACCTGTTGCTTATTTTGACCACAAACATAGAGGCTGCCATTGGAGGGTGGCCTTCCCACTTGCAACCAGTAGCCTTCCAGTTGCGAACACCATAAATTCATCCCACTAGCGATCACCCTTAACAACATGGTTATCTCACAAAATTCAGTATTTTGAATACCAGTTGCGAACACCATAAAAGCATAACAGTAGTCCAAATCATTAAGCCAGATCTGCACAGTTTTTGTTTTACAAAACGCTTAACAAACTTTCAATTAACGTATTCAATTTGTATTCGTATTAAGCTTAAAACGTATTCAATTTGTGACTATAGTATCATTTTCACTCCTGCTGTATTTAATGATAAGTACTACTTACATAAAAACTGTTAAACTTAGATTTCTGAATATGTTAGAAGTGCCGTCAATTTGTTCGGTCACCGTCAGGACTTAGCATGTGATCTGGGTACCCAGGAAATGACTTTACGGTTTAATAGTATCTAATTCAGGGAAAGAGAGAGAGAGTGAGTGAGAGAGTGATAGGGGTGGCTGTTTGTATGCGCCCACGTGTGGTAAAAACACACACGCACAACAGGCGCCCGCATAGCCAAATCTCTCTCTCTCCCTTTTAACTAAAAAGTAATTTCAATTCTGTAATTTGAAATCATCATTAGTATACCGAGATAGAAACCGAACATAGTAAGTGCAGGAAGAATTTATGTGTGCAGACAATGTTGTTCTTCAAGACGAACTTCACAAATGTCCGACAAGAGTAGTTTCCGTCAGGGCGAAGACATTGTGCAAGCTAAGCTCCTGATTTTTGGTTAAATCAATACAAAAGAGAGTTTGAAAGATTAAAAGTAATTTTTCATGAGTGGAAAATTCAAAAGCTGCAGTAGTCACTTTGCACGAGTATACACATTCAAATGACTTAGGGAGCACAAAAATCCTAATGTGTGCTATACTTGCTTTCCTTCGAAAAGCTGTAGAATGTGGCTGGCAGTATATCCATGGTCAAGTTCCAGAGGAAGAGAAACTCTATTAATTCTTTAATTATTTCGTAGAACAGTAGCTAGACAATGATTAGTGCCACAGGAGTTACGGAACTGCTACTTCCGACATCATAGATTGAATAATACCGTACAAGCACGCAACAGAAACTAAACAGCCACGTTGGAAGACCACATCCAAGAATAAAAAAGTCATCAAATGTTTATAATCTGAGGCACAGAAATCTATTCAGAACACGATGTAACGATGGAGTGAAGTTTGTAAGCTACGAAAAGGATGAAAAAGTATACTGAATTGCATAAACTAAAATATATGAAAAAGATTCTGATGTTCGGATGTTTCTGAAGATCATGTCGTCCGTTCTACAAGTTGACTAACAAAAATAAATAAAAAATAACCTTCCTATTTAATTTAGAGAGTGAGAGAGTAAGAGAGAGAGAGAGTGTGAGAGAGGTGAGGGGGTGGCTACGCAAGTGTGTGTGTGTGTGTGTGTGTGTGTGTGTGTGCGTGCGCACGTGCGCGTTTTATAAAAATTGTAACTTGGTAAACGTAGTTAGTAACAAAAAAGGCATTTAACGAATTATAAAAACGTAAACACAATTGAATCATTAAAAAATAAATGAAATCATAAAAATAATTAATAAAAGTTAAATTAAATACAAATTTAAAAATAATAAAAAAAAAGGATTTCAAAGTTAGAAGACAATATAGCTGCTTTACGTCAGCTGTTATGAAAGGCGATATCAGTTTTTAAATTGGTTTTTGTACTTGTACAGGAGAAAATGTAGATTGTACTGTTTTCATCTTTCGTTTAAGAAGCACAACATCAACAATTTCACAACTTAACGTATAAACAGATAATCCCCCCTCATGTACTGTACAGGGTGGATGTACATACATCGTTGTTTGTGTGTTCGCAAGTGGGACGTACTCTCACGTATCAAAAATGAATTACGTGCCTTATCTACTTGAGTGTTCGCAAGTGAAACGAGTTGCAAGTGCCACTGTTCGTAAGTGGGAGCACACCATCATCGCCCGGATACGAAAAGCAGATTTGTTTCTTCAAGACAAAAACATCAACATGAATCAAAATCATGATGTACAGACTTTTTGTTTCACGCAAATTTTGGGACCTTCTAACTTTTTTGTAAGATTTGCTTTATGAACTGGCTTTCTCCCGGGTAAAGGCTTAAGGTTACCTGTCTCCGTCAAGGGCAAGGGCAAAAGGCGGCATTTAATTTTCAAGAGTAACCTGGACTCCTGGACTCTAACAGCAGCTCCAGGAAATAAAGCCGTCGCAGCACACACAAAATACCCCCCCCCCCGTGGTTTCTTTTAGAAGAATTCCTCCTGCCTTAAAAAAAAAAAAAAAAAAAAAAAAAAAAAAAAAAGGTAACCTGTCTTTGTGAGGGCAAGAGCAGAAAAGTTTAAATTAAATACAATTTTGAAAATAAAAAAACCAAAAGAATTTTGAAGTTAGAAGACAATATAGATGCTTTACGTCAGCTGTTATGGCAGGCGATATCAGTTTTTAAATTAGTTTTTTGTACTTGTACAGGAGAAAATGTAAATTGCACTGTTTTTATCTTTCGTTTAAGAAGCACAACTTCAACAATTTTACAACTTCACGTACAAACAGATAATCCCCCTCATGTACTGTACTGCACAGGGTGGATGTACATATATCGTTGTTTGTGTGTTCGCAAGTTGGACGTACTCTCACGTATCAAAAATGAATTACGGGTCTTATCTACTTAAGTGTTCACAAGTGAAACGAGTTGCAAGTGCCACTGTTCGTAAGTGGGAGCACACCATCGTCGGCCGGATACGATTAATTTACCTGGTTTCTTCAAGACAAAAGCATCAACATGAATCAAAAAATTTAACTTGCAACCATTATTTTAGTAAAACGTAGATGATTGTGGGTACCATAGCTTAGGCTTTTAGAGCATAGGCTTGTACATTTATCTAGGATTTACACGTAAGTGGATTTACATTATGTAGCTGATGATAGAAGTTCAAATGCGAGTTCCTGGTCCCTAAAAACATGGGTATCTCAGCTGGGAGAGTGAACTCCAAGACAAAATACTGATCCTTCAAATGTGTGTGTGTGTCGGGTAGGTATAGGCCTACTAGTAGGCCTACTCTGGGCTCCTTAAAAAAGCTACTGCTAAAATAACAGTGATTTGTTCTAATTTTGTTTGATACGTAATGAGGTGACACTGTATAACATTAATATTCGGGTTTGGCAAAGATTATCAGAATTAGCACATTCAAAAAATAAAAGTTTTATACGAATGAGCAGAAAATAATGGTATTTAAAAGGAAATATAAAGACATATCTTACGGTCATAAACAAACCCCAGAAAAAATTACTATTGTAATCAGTATAGTCATATTTGGACAGGTGTAGAAAAATATGGAGAAGCCTGTACAGGTGTGTCGGTGCTGATGGGGACACACATAAAAACGTTTGTATGAGATTAAAAGTATGTATCCAAGAGAAAATACTGTTTTATCTACAACACGTGGCTTCAAAATATGAATTTGGGGATTTCCCTTTTATTTAGGGGGAATTGTTATAAGGTAAATAAATTTAAGTTTCTTCTTTCACACAAGTGACCCAATAATTTTTCTGGTTAGGCACATCGATTAAACAATTACAAAATGTGTCTAGTTTCGATCTAATTTGACATATAGGTTATGATTGATGGAGAAGTTCACAAAGTACGAGGGGGCAGGAAAAGGACAGTGAGGGATTGTGTGTAACACTGAAATTGTGACAAGAAAAAGAAGAAACTGTATTGAGTTGGCGATTGCGTGCATGCGTGTGTGTGTGTGTGTATGAGAGAGAGAGAGAGAGAGAGAGAGAGAGAGAGAGACAGAGAGAGAGAGACAGAGAGAAACAAGGGCAGAGATAAAGAAATCTGTCTCATTAATCAAATTCCCGCCAACAACATTCTTAATGTCTTAATACACAACAGTCTGTGTTTACAAAAAGTACTACTGTTTTGGCTGACACATAAATATACAGATCTAATGTCTGTTGGGAGGCTGACGTGTTCGTACTACTAATTCATTAGAAGGCTGTATTCACTCCTGTCTGTATTAAAATAATACAAATGTTGTTTTATAGTAATAATATAATAATAATAACTATCTCGGTTTGTAGGCTTAAGCATTCATAACATATACAGTTTTCTAACGTTCCCTCCTCTCAAGACTTCTACAAACTTTTTTTAACCTATTGATTTTACTCCATTTTTAATAATTCCATAATTATCTGTATACATAAATTTTATAATTAAATAATTAATTTCTTTTTACAAAAAAGTTAACCCTTCCCACCCTTTTTGTTTTTCATTATATAATCTAAATATTAACTTGATTTCACTGTATACAAGATAGATACATTTGTACTTTTCACCCCAGTCCAATAAAAATGCAATTTAAAAAACGGCCTGTTCACACCCATACTAAAAAAAGAAACTAAATGATAAAACGTACAAAAAGATAGACATAACAGATAATACTGGTCAACAGTGATATTGTTACATGTACAATTTTTAGTAAGTCTTGTGTATTTTTGAGTGATGATTCCGAATATAAAGTCAGAATTTCTCTACCAGCTTCACTTTTTGGTAACTGAAAATTACCAAGCAGTTTTTGGTAACTCAGTTTTTTTATAGACTCTCACCAGAGCTGTATTTAGTATCTGTAGACCCCTAGGCTGATCCTGTGGTGTGGGCCCTACCGGGGGTCTGAGGGGTGTTCCATACCCCCCAGTAAATGGGGAGTCCAGACATTTTTTGAAATTTAACCTGCAAAAATCACATTTTAGAGCAATTTTCTAACTAAAAACCTAAACAGAAACATTTAAAGTTTTTTACTAAATTATAGAAAATGTTACTGTACAGTATTTAGAAGTTAATGAATTGATGACATAAAAATGAAAAGAATTGAAAATCATTAAGATATTCAACATGATTTATTAACATTGCTATGAACAACTATATTAAAAAAAGAACACAAAATTTGGGTGTGAAATGAATTTATTAGCAGTGTGTTAAAAGACGATACTATAATACAGCAAGTTACATTACTACAGTAGTGAGTAGAGTAATATTACAGTACTATACAATACTATGACACTAATATGTATGAAAATAATGTGTGTACAATTTACTACTAAATTGTAGTTACTACATATAACTTAACTTGGAAATGGTTTAGTGGCTAATTGGTTTGCGCCTACACTTTATTCTAATGAAGCTACCTATAATATCTTCATAAATTAGTTGTTTAAAAATCTCACTTTCAATGGTGAGCAAAGCCAAAACGTTGAGCCTATCTTCTAACATGGAGGTTCGAAGCCTGTTTTTGATCAACTTCAATTTTGAAAATGACCTTTCTCCACTGCAGTTGTTGACCATAAGTGTCATAAGTGACAGGTACATTCTTAGAGCAACCTCGTTATTAGGAAAACAATCTTTGACGTTTCTTTCTATCAGGAGTTTATACATCCACCTCAACTGACTAATGACTTTTTCATTTTCCTCATCATCTTTTTGAAACTCATGGTAAAAAGCCTTGAACTGAATCATTTCATTTCCCAATTGATCATCTAAGTCATTGTTATATGTTTCTACTAAGTTTTAAGCTGCTGCAATTATCTCTTCATTAGTAAGTGTATCCAACTTGTTGAGAAACCCAAAACGGGTATCAACTAGTTTGTATGCCTTAAGCCTCTGCCGCAATGAAGATTCAAATTGATCTATGACAGGAAGGAAACTCTGGGTTCGAAATTTTTCTGATGGGGTCAGCTTAACTTCTGGTGCTTGGACTGAGACACAGTCAAGAGATGCCAAACGCACGTTTATTTTGCGGTTGCGCCGTGTTTCAATCTCATACTCAGTGCAATCAGTTAGCTCAGCAGGTTTCACCTCATATTCTTCAAAGCTACCCCATTTTGTTCATATGAAGCTTGTTAGCGATGTCAGTGCTGAGGCGGCTGTGTTATGTCCAATCTAGGGTTCTGCAGAGTTTCACTAGTTTTGTTTACTTGTCCCAAGATATCATCCCAAAATATTGTGTACAGATTGTAGTAGTACTCAGTAATTAATAATTAAATTGTACATTACCTTATCATTATTCGGACGTCAACTGAAGTGTTAATGAATATCTAAATCTTGAATTTTGTGTAGAAGTTAACCAAGTTATCGTCTAGTGTACTCAGCAGAGAATACTAGGCCAAGCAAATAAACAAATACAGATTTATAAGTTCATATAAGACATTACATTATTACATTTTACTATGACATTCTTGTTATGCTCCCATTCATATAAGATATTCTTCCCCTTTTCTCTACATATTTTGTATTCTTACTTTAAACCCTGTTACGGTCCGTTATTGGACATTATTAAAACATTAAATGCAACTCAGATATGATAAACTTTAAAACATTAAATGCAACTCAGATATGATAAACTTATAACTACTTATTATAATTAAATTATATCTACTGTCTAAGGCAACCCAGCATTTGCTCATTCACTCTTTCCATTCACACCTTTTACCCCATTTAATTTTGATTTAGCGCTTTTAATTGATTATATTTCTTGTTAATTGATTTTGAAATGATTACTTTCCTCGAGTTGTATCCATGATGACCACGTGTTGAAAATAGTCCGTCTTTTTGTTCACTGTTTTTATTCCGAACAGGTTTTCACTTGTTGAATTTTTACCACTGCCGAATTGTTAAAGTTTAATTGCCGTTGGCAGTTAAATCACATTATTATTTACTCTTGAACTCCGTTCTTTAGCACTGTGGTTTAAATTTAGGCTCGAGAGCCTGTTTCAGTAAACCAGCCGGTTTCGTTGAGTGACGCTAAGTAAAGTTTTTCAAGATGGCCAAACGTTCTCCTGCTCGTCAACTTGCTTCCTCATTGGTCAAAAATTTTATGTAGACTCGCGCTAGCCAAGCCACGAAAATATACGTGACATTCACCATGTCCGCGCAGGCATAAGCGCAGTCTTACACATTCCAACGCACCAGGATTTGGCGTATGTGGCCTATCTGACAGAATAAACGTGCAACTGGGTATTTCGAAAGTTACACACTGCTTTAAAATTGAAACTCTGTCCGGGCGATTCCCTGTTATTATGATTTACATAATAAAATAAACCCCAAACTTCTGTACCATTACAATACCCCCCAATGAGAGGTTTTCTGCCGAAACAGAAAAACACTCATTGCTAAAACCTAAGAGGACCAGCTAGGATATGGTGCCAACAACCCCCTTTAATCCTTTAACAAATCATAGGTAATCTACCCCCCTAGTTCGGTGACTATGGCTGAAGCTGAATGAATCTACTGGAATTATCTGTTCGAGATCCCAACACCGTAAAATCAGACAGGCACTCACCACAGTATCACTTAACCTTGTAACATTCACTAAAAAATATCAATAACTGGCCTTACACCAAACCAGATCCTCAACTGATATATCTCCCTCTTATACATACTGGATTGCCTTTAGCAAAGTACTGGATGCGTACACATGTGCCTTACTATCTTAAAATAATACATCTTAACTCAACTAAACATTCCTTATTTTACAAACCCTAACTTCAAAATAAGCATCATCAATTTCAAATTAACACAAACATTTCATCTTTACATTTAAATAAAATTCCCTCACATTCCTCAACTTTTAATTGTTTGTTTGACATTATCATTTCAAATCGAAAATAAGTTATTCGAATTTCATTCATTGAATAAAATAAATCTAAGCTCATTACCAAATTTCACATTTTTATTCAAAACCGGTCATTTGATTCTAACTTCATTTTGAATTTATTTACTTCATCATTTCTTCCAGGAACTTTACATCAAGCCTTCAAATTTACTTTCAAAATTCATATCTTTTAAATGAATTTAATTTTCCTTATAAATCCTCATAATTATATGCGGACAATTATTGTAAAATAACCAACTTATTACTATCATCAACTCAATTACAACTACACTTGGTTACAAAAATATAATATAAACACTGTAAATCAGCTGATACATTACCAACATGTGGACATAACCTTACATAGCGAACATGAAAACAAAATACAATCTTTACTTCACAGAAATTATTTTTTTTTTTCAAAATTAACTAAATGTAAATTTCAGAAATATATATATTTTGACAATGAATGAAAAGAACAAAATCATTACTACCATCAATTCAACTGAACCTATGAATTAATTACACGAAACATACTATACATTTAACACCAGGCATCAGCTGATGTCTGATTACCAGGTGAACAACCTTACTCTAGGGACACTGAATACAAGTAAAACAAATACACAAAATTATACAATTTAAGTCATCAAATGTTCTAGTTAAATATAAAATTATTACAATATTCAGTCTAGTATTTAAATCATTAATTCTCATAACTGAATGTTCATCAGTAATCATTGAATTACAAAGCACATAGTAACCATTACAGAACAGTACTTGGGACATCAATAACAAACTCTCTACTCAGGGCCAGGCAAACTTAATTGCACCGCTTTTATGGTCATTAATTCTCACTGATTTCTCAGTTACTTCTCCTACTTCGACCTCAATTTATTATTCCCCCCCTGTTTACCCAGTTACAATTAGGTAAATCACCTGCCGGGTAAACCGGATCAGGTATTTACCTTGTGTATAGATGCGTTATCTATGCCCCTGGCTTGTAACGGCCAGCTCCTTTTCCACACACACTATTTTATCCTGATGGTGGACTGTAGCGCCCATGTGCATCTACAAGAACTGAAGTTTAATAACGGTGTAGACGCTGCCTACACCGTTCTTGTTTCAGCGTTACAAAACATTCGGTATTACTGCTGTCCGAGGATGCCAGTAATCCTACAAAAAATTAGTTATATGCCCTTAATACGGTCTACCATCCCATTCGATGGATAGCCGCTGTTCCATAGTTATGGTGATTCCCCTGATTTACCCCCCTGTTAATTTCTAGAGTCACCAATTTTGAAAATAATAAAAAGTATGGCTGGGATACAATATGCCTAACCACACTTGCTACCAATAATCCAAATCCACGCTCAGGGTTCGGTGACGCCGTGACCGCCCAAAAGAGGGGAATCACAAAGATTATACTTTCATATACCCCCTTTTCATTTGATTATACAATAATCTGTGTTTATGTACCCAAGAATTTATATATATATATATTATCAATGATTTTAAAAGAGTAATTAACATTACTCAGCTAGATAATACTTTTTTAACTGTGTCACATTATAAGTTCCTTTTATTTCGCCGGTTTGCGGGCCTATTAATACATAAGCAATTTCCATTTTTACTTCACTAACCTCATATGGACCTGCGTATAACAAGAAGAATTTTTTATCTCTTTATCCAGAGCTGACGATTGATCATGGTTTTTTACTAATACCAGTTGCCCTACCTCATATTTGACGGGTGTTAAACTTCTATCATGCCTTCTTTTCCGTTGTTCTGCTTTACTTAAGAGCCGCTCCTTGGCAAGCACCAGCTTCCTCCCATGTGGTACCTCAGTTCGCGTCGGGAATTTTATTAATTCATCTATTATGCGTGATGGCCTCCTGTGAAACATTAACTTATGAGGACTATAATTTGTGGACTCATGTAAGCTACAGTTAATGTACCCTTCTATTTTATTCACAAATGTGGCCCACAATGAATGTTTTTGATGGCAAAAGTTTCTGAACATACGCCCTAATTCCCGCATAACGCGCTCACTAGGGTTTGATTGGGGATGATATACTGACGTATGCTTAACTAAAATATTTTCCCAACCTAACGTTTCCCTCCAAGTGTTGCTGGTAAACTGAGAACCATGATCTGATAATACTATTTTAGGTTTACCCACTTCAGCAAGGTATTCATTTACTATATTTTTGCTAATACCAGAGACGTAGCTTTTTTACAGGGTACAACTTTACAAATTTAGTAAAAACATCTAATACTACGAATAAATAAGTCACTCTGCCTCGACTCTTGGGTAGTGGACCATATAAATCAACGGCAACTATCACCAAAGGACTGTCTGGTATTACATGTTGCATTAAACCCTCCTGTTTACGATTATTTACTTTGGCTTTCTGACAAATTTCACACGTTTTTAACATTTTACGTACGGTTCTTTCCATATTAATGAATTTACATGACTCTTTTAATATGTCACTGCATTTCTTAGGACCTATGTGACCATATCTCAAATTACAATCTTTCACTACTTCGGATATTAAAAACTTAGAACGCATAACTTCCAATTATCACCTTGTTCATTTGTCCGGTGAAATAAATGTTTATCATACAAGCTAAAATGTTTTTCCCATTTGCTAGGTATATTTGGTATCTTATTTAATGCTGTTATTATTTTACCAAGTTCTGGATCTTTTTCTTGTTCTGTCGCTAGGTTATGTATTAATTTTTTCATATGTAACCCCTCCACTTCTTTGATTACAAATATTTTATGGGTGTTTGCTGTATCTACATCAGTATTATTATTATTAAAATCAGTTGTAGATAGGACATCAGCTACTACGTTCTCTTTACCCCTACAATATTCTATGGTTAAGTCATACTCTTGTAATATTAACATCCAACGCACTAACCTACCATGTGTTAGTTTACAGTTTTTTTAAAATGTTAAGGCTTGATGGTCTGATCTTATGATTATTTTATTTCCCAACAATTATGTTCTGAATATTTTACAGGCGAAAACTATCGATAGTGCTTCCTTTTCCGTTATAGTATAGTTCTTTTCACTAGCTACCAAGGATCGATCTACTGGCAAAAGCTATCATATTATGATTACCTTCCCTATCCAATTGAAATAGTTCTACCCCAAAGCTATGTTGGATGCATCGGTGTGTATGTAAAATGGTTCCATAAAATTAGGTTGGGCTAATATGACAGTGGTTAAAAATGTATTTTTTGGAACGAAGTTCCTTAACGCGGCTTGTGGTAGGAGTTGACTGGTAGAAATCGTCACGTAACAAAAAAGCGTTATGCCCCCTCCATGCGACTTCTCTCTCTCTCTCTCTCTCTCTCTCTCTCTCTCTCTCTCTCTCTCTCTCTCTCTCTCTCTCTCTCTCTCTCTCTCTATTATATACGAGTGTGTGTGTGTGCATGCGAGTATCGAGATTCTAGCAGACAAGCATCGTGCGTGGCCGGTTGTATAACCTCAATACTGAACGCGTGGAAATTTCGTTAAAACTTATTTGTTATTTGTTTTTGTTTTAAATCATACGTGGGTTATATTGTCTCATTATTGCAATTTTGCAATGAGGATTTGAGAAATGGAAACTGCAGCGAGTATGTGTAATACAAACTTAGAAAAGTAAGTTACTAAAATTGTATAACTTGATACAAGTATTTACTGTTTGCATACGTTTAATGTGATTCAAGTGTTTACTATTTACTATTTACATACATTTCAGAGAGACAATAGTGAAATTTACTGTTTGCATACGTTTAATGTGATTCAAGTGTTTACTATTTACTATTTACATACATTTCAGAGAGACAATAGTGAAATCATATGCTCAGCGTCAAAAAGAGTATCGAAAGAGAAAAAAAATCGAAAAACAACTTCAGAGTGCGAAAAAAATACCAAAAACAAACGCTCAACACCAACAACAATTCCGGCAGAATCAAAAAAAGATACAACAAAGTGAAACGTTGAATCTTGCCAGGTATGATATATCTTTCGCATGAGAATAAGCAACAATTATATTTGCTTTTCTATTTCTGTTTTAACTAATAACAATATAAAAATTATATTAATTTTTAATTTCGTATTTTTCAGAAAAAAAATTAATGCTGAACGCGCTAAAAGGTATAGAGATAAATTAAAATCAAAAAAGCAACGTGCTGAACTTGACTCTTTACTATCATCGAAAGAAGATTCATTACCGACCTTATTACTCGAAAATAAGAAAGAAACTGATCATCGTCATGATACAAATTGTGAAGAATTAATCTTTTAGTCAGTTTCAAATGCAGACAAATCAAATTCAACCATGAATGAATAATGAAGCTCAGCAAGTAATAAGTCCAAGTTTTCAATCATTTCAAGCCCCATACGAGGAACATGATGAATGTTCAATGCCAAACGCCTTGTTGCATCATGAAACAAACATTGCTGGCGACGGTAACTGCCTATTTTCATCTCTCATAAGAATTTTACATCTTCAAATATCTGCATTAGTTCTTCGACAGCAACTTTATATGATTCACCCTACTTGAATGCTTGTCAAAATCCAACTAGTGCAAGAAGAATACATATAAGTGAGTTTGAATATGGAGATATAGATTGTTTATTCATATTTTCCAGAACATACAATCAAAACATATGCGTGCACTTTCATTATTTTTTCAATAATAATGCAAAAAGAGAAGTTGTTCGTTTCTGGTATTTTAAAGTAAATAATTCAATAAAGTTTTTACATCTTCATCTCCGTGATACACATTTTACACCGTACATTGTAGTTCAAGAAATAGTTCCGGACAACAGAGTATACTTTCAGCAAAATGAAAATTGTCTTTCTCATAAATCATCTGATGAAATTCACTTTGAACAAAGTACTCCGGTTCATTTTGAAAATGATGTAATTGATATGGAAATTGAAAGATCGAATGTTACGAATTCAACTTACACGGATTATTATAAACACAGTCATGCTCATCTAGATTTCTATCATCAATTTCAAAATAATACATTTGGTCATACTTGTGCAGTTTGCGACAGGCTATGGTGGAAAAGCGATTTAAGAAAAGCTTCTAACGTAGACAAAAACCTTCTACAAACAATAATACCGAATTATGAATCCAGTTCGAGTATTGACGTTTGTTCTATGTGTAAAGTATCTTTAGATAAAAAGAAAATTCCAATACTATCGACTTATAATGGTTTCAAATATCCAACGATTCCATCTTACTTGTCAACATTAAATCTTATCGAGCAACGGCTCATTTCACCGAGAATTCCTTTTACGCAAATAAGAAGACTTAGGCATGTTCATGGTCAGTATGGTATTTATGGTCAAATTATCAATGTTCCAGTGGAACTCAATACCATGGTAAAAAAATTGCCTAGAAATATTGAAGATGACCATTGCTTTTATGTGCACATTAAAAAAAAATAATTCATAAGACTAGTTATGTTCATGGCCTCATTAACAAGAACAATATTAAAGAATGGTTGAAATACTTAGTTCAAACGCCGCTTTATATTCACCACAAAGTAGAAATTGATGATGCATTTTTAAATCGTGATCAAGTAGCTCCGCAGTTGGTAATTGATGATATTAGTGAACATGTGCCTATTGAAGATAACCTAACTGCTCAACAACAAACTCTTGTTTAAAAGGAATAAATCCCCTTGTGACGATATGTGACGATTATGTCAAATACCCTATAAAGGATATGTGGCGATTGCGACGCTTTTTATGTGGGCCAGACAGGACGTGGTTTTTTAAAAAGATTTTTAGAACATAGGCCGCCTACACATTTTCACAGTTTGGACAGTGTCAAGTCAAAATTTGCAGAACACCTCATTTCCGAAAATCATAGCTACACAAATTTTAAAACTAATTTGAAACCCCTTCACATATGTAAGAAAGGGCGATATTTGAACGCTCTTGAAG
This sequence comes from Magicicada septendecula, assembly GCA_034769895.1. Taxonomy (NCBI): domain Eukaryota; kingdom Metazoa; phylum Arthropoda; class Insecta; order Hemiptera; family Cicadidae; genus Magicicada; species Magicicada septendecula. Next base: position 47,604,529 of record CM068376.1, read on the forward strand.
AATACAAAATTTATAAAGCACACAATAATATTGGTACCAAGCCGCATGTTTTAAATGATAAATTGGTCTTCAAATCAAATGTATTGTACAACACTGCCTTGCGCTACTGTCATGGTGGGAGCGAGACATAGATTAGTGCGCGGTCGGTTTTCATACGATGTACATCGGTAACCTTCGTACTCATTGTAAATATTATAATATGTTATATTAAGTTATTTTATATTAGATTTTAATATTTTAAGTGTTTGACAAGTGTATCATATTTAAATGATACACAATTACTTTTAAATTCTGATGATGGGACAAGGGTCCTGAAACATGTAAATTTATAAAGACGCTGTTTCTGGAAAGCCGCAGACGGTAAGTTCCAATATATTTGATTGAACAAACTCTTTTGTGGAATGAAGATAAGATTTTGCATATAGCACCTGGCGAACAGAGCTCTCCTCTTAGTATTTTATTCGATGAATATGCCGAAGAGCTTCCATTTCCAACAATATACGGTGGTCAGTTTAGAAATTGCAGAGAAGAAATTACTGTTACTCCATTTATGCAAGCTACCAGTGAACTGCGACATACTGATCGACGCGGTGCTGACCCACAACATCTTTTATATTTGGCTGCAAAAATTATGAGAGTAAGGGTTAGTCAAAGCGTCACTATTGCTTTCAAACATTTTGGTTATAACACTACAATAACTAAAGAGCAAATACAGTCTGAAAATTATATTAATCACTGTTTAGAAACTAATCTTGCTTTTCTTCGGTGTATACCGAATTCCGCTTGATATTGGGCTGATTGTAAAAAAGATCTTTTTGCAATGATTAGGCAATTAGGAGCACCAACTGCTTTTATGACGCTCAGTGCAAATGAAACTGGTTGGATAAATTTAGTAAAATTATTGTATAAATTAAAAAATAATGAGATGGACATATCTGATGAGTTTATATCAAACATGAATTATGTTCACAAAGCCAAAATAGTTAATGAAGATTCAGTTACTTGTGCTATTTACTTTAATAAACTAGTTAATTGTTTGTTGAAAATTTTGCAATATAAAAAAAAAAGTCCATTTGGAAAATATCGAGTGATTCATTACTTCAAGAGAATAGAATTTCAACATCGTGGCAGCCCTCATGCTCATATTCTTTTATGGTTGGATAATGCACCAAAAAATTTATTAAGTAACGACAAAGACGTCATTCAAATGATCGACGAGTTAGTTTCCGTATCTGAGGCAGATGCATCTGGAAATATTAAACTGCAAACTCATAAGCACACTTTCACCTGCTATAAAAAAATGGATCCTAATAAAAAAGATAACTGTCGATTTGGTGCACCTTTCATGCCATCTCGATACATAATAACATTGTTACCTATGAAAGATACTGATTCTGATTTTTCAGAACAAAATTTAAAAGAATATAAAAACATTATCAATTGATTAGAACAAACTTGGAAATTTTTGAGTAAACAGATTTTCATCATTTTTATACTCACAATAATATTGCTTCAGATGAACATTATTATAATATTATTCGTGCTGGAATCAACTGCCCAAAGTTATTCTATCGCAGAAAACCTTCAGAAAAATGGCATAATTCATTTAATCCATTTGTATTATATCATTTGAAGTCAAACATGGATTTTCAAATCATTCAAGATGAGTATGCTTGTGCTGCTTACGTTGTTGAATATGTTAACAAACACAATAGAGGAATTAGCAATTTACAATGACAAATTATTCAGATAATGGACGAAAATCCAGAATTTGATATTGTTGATATTACAAAAAAATGAGTATAGATGTTCTTCATTCTGTAGAAATGTCGGCGCAAGAAGCTGCGTGGTTTTTGTTACGAGAACCTATGGTCAAATCATCAACAGCTACCGTTTATATACCAACCATATATCCCTCAGAACGCCAAAGAATAAGGAAAAGTTTAAAAGAATTAAATGGACTGGGTGATGATTGTACAGACATATGGAAAGAAAATTGGTTTGATAAGTATGAAAAAAGACCCGAGGAATTAAATAATGTTACGCTAGCACAGTTCATTGCAAAATGTTATATCAATAATAAAGGAGTATATACTGAAAGAGACACTCCAAAATTTATAAGATACCGTAATTACGATATGGCTGATAACTTTAATGATTATAGACGAGAGATGGTTTTATTACATATTCCTTTTAGAAGTGAAGATAATGATATTCTAGCTGATAATAAATTCATAGAAATATATAAAAATAACAAAGATTTAATTGTAGAACGTAGAAAAGAATTCCAAATTAAATTTAGACATACAAAAAACGCTATAAATTTGCCGACAATTATGTAGAGATAATGATGAAAACGAAGATGAGGAATTAGAAGGCCATGCCAATGTAATTTTTGAAAATGATCCTTACGAGATGTTAGAGCGTGACCCACATTCCGTTGTTAATGCTGATATACAAAATGCAACTCTCAGCAAACTTGGTGCTATTGCAAAAAAAAAGAGAATTTGATGGACAGGCATCAATTCTACGAGTTCATGAGAATGGCTAACGAAAAACAAAAAGAATTATTGATGCATATTATTTATCATTTACAAACTCCAGATCTAGCACCTTTTCAAATTTTTTTCATTGGTCCAGCAGGCACTGGTAAAACTTTTGTCATTAAACTCATAATGGAAATTTATAATAGATTTACTGATACAGACGGCTATTGCAATGCTTACATAACTTGCGCCTCCACTGGTAAAGCTGCTGTGGCAATTGATGGTACAACAATTCATACTGCACTCAGAGGCGGCTCACTCATAAGGGCACATGGTCACGTGCCCCACCAGAAAATCACGAAATAAATAAACATTGTAGAAACGTCCTTGTTTCAAATGACAGCAATTGGTTGTAACAGTGAGAAGTCTGGAGAAATGTGGCAACGCGAAAACAAATGTGGCAACATAGCGACGGTCACAGAGACGTTGTGACCGAGATAGGACTACTCCCTTCCACTTCTTAACTCTCTTGTGGTGGGAGAGCGTAATGCTAAATTCCCATAGCGTTCGGTCACACTAGACTATGTGACCAGAAATTAACAGTCTTCAAGTAGTACCACTCTGAATCCTGTAGGTGCGCCACATTACTGCAACTAACGAATATGAATAGGAGCTATTTAGTAGACTATTACATTTTACCGCCATCTGAGCTGTGTTATAATACTGTACTAATAATTACTGTTACTTTCTTAGTATATAATGTTATGAAATAATGTTATTATAATGTTTCTATCGTGAATATGATTATAATAATTTTTGCGATTTTATATAATTTTAAATTATATTCTCATTGAAGGAAATATTAAAATAAAATGTGTACCTAGAGCGGTTATGTTATGTGCTACACGATAATTGTGGTGGCAGTGCTTATAGTAATTGTATAAATTGTAGTGTTACAAGTGGTTTTCAGTAATCAGTGTTACACACGCGTGTAAATAACGGTGTTGAAAATATTCAAGTGTCGGTATTTTGTGTGCTTGTGTAAATCTCTGAGACAAAATGAATGATGTCAAGTATTTACAGAGTAAAACTTTGTGCAATGAAGATAGGTTAACAGCAAAACAATTGGGTCCACCAAGACTGCAGTTGTCTATCAACCAAGTGTTTAAGGACAAAAACAGAACCTATAATAGAACTTTCAATACCACAGTGTACGAAAAATGGGAATGGATGTGCGGATGCCCCACAATCAATGCTTTATTTTGCTTTGCTTGTCTTCTGTTTGGCGGTGAAGACACGTGGACTAAGTCGGGCGTTAAAGATCTGAAACATTTACCAGAAAAGAGTAAGAAGCATTTGCTGTCTAAATGTCATTTAGACAATGAAATGAGTTTAGCCGTGCTAGGTATTGTAAATATTAGGTTGCAACTCGATGATGGTTACAGAATTTCTGTTCGTAAACATAACGAACTTGTAGACAAGAACAGATACATCTTGTCTCGAATAATTGATGCGATTAAATTTTGTGGGGAATTTGAATTAGCTTTACGTGGCCACGATGAAATGGAAGAAGCAGACAACAACCCAGGGATTTTTAAAGGACTAATCAATTATACTGCAGCACTTGACAGTGTTTTGAAAGATCATTTAGAAAATTCAACAGTGTTTAAAGGAACCTTGAAAACAATTCAGAACAAACTTTTAGATGCCATTTTGTCAGTGTGTCGAAAAAATATTGTGACTGAAATTTCTACTATAGACTTCATATCACTTCAGGCTGATGAAACAACTGACAGTTCGTGCAAAACACAGATGGCACTGATTTTGAGATATCTCATTGAAGGGAGAATAATTGCAAGGTTTTGGGGTTTTTTTTGAAGTCCCTTTTGATAAAAGTGCTCGAAGTTTAGCCTCGACAATTTTAGGACAGTTGGAAGTAATAGGAATAGACAAGTCCATGGAAAAACTAATTTGTCAGACTTACGATGGTGCATCTGTTATGAGTGGTCAGAAAGGAGGGGTCCAGTGTTTGGTTAAAGAGAAGTATCCAAATGCAAATTTTATTCGTTGTTATGCCCATCAAGGGAATCTGATTCTTCAAAAGTCAACATCGTCTTCCTCCCAGAGTAGAATATTTTTTCAAGACCTACAAGGAATAGGACCATATTTTTCAAGATCTCCAAAGAGGATGGATTATTTAGTAGAAATTGTAAAAAAAAAAAATTGGGCCTGTGCCTCCTACAAGATGGTACTTTCAACACAGGGCTGTTAATACTGTGTTTGAACATAAAGATAATCTAATAAAATGTTTTGAACACATTAGGGACATAGAGATTTCTGACAAAAGTGCTTCTAGCCAGGCTGCAGGATTTGTACGAACTTTGAGGGATCCTCAGTTCATTTTCTGGTTGACTTTTTTCCACAAAATTATGCCTCATGTTGCGATTTTCTTTGATTGCATTCAACAAAGAAACATTGATGCAATAAAAATGAGAATATTTGTTAAAAATTTTGTGAGTGCAGTGGTAATTCGTAAGACCTATGAAAACAGTGAAGTGTCTGTAAGTGAGCCTGTGACTAAGAGACAGTGTGTTGAACAATTAAGTAATAGGAGCAATTGTGTGGCCCCTTTGGAAGTATGTGATATGATTGTGAACAATATTAATGAAAGATTTCAATTTTCAGATCATTTATGTGTTCCCAAATTGTTTTTAGTTGAAAAGTTCCCACAGTACTGTGTTGAGTTTCTGGAAAATTATTTTCAGGCTACAATTAAATTTTATCCCACAATAAATGGTCCGAAACTGAGAACCGAACTAGAAGTGTTATACAGTCGTGAAGATTTACGTATTGCGTCTGGTGCAACACCCTTATTACAGTTTTTCCTTGATAATAACATGTTTCGTACCTTCTCAGAGTGTGTAACTATTTTAAAGATAATTGTTACCATACCGATGACAACTGTTGAAAGGTAGTTTTCTACATTGAAAAGAATAAAAACATTTTAAAGAAATTCCATGGGCACTGATAGACTGAATGCATTGGCTATGCTATCCACAGAAAAAAAATGATTCATGGAATTCAAGATTTCAACAAACAAGTGATAGACGAATTCGCTACATCTAAAAACAGGAGAATGGAATTGTTACACAAAAAGTGAAATACCAGGTAAGACATTCTATATTTTTTTACCTAAGTACTAATTACCGCGAATGGTGGCCCACCTTAGATCCTCCCCACTGTGTGCCCCTCCCATTTCATTACTCACGAGCCGCCACTGACTGCACTTAGAATTTCAATTTCAAAACTATTGCCTGTGTCATCTGAAATCGCACATTTGTATAGATCTCTTTTTAGATATGTAAAGGTATTAATCATCGATGAAATAAGTATGATCAGTGCAGAGCTTTTAGTGAAAATTGACTTGCGTTTAAAACAAATAACCAATAATCATAAGGATGAATTTGGTGGTATAGATATTATTTTTATTGGAGATTTACGGCAGATACCACCGGTACGAGCAACACCAATATATAGGCCTATTAGAACACACATGGTTGGACCCCATCTTTGGCGGAAACTTAAATTTTATCAACTCAATCAAGTCATGAGACAGGCTAATGTTGCATTTTCTAATTTACTAACTAAAGTAGGCAATGGTGAACCATTAGAACAACATGAAATTGAGTTGATAGAATCGAGGTTTTTTACAAAAGCCGATACTCAAAGATTGTGCCCTAATGGGATTCGCCTATTTTTCAAAAATGAGTATGTAAACGCTTACAACAATTTGAAGACAAAATTATCTCTACAGCTACTGATTCAATTACAGGATCTAAAAATCATGAACAAGATGCTAATTTTAGAGTAAAGTTACATAAAAAGTCAGTTATCGATACTGGTGGTTTACCATACAAAATTACTTTTGTAAAAGGCATGTGTTATCTAATTACAACAAATATTGATGTATCAGATGGCTTATGTAATGGTTCAACTGGAAAATTAGTGTATTTAGATCTTGATACAAACAACATTGTAGTTAGAGTTTGGTTGGAGTTTTGTGGTTCAACAAAGATTGGTCGGAGGAAAAGGAAAAAAGCTGCTCAATTAGCTGTACAAAGTGGAGTTAGTAATCTTGCTGTGCCTATTGAACTACGATCTGCGAACATTCCATTGACATCAGGTAAGAAAATTATTGCTACTCGAAAGCATTTTCCTTTAATTGGAGCTTGTGCTATGACCATACATAAATCGCAGGGTGGAACTTTTAGTGAAATTGTTTACGAGTACAGCAAAGATCATTCGCAAGAACTTGTTTACGTTGCGTTATCTCGTGTAACAAATATCGAAAATTTGTATATTGTAACACCTCAAGATGATCCAACGAAATTTAAGTTTTATCATAATCGAAAGCAAGCTAGATCAACAGAGAAATTGCTGCAAGAATTTCAAAGATTATCTTTAAACACATTGCAGACCAGAACGCAAATTATCTTGGATATGATTTGTAAAAAAAGAGGTCTTTCATTATTCATTTTTAACTGCCAAAGTTTAAAAAAATCATACCTTAGATTTCATGGATCCAGTTACTCAAAATTCTAATCTACTATTACTTTCTGAAACGTGGATGAGAAATGAAGAAGAAATTGTTCATCCTAATTTCAATTGCATTTCTCATTATAAACGAGACAATGTTCGTGCAGGTGGAGTCGCAATATACCATAACTCTGAAGATACCGTCCACATTTGTACAGAAAATATGAGAATGATTTTGTCAAACATTAGTGATTTGAGTACTAGGCATTCATCAGTTGGTGACATTTGTTCAGTTGTTTGTAAAATAGGAAACGATGTTGAAGTAGTTATTGTAGCTATTTATATATCCCCAAATCAAAAGATTGAGGATATTACATTATTTATTCATCGATCGTTGTTAGAATATACTGAGGGAAGTTCTAAATTACTTAAACAAAATTTTCATAAACTTCCACTCATATTGGCTGGAGACTTCAACGTTAACTTCAATAATAAAGAAAAATTTGAAGAACTCACATCCTTTTTATCAGATACATTTGATTTGAGTATTAATAATGATCCAGCGCAGTTCACAACAAAATGCTGTACTACAGTTGATGCTGTTTTTTCGAGATACTTAGACAAAATTGAATCTCAAACATATGTATCTTATTATAGTTACCATAAGCCAATAATTACCATGATACAATATGATGATAAGATTAAAAAAAATTTTTTTTTATTTAGTACTTTTTTTATATAATTTATAATTCACTATTTTATATCTCATTTTTAATAAATGAATATTTTTCCTAAAATATTAAATGAAACTTTTTGATTTGATTCCTTACTTTACATTATTTGCATTGAAAAAATGATAGAAAATAAAAAATAAAATATACAGGTTACACAGAGAGTGAGAGAGAAAGTCGCATGGAGGGGGCATAATGCTTTTTCCTTACGTGATGAAAATATACAAATATAAACAATCTAAATCTCCATATCGAATTACATTCGGAGTTGAAGAAAAAGCGTAAGGGACTTCGTTCCTGACGGGGGTCCCCCGACCGCTGAGATGTTTTTTTTATTTGTTCAAAGGCAGTTTGCTCCGGTAAACCCCATTGCCACTGATTACCCTTATTTAATAAATGCCCCAGTTGTATGGTTAAGTAGGAATACTTTTCTACGAATTTCCTATAATAATTACACATGCCTAAAAAACTTTGCAGCTGTTTAATATTCTCGGGTGCTGGAAAATTTTGTATTATCTCTATTTTTTAGGGATCTGTACTGATACCCTTAGCAGAAATTATATGGCCTAAAAAATTTACCTGTTCCCTTAAAAACTCTGATTTTTTTAATTTAACAGTTACTCCATATTCATGTAATTTGCTCAACACTCTTATCTAGTCTTTCACAATGTGTATTAATATCTGGTGAAGTTATTACTATATCGTCCACATACACAGTGGTAAACTCTAAAATTTGTCTCCCTAACACGTAGTCCAAACATTTAATAAAAATTGATACACTTACGTTCAGTCCAAAAGGCAATCTACAAAACTGATAATTTCTTCCATTATACAGAAAGGCCACATACTTTTGAGACCCCTCCTCTAATTCGATCTGCCAGTACCAAGCCGTCAAGTCTAAGGTAGTGATGTATTTAGTACCACTAAAACTTTGCAGAATCTCGCCCACCGGTTCTGGTGATTCTCTATCTGGAATAATTATTTTGTTTACTTGTCTAGCGTCTAAACATAGTCTTATTGATAAATCTTTCTTAGTCACCACTACTAAAGGGTTGGAGTATGGTGATGTGGATTTTTCTATTATTCCTTTGGCTAACATTTTGTTTATTTCTTCTTGTACCAACCCCCTTTTAGAGTATGGTACCGGATATGCTTTAGGCGCGAAAGGTGTCTTTTCTTTAACAATTAATCTACCCCTAAAACCTTTTACTAGACCTGGTTTATCTGAAAAAACTAATTTATTTCTACCTACTACCTGTACTATTCTCTCCCTATCCTGATAACTAAATTCCCCAGTTTGATATAAAGTTGTATTCATTTTTTCAACCCGTCTATCTTCAGTGTCAATTAATTCATGCTTATTTACCTTTAAATTACAATAATTGATCATCAAGGGTCTGCATTCGTTTTTTTCATTATCGGATACTAATATTCCTTTACTAATTATTTTTAACGCTTTCATTTCCACATCTCTTCTTCGTATAAACAGTACTTCAGTTATATTGTTTTCATTTTTTAATTTCATAGTTTGTGTATAATAGTATGATTCAGCTTTAAAATTATTTAAAAAATCATTTCCCATTATTGCCCCTATATTCAAGCCTGGAATTACTAAAAAAGGTACATTTATTTTGTGTTTACTTATTGTTAGCTGTAACATTATCTGTCTAGTCTCCCTCTTACTCCGAACACCTGTTATTACACCTATAACGCTAATTCCCAATACTGGTAGTTGTGGAATGGTTTCAGTGGTTTTATTCTTTATTTCTTAAAAATTTTATCACCTATAGCGGTAATCTCACTCCCTGAATCTACTAGAAAGGTGTACTTGGAATTGAATACTTCGGCTTCGAACTCAGCCATGCTGAAGTTACTATCGTTCTCATCTATTTCTTCTTCCAATAATTCGTTATGTATATTTGTAATAAGTGACCCTATTATTATGTTACTACTAGACGGCTGGGGACTTTCTTTTTCAACCGTCCTCATTAGTTTAACTGTGCTGGAGGTGGTGGTTCGTTGTACGCACCCCTATGATCTACTAGGAAGGATTATTATTATATCATGATTATTAGGAAACACTTCCGTACCCCTAGTCTCATTCATATTATTAACATATCCCCCTCTCCCTCTGTGGTTCACACCTCCCGGCATTCCCCTACTACTGGCAAAAGCTCTCCCTCTATTATTACCATAATTTTCCCTTCACCTTTCCCGACACCTATAACACTGATCTCGAGAACTATTATAGTTGCTAGCTCTACAATCAGGGTGTGGACACACGGTACAAAAGGGAACAAAGACTCATTTTACTGTACACTGCTATAATCAGACTGGAGGAGCACATACTACAAGGTATAACAAAAACGTTATACAGTTGCAGAGGAGCTGCGAATAAGGGACACTTCAAGAAGTACAAAGTATCAACTTATGTCTCTCTGCTCTCCCCTATATGGTAATACTGTCTTATAATGACTGTTAAACAAATCAACTGTATTGTATACCTTTATATGTGTATTTATACACAATATATCAAAAGTTTTTTGTGGTAAAAATACCTTTATATGTGTATTTATACACAATATATCATAAAAGTTTTTTGTGACAAAAATGTCTGTCAAATTTTTGCATGTTCATACACACTTTTTAAGAGAAAATTACTTAAAACTTCGAATCTAACAAGAAAAACATTGTGTTGAGTATTCATAATACAAACCCTTAGATACCAAATATGAAATGAAAATATAAGAACCAAGATAAATGTATATTCTATAGCCGGCAGAATGAGGGAAGGACAAATAAAATAGAGGCAGGATATAAAGAGAATGGAAAACATGAGACTACCTAACAAGTAATAAGATACAGACCTCAGGGAAGACGAGATATATGTAGGGCAAGGAAAAGAGATGCCTTCAGTGAAGGCAGAACAGGATGTAATCCTATACCTTCACATGGAGAAAAAGAAGATTCATAATATTTAATAGCACACTTAAGAACAAAATATTGGTATGGAGAATCATACACGACTTCCATGTTCTAAGATTTATATTTAAAATCATTTTCGAAGTGAAATATTTCCATTGAAACTACTTCTTTCTTCTTACTGCTTCAGCCAATTACTGTGGTCACTAACGTATCACCTCACATTATCGCACTTGATTTTTACTGATGATTGAAGTCGATGGCACTGCCGAAACGTCTGGTTTTGCAGAAAACATTGGTCTACGGCCAAACAGGCCGGGAAGGAATTTTGAAAACAAACTACTTCTTTGTTGTCGATAACGTAGTACATATATAAAAAAAATTATCAGGTAAACTATTACGTTACAACAAAAACGTTTCAGGTAAACTACCATTTCCCTTAACCGATCTTCACCAAAATCAATAGGCCTTGAGTCCTCTATAACTCAGGCACATATGTAAAAAATTATTTGATTCTGTTTGAATTTACGGCAGTTATCGTTCATCATGAAAAAATTTCTCTTGTTACAACATAAAATGTTGCTGGTAAACTACCCCTTTGTCTTAACCGATCTTCACAAAAAACAATAGGTCTTGAATACTCTACAATTCAGGGCTGTATGCAAAAAATTATTTGATTCTGTTTGAATTTGCGGCTCTTATCATTTGCCATAAAAAAATATACAGACAGACACACACAGACAGACACAGACACTTTTCGAAAATGACTTTTTTTCATGTTTTGAGAGAGAGAGGTGAGAGGTGGCTATGCAAGTGTGTATGTGTGTGTGTGTGCGTGCGCGCATGTTATAAAAATTGTAACTTGGTAAACGTAGTTTGTAAGTTAGTAACAAAAATGCATTTAACGAATTTTAAAAACAAAATTAAATCATTAAAAAATAATTGAAATCATAAGAATAATTAATAAAAGTTAAATTAAATACAAATTTAAAAGTAATAAAAAAACAAAAGGATTTCGAAGTTAGAAGACAAAATAGCTACGTTACGTCAGCTGTTATGACAGGCTATATCAGTTTTTAAATTGTTTTTTTGTACTTATATAGCAGAAAATGAAATTGTACTGTTTTCATCTTTTGTTTAAGAAGCGCAACTTCAACAATTTTACAACTTCATGTATAAACAGATAATCCCCCCTTATGAACAGGGTGGATGTACATACATCATTGTTTGTGTGTTCGCAAGTGGCACGTACTCTCACGTATCAAAAATTAAATACGTGTCTTATCTACTTGAGTGTTCGCAAGTGAAACGAGTTGCAAGTGCCACTGTTCGTAAGTGGGAGCACACCATCTTCGGCCGGATACGAAAAGCAGAAGACAAAAAATGGAGGCCTATCCAGTGAACAAAGTACTTAATAAATGCAAATGTGTAGATTTTTATAAGAAAGCACGTCCAGCAAACTTCTTAAGAATATTTGTTAAGTCAAAATTAAGAAATTACATATAATATTACCGGTATTCAGTTTGTGTACATTTATTGGTAACAAATGTAGACTACAAAAATGTAATAACATAAAAAAGTTAACAAAAATGTTCTAACAAACATGCAAATTCCTTGTAGGTCTAAAGCACATCCTCAAAACAATATCCTAAAGCAACTGTGATGATTTAAAAGGAATTTAAATAGCACAAAATAATTTTTATTCAAAATAACACGTGAGAAAATAATCAACCCTCCCCTCTGTACCTAAATGCCTGTATCAACTTGTAAAAATCTAGTACGGTCATGCAAATTACACTATAATGAAGTAAATATTAATAATCATTCTAATTAAATAAAAAGACATGATAATAATAAATGAAATGCCTAACTCAATAAAGAAAATGTAGGATAATTAATAGTAGTTAATTAGTGTAAAAATAATAATAATAAAAGTACGAACTACTTTTCTCTCCGCATGAACTGCGCCCGCTTCCCTACTAACCGCAGCAAAACCAACCCCAGTCGAGCGAGAATGTCAGACAAGGTAACAGCTTTACCATGTGTCGTGAAGGTAAACGTGTGAATATATAAAAAAAAAAGATGTAGCAGAAAGTAAGTGTTTCGTGGTGACATACTCCACATGTAGTTGAAATGAAGTGAAAAGTAAAACAAGTTAAGTAGTTGAAATGTAGAGAAATAATTAAAAATAACTAACATCTCTTTATAAAAATGTTTAAATTGTAAGGTATGTTCCGTACCATATAAAAAGGTAACATTAGTGCAGTTAAAAGTAAAATGTGAAAAGTGAACACCAACGTCAGGAGTGAAGCAACGACGACAACTTTACGAGCTTCAGGTAGCAGAATCCTAGTGTCATGACTTTGATCGCAACTTAGAATCCACAAACTAAATGGAGGAACCCGAACGACAACGAAGAATGTTCAGGAAAACCAACTGAAGAGGATCAGCAAGAGAACCTGCCGCAGATACACATTATACCAAGGTGAAACCAAACCGTTATCTTTCTAACAACCACAACAAAAAAAAGTATTTTTTGTAAAGACTCATTCAAATCATGTAAATCTTAAAATAGTAATGTTTGTAGTTACTGTAACGAAATAATATGTAATAATAGTAATCTGATGATAGTTAAAGTTAAAAATTAATTCAAAATTTGATCAAACTATTCTTCTAATAGTTTGAATAATGTTGAAGTATTTTAGAATATTATAAAGTTAAAACCCGGATCCGTGCTATTCAATCTAATTTACAACTGTATGTTTTGCTCATCAGAGTAACATTTTAAAGAGTATAAGAGCATTTGATGCAGAAGCTATCAGAAGTTTATTTTAACGTAAAAACAAAAAGATAACCATTTTTCTTAAATCATTATTTAAGAAGCCATAATAAAGAGATGTTTTTGCTAAAAATCCAGAGAGTGAGTAAATTTGCGTACCCTAAGACAAATTCCTGTTCTATATATTTTCCCAATTTGTTGGTAAGTAATTTGTACTAACAACGGCAGCCAGTTTAATTGAAAGCAACCAATTAAACTGGTTCCCTGTGTTATAATGTCTTAACAGGAGAGACGTTATAAAATGCGCCACTCTGCTGTTAGTTAAAATAGTTGTGTGCATCGTGGCACATACAAAAGGCCACACTTTGCTAAATAATTAACAGTAACTTGCAAAAAGGCGTAAATTTATTCACTCTGAATTTGTGAACAAGAAAAATAAATAGTTTTATTTATAAAATAATAATAGTATTAGGAAATCGACGTAATAAGCAAGTCCCCGCTTGTAAAAATATTGCATTTTCAACCTGTCGGTATATTTACAGGCTATTTCATGTTTGATTCGTGTCGAGGAATGTACGTTCTGCCCCGTAAACAAAATAAGTTATTTGAATAGAATTCCCAACATTGTCAATATACGACAGACCTGTGCAAGAAATAAACGTGTTCCAGATTGTCAGGAGTCACCCTCTTTTGTTATGAACCCCTTGCCAAGGTAAACAATAAGACACCTTAACGCATACAATAGACTTCCCCAAACAGCTGATCTATTGTGTTATTGTAAACACAATGAACTCTCCCTGTGAAATTTCTTTCCACTATAAAGAGATATTATCACTTTATCTCCACAGATAATTATTAGATTTACATATATTTGAATTTATTAGTAGTATAAGATTGTTATCGTATATATATATATGTGTGTATTTATATGAATTCAAATTTCATAAGAGTGTTTAAAATAGATAACATATTTAACGTACGTAGTACATAAGATTTAAAAATCATTATTACGACTACAATGGCTCAATTTAACCCCGACTTGTTGTTGAAGGATGAACTGAGCTATGAAGCTTTGTTACGCGGTCTCCCATACACAAACGTAACTGTCGCGGAACTGCGCAAAACATGACGCGAGAATAGACCAGACAAACCCTCACTGTTGAATCGTTTAAGTGTATTAGACTTCGAAAGTGAAAAGGAAACATGCTATAATAAATATACGGAGCTTATCTCCATCGCACAAACCCTGCAAGATGAAAAATCCCCCGCGGTAATTTTAAGAACCACTCAAAGTATAGAACATCTGACCCACCGCATCACCAATTTGTTGAATTGGCCTGGTGACAAAGGTACTCCACCGGACATGCAAAAATTCGCGGAAGAAGCCTTACGACAATTACCAGACATACTGCGCGAATTACGTAGAAGGTCCGAATCGTTTAGAATAGAAGAGATCGAAGAAGCAATGACGAAACTAAATATTTCCCCCACACAATCTCCTACTCAAGAACAGCAACCCAGTGCTGTAAAATTTCAATTTCTCCAGGAATCTAGTATAGAACCCAGTAAGGATCGGTTAACCGAAAGACAAGCAAATACCCTCCCCGTAACCACCTCGCCATTCCAAATGAACTAGGGAAGATTACCCATAATTACGATTTACCTCCCCTCTTACAGACAAATCCATCAGCGGAAAAACCTGTAACGACATCTCAATTAAATTTCAACACTGAGTTCTATGGAAAAATAACTCACCCCGTAGAACGTATTTTATCTGAGATACCAACCACTGATGGGCTGAATATTACGAAACTCCGAGATTTTATCAAGCACCTATTACAAATAAAGGATCTGCGACAACTAAGAGATGACCAAATTTTACGAGTACTTCTACCTAAATGTAGATCTCCTTTAAAAGATCGTGTGTTAGAGTCACTAAGGTATAATCAACCTGTAGAAGAACTACATGCAACCCTGATAAGACACTTCATCCCCACCGGTATCTACGAAGAATTAAAGCGGAATTCAGTACTTCGTGTACAAGGAGCGTACGAGAGACTAGCTCATTATATATCTGAAATAAGGGAATCAGCCTTATTACTACAAGTTAACTGGGGTGAACAACAGCTAGTAGACACTATCTTAGTAGGACTATCTCCCGAGGAGCGATCTCGCCTAGCACTCATGAAGAGACCAACCATATTCACAGAACTGGAACTGTGTTGTATACATTCATCCAACGTCTGGTATTCAGATCAAAACAGACGCACGTTAATGTCCCAGATTTCACGCAGGGATTCATTCCTACCTTTACCCATTGGGACCGATACTCGAACCTACCGCGATAAGTGATTCGTAAGAACTTCTAAAACCCAAAGCTACCCTAATACATCAAACTCCCTACAAAAACCCCAACAGCATGCGAGCGATGCCAATAATGAAAGAAAATGTTATAACTGTGGAAAGTCCGGACACATTAGCAAGAATTGTAAACAAAAGCGGTACCAACAAAAAACCGACCAGTCAAAAAACATGTGAAGCAGGAAGAACAAAAATCCTACGTCTTCCGCAGCATCAAAAGGAAAGGTATAAACACTAATCACCCTAAAGTAAAAATAAATATAAACAAACGTATAGACCCTTACGTAACAAGATTTATTAACAAGTGCAACTCTATTGGTACATGCAAAACAAGTGTATGCCAATTACCCTACATACAGATAGACCTTGGAGCAACGAATATCCTCGGTTTAATCGATTCGGGATCTACACGTAGTATAATCAGTCAACAGCTAGCCACTGTATTAGCTAATGATAATCTTATTAGACGTAGCCAAAACATGGACATAAAGTGTGCCACCGCGAATAAGCAAAACCTAAATATATCAAGCAGTATTACTGTCAAATTAAAAATAAAGAACTTTACTTGGCATGTTCCACTACTCGTAGCTGAAGTATTAGGACAAAACTTAATACTAGGCGCCGATTTTATAAGCAAAACTGGCTTAATTCTCGACATATACACTAAACAATATTTCTTTAGATTTGATCGTACTCGAAAATATCAGTTCGACTCCAAGTTAAATAACAGCGAGAATTGCAAAACATTAACCATTCATCTGGAGCATCATGAACCTGGTTTGAATCATTTAAAAGGTAATGAGTGACAATGAATAAAAAAACTAATAAGGGAATTTCCTACTGTACTAACACCTAAGTTAGGATTGACCAATCTAATCAAATACAAAATAAATCTAAGAGACAACAAAGTAATACGTCTGCATCCATACAAATTATCACCGCCCAAGATGGAAATAATGAGAAACCAAATCAACAAACTCATTGAACAACACGTCATAGAACCATCAACTTCTCCATACTCATCACCTGCATTCCTAGTACCGAAAGAAACTGACAAACATAGACTAGTCGTGGATTATAGACAGCTGAATAAGAATATAGAATTTGAATCTATTCCACTGCCCGACAATCACAGCGCGTTCCACTATTTTACCAAAGCGAAAATTTTCACCATAATGGATCTCAACCAGGCTTTTCACCAAATCCCACTAGCTGAGGAATCAAAACATCTAACTGCGTTTGCTGCCCCATTTAACCTATATCAATTTACTAGGGTACCATTCGGAATATCACAAGGAAGTTCAGTATGTAGCAGACTGTTAGAAAAAATATTCCATGACGTTAAATTTAAATTCGTATATCACTATCTTGACGACATAGTACTATATAGTGAATCGGTGGATCAGCACATTCATCACTTGCGTGAGGTGTTATCAAGGTTAAAGAATGCTGGACTAACGGTAAACCCCAGTAAAATTAATTTTGCAGTAAAACAATTCTCTTTCTTAGGTCATATAGTATCAGCCGAAGGTAAAGTTAGCATCGACCCCGAACGCACGCGCACAATCCGAGAATTTTTACCACCTAGAGACATCATAGCTCGATTTTTAGGTATGATCAATTATTTTCACAAGTACATACCCCACCTAGCGGATATAGCAGCCCCATTAAATGCATTAAGGAAAAAATGAGCGAAATTCGAGTGGACTACTCGACACCAAGCCCCATTCGAAACACTCAAAGAAAGCATAATATCACCACCTGTATTGCAGTTAGCAGATTACAGTAAACCATTTGTCGTACAGACTGACAGTTCTAGTGTAGCATTAGGAGCAGTAATATACCAAGAAATAGATAATACAAGACTACCGATCAGCTATGCATCATGTACTTTGATGGACCAAGAAAGGAAGTTCTCAGCCTATGAACTTGAATGTTTAGCTATAGTGTTCACCTTCGAAAAATTCAAACCATTTTTGGAACACAAGGAATTTCTATTAGAGACCGACAACCAAGCTTTGTCGTTGGTTGTTGAACCATCCAAAACAATTAGGTCGTATCGGATGGGTGTTAAGATTAAATTGCTACAAGTTTAAAGTACAACATATTCATGGTACCCAAAATGTAGTCGCTGATACACTATCCCGCATGTTCCAACTACCCAATGCCAGACCTGGCGAAGACAAGGTTGAAACCACCACTGTCAATACACTAATAACAGAATTCCCCCTTGCATTCAAGGATATAGCGCATCACCAACAACAAGATCCAAAATTCTGTAAGATAATAGAACAAATAGATAAAGGAAATTATTCTGACAAGTATACCTTGATTAAACGAGTGCTTTGTTATAAAAAGGATAACGGAAAGTCATTGAGAATAATTGCCGCGGAAATTATTAAACCCATGCTAATGGAATACTACCACTCATCAACCATTGGAGCTCATATGGGAATAAGGAAAACGATACATCGTATTCGCAAGGAATATCATTCGGAAAACATGAACAGTCAAATAACTAAGTTCGTGAAACAATGCGAAATCTGTGCCATGAGTAAGCCAGCAAGAAACAGTCAAATCAGAAAATTAATCTCAGAAATCCCCACAACACCCTTTTCAAAGATATACATAGATTTTTCTGGACCTTATCCCCGTTCTAAGTCAGGAAATACTATGCTATTAATTTGCGTGGACTCTTTCACTAAATTCGTGTGGATGTATCCTATGAGACGTGCCTTAGCATCTACGACAATAAAGATTTTACAAGAAAGACTATTTAAAGATTGCGGTACACCAGTACACCTAGTATCTGACAATGGACCTCAGTTTAAATCGAAAGAATTCAATGACGTGTGTTTTAAATTAGGAATAAATCATATAACAGTCACAGAGTACCGACCGCAAGGAAACCTAGCTGAGAGATACTTGTGAAACCTAAAATCTGCCTTACTGTCTTATCACGCTAAAGATCAGACAGCGTGGGATCAAAATCTATCATGGATACAATTTGCCTTCAATTCGGCGTATCATGAAGGACATAAATCAACACCATTTGATTTACTATACAAGTACAAACCGAACCACCCGTTAGCCACAAAGTGGAAAATTCATGAGTTATTGCCCCACGAAATAAATGGGAATAATATAAGGAAAATATGGAACGAAGCTCGCGCAAATTTGAGAGCAAATCTACAAAAATCGCGGAAATATCATGAGCAGAATAATAGGAAAATAAAGTACAAAGTAGGTGATTTAGTCATGTATAAAACTCACCCTACGAGTAGAGCCGTTGATAGGACCACTTCCAAACTATCTTACCGATGGTGTGGCCCCTACACGATTCACAAGTTCATCACCCCCGTGACTGTAGCGCTGTACGAACCCATTACAGATAATTACGTTCGCAGAAGTCATGTGTCACAAATAAAAATTTTTTCTCCTTGTGAAAATAAAGAAGCACGACTATGAGAAAGATAGTAAATAAAAAATACTACCCAAGTATTAAGATTAAAATATAGGCAACATCCTATATCATAATTGAGTCTAAACTCAAACACCTCGTACGAATACTAGCGAGGCCTGATCAACCTTAGCTCATATTCTGCGAGACTAAAAGAAATAATGAGAAGTCAGCTGACAAACAACAAACCCCTACCTCAGTAAACTAAAGGTAATTTTATTGTTATTACAATATGTTATTTTAATGAAGAAATTTGTGTTAGTGGTTGAAATCACAATCAGAATGATCAATATTGCACACCACTATATAAAAATTATTCCGATTAGCGCTTTCAAGCTTCACAGCTCATCGTCAGATCAGGAATAGGCAGAAAATATGTAATACCCAACCCTTCACCCCTCTCCCCCACCCTGCTCACCCACAACAAACTAAAAATTCATGACCCTTCCCCACCCCCTAAACTCTGTCTCACCATCTGTACAGTTACATATTTTTCTAGAAAATTCCTTGTGTTTCAGTGTGTGTGTGTGTGTGTGTGTGTGTGTGTGTGTGTGTGTGTGTGTGTGTGTGTGTGTGTGTGTGTGTGTGTGTGCATCCCTTTAAACTACCCTCTTCCTCTCCACACACGTGGGTCAGTCACACACCCTTATTTTAAAACAACCAATTAGTACTATGAAATATAATTCTTAATCTTATCTATCTGCCCTCTCTCATTTACTTCTTAATCATGTTATAAAATATTTCTTCATTATCAAATTTAATTTTAATATTAATTAAATTGTCTAACCCTTTTTCTCTTTCTTTCAATATTTCTAACTCCTCTCTAAGCTTCCTTTCAACTGTGTTATTTACTACTTTTACAATTTCGTATTCTTCCAAAGGATTAACAAACTTGTGGTTGTCTTCTATGAAATGTCTTGCATATAACGAATTGGTTGTTCTATTACCTTCTCCACGTTTGTGGTCAGACAACCTGCATGCGAATTTTCGTCCTGTCTCCCCTAGGTACACTTTGTTGCAGTCTTTACATTTTAATTTATAAATTCCGCTTTTCTGTAATACTGGAATTTTTTCTATATTCTTATTCCTTATCTTATCAAATACCGTTTCACATTTTTTAATAGCTATATCTACTCCATATTTATTAAAACATTTAATAATTTTTCTAGTATGTGAACCTATGTATGTCAATGACCCTGCATAATTCTTTTGTTCTGGTTCTATTTTAGCTTTTTGTATGTTGACCCTTTTCATAACTTTATCCACTATGTTGGTGCTATAATTATTATTCCTTACAATTCCCTTTATCGTTTTTAACTCCCTATCTTTTGATTCGGTCTCTTTTAAACACTTCTGAGCTCTGTAACAAAAGGCTCAGAGTCATCCCAAAGTACGCTCAAGTTAAAATTAAAAATAAGAACAGTGTAGCCAAAAAAGTAAAAGAACAAAGCGAGAAGTTGTGGATAAAACTGGAAATAAGGTCACTCTACGGCTTAATCAATAGATATAATAGGGAATTATATGACAGACACATAGAATTATTAAGAATATACTCGTATGTAGAGTTAGAAGAAATATTATATAATTTTGGTTTGGGGTACATAGAAAAGAAATTGGAAGAGAAAAATAAAAAAATGGTAGATAAGTTAAATAAATTAATAAGAAAGAACGAAGTAAAAAAGGAACACCTCTCTAAGAATAACTATGAAAAAAGGGTAATAAACCTTACAGAGGTAAATTTCAATACGGAAGAAAAAGAAATGTTAGCGAAAGGCTTAAAATACGCACCGCCACCAGAATTAAATCAAGAAAAAAGATTATTGAATGCGAAAGCATAATACAAAAACTAGGAAATGAAAATGATAAAAAAAGAATAAGGTGGGAAGTAGGGAATGTAGTAGATAAAATATTTAAGAAAAGTTTGTATAATTCAAAGAATGAACAAAAAATCAAAGCAACTGTAACTAAACTAAAGAATAAAATAAAGAAGAATGATATTATAGTTACGAAGGCGGATAAAGGAAATACAATGGTACTAATGAGAAAGGAAGAATACATAAAGAAAACGGAAGAATTTATAAGGGAAGGACCATACGAGGAAATAAAGTATGATTATACAAGTAAGTACCAGTCAAGGATAAAACAAATGATGAAACAGATAACATTTATAGAAGAAAATAAGAAAAAGTATTTATTGGAAAGTAATCCAACAGCACCAACTTTTAAAAGTCAGGTTAAGATACATAAAGAAGGAAAACCAATTAGACCGATTGTTTCTTTTATTAATGCACCTATTTATAAACTATCAAAGGAAGTTAGCAGAGTACTGAAAGAGAAATATGAATTTGGGACAAAATACAACATAGAGAATAATATAAAATTGATAGAAAAATTAGAAAATATTAGCATTAATGTAAATACAAAATTGATATCACTGGATGTTAAGGACATGTTTACTAATATCACAGTAAATAAAGTTATTAAGTTAATAAACGATAATAATATGGGAGAATACAGGTATAAAAAGCAGTTGATGAAAGTAATTAAAGAATGTGTAAATCAGAACTATTTTAGGTTTAATAACAAGTTTTATATACAGAAAAAAGGTTTACCTATGGGGTCTTCATTATCCCCTATTCTTGCTGAAATATACATGAATGATTTTGAAAAGCAATTAATAACTTCCACTAAGTATAAAGACAATATAAAATTATGGTCTAGATACGTTGATGATGTATTAGTAGTTTGGGAAGGAAGCATAGAAGAAGTGCATGAGTTTATAAAGGAGGTAAATAATAAGGATAAAAACTTACAATTTAAGGAAGAGATAGGAGGTAAGCAAATAAATTACTTAGATTTAAACATAGAAATTAAAGATAATGAGAAACTACAGTTTGGGATATTTAGGAAAGAGTCGTATTCTGATATAATTATACCAAGAGAGTCGTACCACCCATACAGATATAAAATGGCGGCAATCAATTCCTTTTGTTACAGAGCTCAGAAGTGTTTAAAAGAGACCGAATCAAAAGATAGGGAGTTAAAAACGATAAAGGGAATTGTAAGGAATAATAATTATAGCACCAACATAGTGGATAAAGTTATGAAAAGGGTCAACATACAAAAAGCTAAAATAGAACCAGAACAAAAGAATTATGCAGGGTCATTGACATACATAGGTTCACATACTAGAAAAATTATTAAATGTTTTAATAAATATGGAGTAGATATAGCTATTAAAAAATGTGAAACGGTATTTGATAAGATAAGGAATAAGAATATAGAAAAAATTCCAGTATTACAGAAAAGCGGAATTTATAAATTAAAATGTAAAGACTGCAACAAAGTGTACCTAGGGGAGACAGGACGAAAATTCGCATGCAGGTTGTCTGACCACAAACGTGGAGAAGGTAATAGAACAACCAATTCGTTATATGCAAGACATTTCATAGAAGACAACCACAAGTTTGTTAATCCTTTGGAAGAATACGAAATTGTAAAAGTAGTAAATAACACAGTTGAAAGGAAGCTTAGAGAGGAGTTAGAAATATTGAAAGAAAGAGAAAAAGGGTTAGACAATTTAATTAATATTAAAATTAAATTTGATAATGAAGAAATATTTTATAACATGATTAAGAAGTAAATGAGAGAGGGCAGATAGATAAGATTAAGAATTATATTTCATAGTACTAATTGGTTGTTTTAAAATAAGGGTGTGTGACTGACCCACGTGTGTGGAGAGGAAGAGGGTAGTTTAAAGGGATGCACACACACACACACACACTGAAACACAAGGAATTTTCTAGAAAAATATGTAACTGTACAGATGGTGAGACAGAGTTTAGGGGGTGGGGAAGGGTCATGAATTTTTAGTTTGTTGTGGGCGAGCAGGGTGGGGGAGAGGGGTGAAGGGTTGGGTATTACATATTTTCTGCCTATTCCTGATCTGACGATGAGCTGTGAAGCTTGAAAGCGCTAATCGGAATAATTTTTATATAGTGGTGTGCAATATTGATCATTCTGATTGCAATATGTTATTGTTATTAATAACCTATAACATGTTACTGTTTGCGATGAACATGATAGTAGTAATACACTAAATTGTAGTTCACGTTTGTGACTAAGAGAAAGACAAAACTAGGAAGTAAGTGGAGTAGTCGACAACAAGAAAACAAAATAATCAGCGATTCGACGCGTTGAATATTATAAATGTGCAAAAACCCTTCTGTAAGAAAGTTAGAGAAACTTTAACCTTACAGCAATACTGTATATCTGTATAAACGTAAACAGATACACACTAGTATACCTGAAATATGCTGAAACCTACTCATGAGTGTAACTCCTTAAAACAAGTGAAGAAACAAAAAAACCGGTAGTAGCTTTACGAAATAGAAATAAGGTAGATTTATGTATTTGTGTATTTTATGTATTGTATATGTATTGAATTTTAAGTATTTTGTATAGTATATAAGATAATCGATTGATGAATCGAAATAACCTTGTGGAGAGAAATTTCATCACGAAGTTCCGTGCCAAATATAACTGTATTTCATAGGTTTTCATTTAATACCCACTAACATCGCCCCGTCGTCTCCTTTAAGTAGAGGAGGATGTGACGATTTAAAAGGAAATTAAAAGCACAAAATAATTTTTATTCAAAATAACACATGAGAAAATAATCAACCCTCCCCTCTGTACCTAAATGCCTGTATCAACTTGTAAAAATCTAGTACGGACATGCAAATTACACTATAATGAAGTAAATATTAATAATCATTCTAATTAAATAAAAAGACGTGATAATAATAAATGAAATACCTAACTCAATAAAGAAAATGTAGGATAATTAATAGTAGTTAATTAGTGTAAAAATAATAATAATAAAAGTATGAACTACTTTTCTCTCTCCGCGTGAACTGCGCCCGCTTCCCTACTAACCGCAGCAAAACCAACCTCAGTCGAGCGAGAATGTCAGACAAGGTAACAGCTTTACCATGTGTCGTGAAGGTAAACGTGTGAATATATAAAAAAAAAGATGTAGCAGAAAGTAAGTGTTTCGTGGTGACATATTCCACATGTAGTTGAAATGAAGTGAAAAGTAAAACAAGTTAAGTAGTTGAAATATAGAGAAATAATTAAAAATAACTAACATCTCTTTATAAAAATGTTTAAATTGTAAGATATGTTCCGTACCATATAAAAAGGTAACATTAGTGCAGTTAAAAGTAAAATGTGAAAAGTGAACACCAACGTCAGGAGTGAAGCAACGACGACAACTTTACGAGCTTCAGGTAGCAGAATCCTAGCGTCATGACTTTGATCGCAACTTAGAATCCACAAACTAAATGGAGGAACCTGAACGACAACGAAGAACGTCCAGGAAAACCAACTGAAGAGGATCAGCAAGAGAACCTGCCGCAGATACACATTATACCAAGGTGAAACCAAACCGTTATCTTTCTAACAACCACAACAAAAAACAGTATTTTTTGTAAAGACTCATTCAAATCATGTAAATCTTAAAATAGTAATGTTTGTAGTTACTGTAACGAAATAATATGTAATAATAGTAATCTGATGGTAGTTGAAGGTAAAAATTAATTCGAAATTTGATCAAACTATTCTTCTAATAGTTTGCATAATGTTGAAGTATTTTAGAATATTATAAAGTTAAAACCCGGATCCGTGCTATTCAATCTAATTTACAACTGTATGGTTTGCTCATCAGAGTAACATTTTAAAGAGTATAAGAGCATTTGATGCAGAAGCTATCAGAAGTTTATTTTAACGTAAAAACAAAAAGATAACCATTATTCTTAAATCATTATTTAAGAAGCCATAATAAAGAGATGTTTTGCTAAAAATCCAGAGAGTGAGTAAATTTGCGTACCCTAAGACAAATTCCTGTTCTATATATTTTCCCAATTTGTTGGTAAGTAATTTGTACTAACAACGGCAGCCGGTTTAATTGAAAGCAACCAATTAAACTGGTTCCCTGTGTTATAATGTCTTAACAGGAGAGACGTTATACAACATAAAGTTAAACACAGAACAACATTAAAAATAATAAAATTAATAACTTACCATTACAGGTTAATGGTTCCGTCTTCTATTAATTAAAATTTAATATTTATTTTTAATATTTAATTAATATTTAAAACGAGACACTTTAAAATGTAACTTTCTTGGTCTTAATTGCTGTAAAGTCGGTTATTAAACCACTATAATCTAAAGATGAAGCACTGTCATTTTAAATTAAAAGTATTGCTAGATTTGATACCCTGTCTTGAGATATTGTTGATCGTAGGTACGATTTAATCAATTTAAGTTTACTAAATTATATATGACAAGAAGCCACTGACACTGGTAAAGTAAGAAATTTTTTAAAGCTATTGTGTATTGTAGCATGCCCTGAGGTGTAGAGTCCATTTGTTCTCCAGTTCTCCATTAACTTTTGCCATTTTTAATAAACATATGACGTCTTTCAAGTTACTGAACAATTCTACACTGTTTAGGTCATGTAGATACAGTTTTGCAAGCACTATGCACTTTATATTGATTTGGGAAAGCTGTTCCTTAAAATGTATATCCCCTTCATTTACATATGCCTCAAATTTACAGAGGAACCCAACACGTTTTCTAACTATTTTATGTTAGAGAAACGGCTTAAAAATTTAATTGACAGTTTGTCCATACTTTCTATTAGAGAACGTTGCATTTCTTGGGGAATCGTCTGCATACTCCCCTGGCACCGTACGCTTCGTTCTTATCCTTTTTGTGATACTGACATCCAATTCATTACATACCTGGTCTGCCTTAATAATGACATTTTCAGGCAGCTCATTCCTCCAAACTTTTAATTTGTCTGAAGTGGCAATGCTTGAATAAAGCTTATTCCTTTAGTCTGCAAGAATTTCTGGATTTTGTCTATAGAACAAAGAATATGGAGGAATAATACAGAGGAAAAGAGCAGGGTCACAAAATTAAAGCTTTCTATCGCATTAATTATTAATGCTGAATCTTTCTCATATCAATTGTTTCAGTCGGTGTATCCCTCAGTTTCTCTAGTGCAGCTGTCACTTCATCCAGCTGAATGGATATTGCTTTCACCGCACCTGCTTTTGAACTCCACCTGGTATCACAATGTCCTTTTAGAGTAATATTAACGAAGCCTTTAAGAACACTCCATCTATGAGTGGAAAAGGAAAAGAAAGTGAATTGACGTTCTACTGTCCTACAAAATATCACTGCCTGAACTTTTACATGAGCTGCAGTGAATGATTTCCATGAACTCCTACCACATTAAGTGATTGATTGTCTCATATAACAAACAGAACAAACACAGCTAGTAGATTGAAATCTAATATTCTCTTCTGAACTCCCGAATGGATACCAGCTATTGTTGCTTGACTGCCATACGAATGACCTTGCAATCACTATGATTCAATCCATCTCTCTCAAGCTTACTTGTAATAACTTCTGTGACCCCCTACGCTGTTTTCACTTTGAAAGGAATAAAATCTATGAACGTTTCCTTGATATGAACAGAATTTCGTTTATTTTCAACAAATGTTATAATCTGAGACATTTATTCTATATGTGCAGCATCTGGTGTTGTGGCAAATATAATACTAAAGTATTCTGCCTTTTTACATTCAGCAATAATATATTTGCACGCTCTTTCTCCTAAAAGCATTATTATTTCATTTTGAATGGTTGGCAAAAGATACGACATACGCCCAGATTTACGAGAGACTGAATCCAAATGAGATCTCATGACAGGATCAAATTTAGCCAAGTATTTAACAAAGCCAGAAAGTTTTCAGGATCTGGATCGTTAGTAACTGACTCTCTCTGTGCCAGATTTTGTTATGCATGATTTTGTACTGTGGCAATGACCCATTCGACGATTTCTTTCCATGACTTACCTTCTTTACTCATTTGTTCCTGAAGTAGATCATCAATAAATCCCCCTTTGTTTAAAGAACGTTCCAATTCATTCCATTCCAAAAATGCAGAGCGGTAAGGAGGACTATTTTCATGATCCTGAATACGAGGATTTAACTTTCATCGCGTCGAAAACCTATTTTCATTGATGTGGCTCCTTTGATAGTTTTCTCATGGAAATAATGTGCAACAAAATCAAAATAGAGATTGGAGAAAAACACATCCAAGTGCGATTTACTTTATCATAATGAACCGTAATTACGTAGAAACAGACTAATACTGTTTATCACGCGAGGTTTATGATAACGGACAAGCTGGGTGGTTGTGCTTCTTTTATGAAAGGGACATATCATATCAAAGTCATATCAAAGAAACAAGTTGTTTGTAGTTTTATAAACTGATAACAATTTAAAATCTATGCTCACTTTGATGCACTCCTGGGTATGTCGCCCGGGGCGGCTGCCCTCTTGCCCCCCCCCTAGCTACACCTCTGTCTGTACATCAGCTGTTAGTTTTTACGTTTCTACCAAACGTGTTGGTAGGCTGACGTCTTCGTACTATTAATTAATTCAAAGGCTGTTTGTATTCACTCCTTAAGGAAATTGTATAAAAATAATACAGATATTTTATAGTAATAATAATAACTATAACAATTTGTAGCTTTAAGCATTTATAACATATCAGTTTTCTAACGTTCCCTCGTCTCTATGCTTCTACGAACTTTTTTAACCTATTGATTTTAATCCATTTTTAATCATTCCATTATCTGTATACATAATTTTTAATAATTAAATAATTAATTTCTTTTTACAAAAAAGTCGACCCTTTCCACCCTTTTTGTTTTTTAGTATATAATCTAAATATTAACTGGATTTCACTGTACACAGGCAAGATACCTGTACTATCACTTGTACTATTCACCCCAGTCCACTAAAAATGCAATTTAAAAAACGGCCTGTCCACACCTATACTAAAAAAACAAACGAAATGATAAAACGTACAATAAGATAGACATAACAGATAGGCCTAATACTGGTCAACAATGATATTGTTAAATGTACAATTTTTAGTAAGTCTTATGTATTTTGGGGGATGATTCCGAACATAAAGTCAGAATTTCTCTACCGCAGGTTTTGGTAACTCCCTTTCTTATTTTTCATCAAGTATCGTGCATGAACTCCATATCAAGCAAAGAAGAAAGATGTCTAGATTTTGTGGAAAATACAAATACTGAACCTCAATTAACCAGAGAAAATTAATGATCTTGTTCGGGATATATATTTATCAAAAAGTCAAAAAAAATACTTGAGTCAAGATATAGATGTTAAACCTTTTACAGCAAAATTCTAAAATAAGTGCTTTCCGTGACAGGCAGTATGAATTTAAACATTTCTTCTCTCAGCACGAGGACTTAACTGTGCTGCAATGACGTTAACTCTACTAGAAGCTTTGTGACATAGGCCTATGCATCATTCAGAAGAATGGCGTTTTTTATAGACTCTCAAAGGTTAATTATAAAACAGTTCTACTTCACACTAAAAATAAACGATCACCAATCCCTTCAGTTTATACTGCTTACATGAAAAAGTCATGTGATGAAACTTTTATTAAGCAGAATTCAGTATGACGGATATTCGTGGCATGCCTATGAAGATATGAAAGTAACTGTCATGTCTTCGACGCTCTCAAATAATCTTGAGTTGGTCTTCCAACGTTAGGTGATGAGTTGGCTGGTAAGAAATGAAATAAAGAAGTGGACTGTATATAATCTTTGAGTTAATTGTGTATTAAATGTTTCCAGAAAGTGATTGCATGGTGTGTGCAGTTTAGCGCGGCAACATTGCCGTGGCAAATAAAGTCGAATTAAATATTGAAAATCATGAAGATGGATTGAGGCAGAGATAGCCCAAGTATTAGTGCATGAAGATGATGCTAAAAATTGAAGTGTAATGTTACGAATTGAAAATGATTATGTAGCCACTATGTAGTAGATGGTGAACTGGAGGCTAGTTGCCCATTCGGAGTCTTACAATTAACTAACTCGCCGGACTGCTGCGGGCTTGCAATACAAGCCGGCAGCAGCTCAAAGGGGGAGAATGACGTCACTGCACGTGCCGCATTGCAGATCAATTTGACGGACGTTAGAAAAATGCCTAATGGAAAAAGGTAGACAAAGTTCCCGTGAAGAGCGGTAGCAGCTAGAACCAATAGGAGGGGCGATGACATAAGGGGAGGGGCCTAAAGTATAAAAGCCTACAACGTACAGTTGATAGACGTTGTTTAAGACCTGAAGATGTCAGTAATGACGAAAAGCTTAGTCGAACAATAAAAAATTATAGCAGTTAGCAAATTCATAAAAGAAATAGTAAGGATGGCTGCTAATTTAAACAATACGAAGAATAGAATAATACAATAATAAAAGGCATAATAATTTACACACATGATAGTAGAATAATGCTCCCAAAAAATTCCACAATAAAATAATAGAATAATACAATAATAAAGACATAATAATTTACATACATAATAGTAGGATAATGCTCCCAAAAAATTCCACAATAGAACAATAGAATAATACAATAATAAAAGGCATAATAATTTACATACGTGATAGAATAATGCTCCCAAAAAATTCAATAATATATACCAATAGAATAATACAATAGACATAACAATAATATAATAAAAAATAGCAAATGGAAAGCATGAGATCGCCAGGATATGTCCGGGGCATGAAGTTCAAATCAA
Source organism: Magicicada septendecula (assembly GCA_034769895.1). Classification (NCBI taxonomy): domain Eukaryota; kingdom Metazoa; phylum Arthropoda; class Insecta; order Hemiptera; family Cicadidae; genus Magicicada; species Magicicada septendecula. The sequence goes on from CM068376.1 coordinate 47,634,499, forward strand.
TGATACATGTCACATGAATGCTCATGTCATTAATCTGAGGCCACTGGAAGTGGAAATAGTTTGTGAATGGGCCTACATAGAATGCCGTTTGCGGTGCGAACATCCGCAGTGCACACTAGTGAATCCTGACCCAAATAGACCTGAGTAATTACCCCACGCTTCCACTGCAGGGGGGGAATTGTCTTCTAAAATAAGGACGAGTTGTCCAGGAGCCAAATTTTTTAACTGGAAGCGCCATCTGTTGCGTTGTTGTAACTGGTGCAAATAATCCTTTGACCACCTCTTCCATTTAGAGTGGGTGAATCTTTGGAGCAGCTGCCATCTGCCCAAACGACCAATTTTGACCTCGGAATAGTCAGGTTCCGGGAGTGAAGTGAGTGGAGAACCAACCAAAAAGTGCGCTGGAGTTAAAGGTTCAGGATCCCTAGAGTCATTTGACATGGCGAACAAGGGGCGTGAGTTAAGGCAGGACTCTATTTGGGTTAAAATAGTGTAATACTCCTCAAACATAAGAAGGGTTCTGCCGATTACTCGCCGCAAATGAAACTTGACGCTCTTGACTCCACTCTCCCACAGGCCACCGAAATGAGGTGCTGACGGGGGAATAAAGGACCATTCGATTCCTTGGGCACTGTATAATGTCTTACCTACGTTATAACATCGGGAAACTGGTTAATTGGCTCAGGTCATTTAAACAGGCTGCCATACTCTCTGTAAACTCCCAATTAATCAAAATATAAACAATTGTAAAAGATCCCTAGGATTGAGGAAAATTGGCAGGGGTTTGTAGATTTATTCACTCAGCTTTGTTGGACCATGACATCTCTTTATTACATAATGATATTAGCATCTTTACTTATGGTTATCAACATTTGTATTTCAAAAGTTTACAAAATGATTTTATGTTTTGTTCATTTAGAAGGGCCCTCAAAATATAGATGTACATCTGTTTAACTTTTCCACGGATCTGGGACTTGAAAAGGTATATTAATAATGGTCACATATCCATATATTATCTTGAATTGGTGCCATTAGAAGAATGGACTTATTTCCCCTTTTAAACAATAAGGCTTTACAGTTTAGAGCTTTAGCTCTTTTACTAAGAATAGATTTACCAGATTACATATTATGTCAGTTCTTAAAATGTCTTAAAGGTGTTAATTTAATTGTCTTTTTTTGGATATAGTATTTAGTATTTCATAACCACGGAAGGCATGCTCCCGCGTGTCACCTGTGATATCCTCCAGCTCCTTGTTATTCCAGTCCTACGGTCCTCGGTTGCAGCATGTTTCTTGTAGGTCGGGTATCTCTCGTTATCTTCGTCTCCGGTGACGGTGAAGTGCTGAAGTCTTTTAGATCATTGTGGGTCCTGGTTCTCTGCTCTTTAATAACTGGTAGTAATAGCTCGTTGTTTTGAATGGTTAACACAAAATTTTTATTCACCTGTATCCACTTCACATGATTGTTTATTTGTTGCACTTCACATTATGGTTGGTTAGTGATGTGAGTGATCCGTACTGTGAGGACCAAACAATGTGGAGAGTCCGGTCGGCGTGGACCAAAAAACGTTTTGTAAAAGAATGTAGTCTTGTAATGCGTGCATTGATGAATCATCAGGTAGCAGAAATGATGAAAATTGTGGACTGTATTAAATTCATTTTAATTGAAGTTCAAGTTTACATTACATGTGATTAGCAGTTATTTAAATAAGGTTGGCTAATGAGCATGACGTATGTGTAAGACATATGGTTTGATGTATACGTAACAAATTTAGAATACGATAAAGGGGCCTAATGGGCCATATGAAGTGTGGCCTAAGGCCTACGATAAAGGTCGTAAAGAGTACGACCTGCATTAGTACGCAGAAATAAATACTTTCGTACAAGTATTTCAAGCAGTAAGACTGCAGGCGAGCCGACCGCCGCTACGAGCGTTTTTGATGTACTGAGCTTGACATGCGTAATCAGAATAGAACAAAAGTAGGAAGCAGATTAGCCAACCTATGAAATAAAATTATCGCGCTACTGCACATACTGCCCGTCAAAATCAATCGATTTTTTTTACCATTTTTTAGTAAATTATTATTCATCTTATAACTTAATTTAAAAAGATACAGTTTTCTTAATAATGAGAGTTAGTTTCAAGGCTAAGTTGAACCTTGAGTTATGAGATTAGATAACGACTGTGCGTTAATAGTTTAGAGATAAGCATGCATAAGATAAGCCTAAAGATTAGCGTTTGTAAGCCAAGGTTGGCGAACAGCTGATTTCAGACATGAATGTGAATGTCTGCTTTGGCAAATGTTGCCGTCACATAATGTATGTGTACAGTATAGAACATTATAAAACATGAAAAAATACATAATTACACAATGCTTAATAATGTATGATCGGAAGCTCATCACATGATAGACCGACAGTTTGTAACCCTATGCATGTCATAGATGGTTACCGTAAAATTAGTTGAGGCCAGTAGACCTGTACAGAGAATTAATTACATGAACAAAATTGTCACAATTACATGTTTAAGCGTACATTTAGCATGGCGTCATGTATTGACCAAGTTATGCTGTTCCTGAAGTTTCAGGAACTTACAATATGTAATAATGTATGAACAAGCTAGATAGCTGACTGAATGCAAGCCCAAATATGACATGTATGCCATAATTTAAATAAAAATAATAATTGTGCATGCTTAATCACAAAATATAAATACAATATAAAATAAATCTAGACGTGGCATAGTTACATGCAGTAGACGCAAAAACGATAGGTTTTACATAAACGCAAGTTATATGAATACAATAACAATAATTTAGTTAATTACAACATGAATAATTGCAATGTCATAAATAACAGATACGATACTGTGATTACAAACATAGTACATAACTTAAACAATTGAAAATAAGTTTAGAAAATAACAAAATTTTTACACAATAGTGAGTAAGACATGAGGCATAAATCAAATGTTACATATACGAAAATACAAAATAATAATGAAGCCTTGCATATTAACTAAACTAACACTTGCTTGAGTAAAACAAACAGTTGCTGACTCAAAAAATAATTAAAGCTTATGCTAAAACAAGTGCTTATAACTAACAAGTTTTGGAACATTTGACTTATGTATCTTTAAAATTATACAAAGGGAATAAATCCTTTTCTTTATTGTTCGTCCCTAGTAGGGACCAAACATAATTTGTGGATTGGTCTTCGCAGAACACCAGTAGGTGTGCGAATGTCCACGACACGAATTAAGTTATCTGGGCCGGGAAATGTGGCGATAATTACGCCAAATTTCCAGGCTAATGTAGGTAAATTATCCTCAATAAGCAAAACTAGGTCACCAATGGAAACATTATCCTTAGCAAATTTCCATTTGTGACGCTGTTGCAACTGGTGCAAATAGTCGCAAGACCATGCCTTCCAAATGCCTTGGACAAACCTTTGTAGAAGTTGCCAACGCCCAAGATGAGAAATGGGAATGTGAGACAAGTCTGGGTCCGGTATCGCCGTTAAGGGTGCGCAAATCAAAAAATGGCCAGGTGTGAGTGGCACCGGGTCGTTTACATCTGAAGAGATGGCAAATAACAGTCGAGAGTTCAGACATGCCTCTATCTGAGACAAAACTGCCGTGAAGTCCTCGAAGGTGAGTATAGATTTGCCTACCACGTGGCGCAGATGAAATTTCAAACTCTTTATGCTGCTCTCCCAAAGGCCACCGAAATGAGGTGAGGAGGGCGGAATAAATGACCATGATATCCCCTGAGAGCCCGTGAATGACTTGATCGATGAGATGGCATCCTTATTATGCCAAAAGTTGTAGATATCATGCAAGATATTGCGGGCCTTCCTAACGTTTGTGCCATTATCGGAGTATACTTGACTGGGTATGCCCCTACGGGCCATGAAACGACGCAATGCAGCTATAAACGCACTGTCCGTAAGGTCGGAAACCAATTCAATATGAATAGCCCTAGTCGCTAAGCAAATAAACAAAGATACGTATGCCTTAGAAAGAGTTCTGGATTTCTGCCCGCCATGATGAATCATGAAGGGACCACCATAATCAACCGCGCAAAATAGAAACGGCCTTGAAGGAGTGACTCTAGGAGATGGTAAAATACCAAGCCTCTGTACCTGCTGTTTGGCACTAAACCTGAGACACTTTACACATTTTCGAATGATGGAGCGAATGACTAACCTGACATTAACAATCCACCAACATTGACGCAGTGAATGATGTACGAGTTGAGCACCAGCGTGAAGTAAACGAATGTGTTCACATTCGATGATAAGGCGAGTAATATGCGCTGATGGGGGTAATACGATAGGATGTTTAGAGTCGTAAGGTAATTGAGAATGCTGTAATCGTCCGCCTACGCATATCACTCCAGAATCATCAAGAAACGGGTCGAGAGAAGCCAACTTACTCCTAATGGAAACAGAAGATCCGTTATGAAGACAATTAATTTCGGCTGCGAAGTGGATCGACTGAGATTGTTTTATGAAGAAATTGAGAGTCTGATGAATTTCTACAGGGGTAAGATCGCCCGTACATTTGTCAGCACTTGAGAGTCTAATATTTCTGATGAACCGAAAACAGTAAGCGTATACGCGCGTTAGACGATGCAATGAGGAAAAGTCCAAAGGAAGGTCAATAGCCAGGTTAGACCTTAGAGAAAGGTTATGGGTATGTTTCTCTTCTGCATTGACTTCAGAAGACGACGGAGTGGACGGTACGAAGGATGGAAAAGGATTGGACTGTGATGAGACAGACAGCTGGGACCGTGCCACCAAAGCGAGCAATCGCGCAAAACGTCAGGGAGACACCCCATGGAGATAATATCAGCAGGATTGTGTCTTGAATTGATGTGATGCCAAGTATAAGTTTGCGTAAGACGCTGAATTTCAGCAACACGATTAGCGACGTATGTTTTCCACCGCGTAGACTGGGCATGAATCCAGTAAAGAGACACCATAGAGTCAGAATACAAATGAACATTATCAATAAACGAATAAAGAGCAGGAATGACCTTAAATACGAGTCACAATAACAACAAGCAAGCGCAGAGTTCGATGCGAGGTAATGACACCTGTCGTAAGGGAGCCACGCGAGATTTGGAACACAAGAGATGACAGGAGGCAGAAGAATCTTGATAAATGACTCTGGCATAAATACAACAGCCAAACCCCCTTTCAGAGGCATCCGAAAAAACATGCAATTCAACTGTAGTTGCCTCACGCTTGCAACGAATAGACCGTGGGACCACAATTTTGCTAATCAGACCCAATTTGTCGCACAAAGAATGCCAATCCGAACGTGATTGACCGGAGATCGGTTCATCCCAACCAAGCTTGCAAAGCCAAAGTCGCTGCATAAAATGTTTGTACAAAAAGACAACTGGACCGATTAGACCAAGAGGATCATATATTCCAGCAATAATCGAAAGAATTTTTCTCTTGGAAATGTTTGAATCAACGGGAAATGATTTGATGTCGAACAAAAATGAATCGGCAGTATTGTTCCAAAGAATGCCTAGGGTGGTACGCAGATTGTCCTGTTTGTTTAGGGGGCATGAAAAATTGTCATGAATTGTGACCGCTGTGGGTTCATTTGATGCCCATTTATGCAACGTGAAACTATATTGACTTAATAACGCACCTAGATCAGATTTCAGCTTGGTCAGATCAGGGATGGTGTCCGAACTGGTAAGCAGATCGTCGACATCAAAATCGTTTGTTATAGCTAACGCCGCTTCAGGAAAGGAAGCTTGATTGTTCCTACCAATTTGTACAAGACAGCGAATGGCCAAGAACGAAGCACTAGCCGTGCCGTAGGTTACCGTTCGCAATGCAAAATGTTTAAATGGTTTGAGAGGAGAATCACGCCACAGAATGCATTGATAGTGACAATCCCCTTCAGCCATGCGAATTTGTCGATACATCTTCTCGATGTCGGCGATGAGAACATATTTATGCATGCGGAAACGCAAAAGAATGGAAAAAAGGTCTTGTTGAACATTCGGGCCTACCAACAATATGTCATTTAGAGAAAGGCCATTGGTAGTCTTGGACGAACCATAAAAAACGACGCGCAGTTTTGTGGTCAAGCTAGACTGTTTAAATACGGCATGGTGAGGCAGGTAGTAAGTATTTGATGCTCCTGAGTTGATAGCTACATCATCGATAAGCGTCATGTGCCCAAGATCCTTGTATTCTTTAATAAAGTCCGCGTAGTCGCGTGCGAGCTTAGCATCTCGCCTAAATCGACACTCTAAGCTTAAGAATCTTGCTTCAGCCCTAGTGTAAGATTCCCCCAAGTGGAGATTATCGGGCTTAAATGGAAGTGAAACCACAAATCTACCCTCGTGGTTGCGCTGGGTAGAGCGCACGAAATGCTCTTCACAGGCTGACTCGTTATCAGGGGTGTTGTCAGGGATAGTTTCTGCTTCCCAAAATCTTTCGAGAGATTGCAGAATTTGACTGTGGTTGTTCCTTGCTAGGAACGAAACAGCAGGACCCTCGTTGCGGCAGTGTTTGGGCAAGTTGCCAGCCAAAATATAGCCTAGCTTTGTTTCCTGAATGATGGGAAAATTAGGGCTGCGTATGTATTTATTAGTTAAGATCAAGTCCAGGTAAAATTGTGCCCCTAATAATATGTCGATTTGCGACGATATGTTAAAATCTGGGTCAGCCAGGAAAATCTTGTTCGGGATGTGGAACTGATTTATATCAAACGAGTTTGCAGGCAAATTGTGAGTTAACGTAGATAAGATAGCACATTTTGCCTCGAAGCTATATCTCCGATAACGAGAAATAATGCGTAAAGACGCAAGATCAGTTGCGTAACTCGCTGTATTGTTTATGCCCGTGATTGGTATGTTGGATTTAGTTAATTTAAGCTGTAATTTCCTTGCAAATGATTTTGTACAAAAATTTATTTGTGAACCGGCGTCTTAAAGAACTCTTGCCCTATGTCTGTTGCCATACTGATCAATGACAAATACAACTGCTGTGGATAAGAGAACATTGTTCTTGCATTGTAATTTGAGCGAGCAATAATTACTGCTGGCAGCTATTGAGTTCGGCACGTAATTTGCGTGCAACAATGTGTGGTGTCGTTTTGAACAGATTTTACACACCTGCTTATTCTTACAGCTAAATACAAGGTGATCTGATCTAAAACAATTGCTACAACATTTATGACTTGAAACAAATTGTCCCCGCTCAGCGGTGCTTAATGTATGAAATTTATCACATGAATAAAGCGGGTGATTGGATTTACAACACAAGCATGAATAATGGTTTGCCGCTGAGCGATAGCTCTTAAATGTAGTGCTGCCAGCAGTGTTTCTTGAGTTACATTTATCATATTTATTGTTAAGTCTTACATTAGGTTTGTTGAGTTGCTGTCCGGTTTTGAGAGGCAGTGTATTTTCCAACAACTGTCTACGTGTGTTTAAAAAATGCATGAAATCTTGAAAGCTAGGTAAGTTGTCAGGGTCTATTGACTCCTTCCATAGTTTGAAAGTAATAGGGTCGAGTTTAGTGGATAGTAACTGTATAATAATAAACTCAAATGAATTCACTGACAGCTTCATTGGCGCCAGTGAATTAACAGAAGACGTTATTGTGTTTGTGAATTCTGCCAAACTTTGGACAGAATCCTTAATTGTCGACTTGACTTGAAGTAAGTTTTGAGCATAGTATTTTGCTAGTATGAGCTTGTCATACCTTTCGGACAGCAAACTCAACGCTATTGAATAATTTTCCTTACTGATGGGTAATGACTTAATTAAATCTAAAGGTTCATGCTTCAAAGAAGAATGTAAATAATGTAATTTCTGCACTAGTGTTAAATCGGATCTTGTATGCACTAAGTCCGTAAAAATTGAATAAAAATATTGCCATTCCAATATGTTGCCTGAGAAGCAGGGCAAACTTATTGGTTTTAATTGCATGGGTGTCGATAATACGGGAGGTACAGTCTGACCATTAAATGCATCAAGTAATTGCAAAATATTTGCTTCAGTCGAATATAGCATTTCTTCGACCTCAATTTGGTCTTCTTGAGCCGCGCTCGAGTCTTTACTAATAAGCTCTATTTCAGACTGCACCTCGTCGTACTTCGACGCCAAGCTTTTGAGACTTTCCAGCCTTACAGTTAAAAAATGTTTTGTATTTGAAGTTACATCAAAGTTATTTATGACAGATTGTATTCGCACTATTGCAGACTTTAAGCTGCCTCTTTTTCTGGTTAACACCTTGAGGCCTTCTTCAGCCATTGTACGCACCTTGTTACGCTGTTATTGGTGATACCTTGTTGGCGATGTCCTGCAGCATCGACGCCTTGGTGAAGATGGCAAACACAGCTCATAGAGATGACCGCCTTGTGTAAAGCACTGTAGCTAGCAGGCTCTTGCGAAGATGTTATCAGAAGGCTCAAAGATGACGAGCGAAATGCTGATGAAAATCACGCCACGGTCGTATCAGGTGATGTGCTAATTCACCCGTGATGGCCAGAAATAGTGGCAGAAAAATATTAAATGGTAATGACGCATGGAAAATCCAGGTCCGGAGTGACCAAAAAATGGTTAGTGATCCGTACTGTGAGGACCAAACAATGTGGAGAATCCGGTCGGCGTGGACCAAAAAACGTTTTGTAAAAGAATGTAGTCTTGTAATGCGTGCATTGAAGAATCTTCAGGTAGCAGAAATGATGAAAATTGTGGACTGTATTAAATTCATTTTAATTGAAGTTCAAGTTTTCATCACATGTGATTAGCAGTTATTTAAATAAGGTTGGCTAATGAGCATGACGTATGCGTAAGACATATGGTTTGATGTATACGTAACAAATTTAGAATACGATAAAGGGGCCTAATGGGCCATATGAAGTGTGGCCTAAGGCCTACGATAATGGTCGTAAAGAGTACGACCTGCATTAGTACGCAGAAATAAATACTTTCGTACAAGTATTTCAAGCAGTAAGACTGCAGGCGAGCCGACCGCCGCTACGAGCGTTTTTGACGTACTGAGCTTGACATGCGTAATCAGAATAGAACAAAAGTAGGAAGCAGATTAGCCAACCTATGAAATAAAATTATCGCACTACTGCACAATGGTCTTACCACAGTTTTAATTACACAAGTTTTATTTTTTAAGATTTTTGTAGAGATGTCATAGGCGCACAATTTTCATTATTCTTTCTTACTCGTTTACTACATATTTATATGAATCGCGGTTCAACTATACTAACGATACACATGGGTTTAATAGTGTAAAGTGTGCCTCTGTGTCTTAACTGACGGGATTATTCCCTTCAGGAAACAAAATATTATTATCGTTCCACATTACTGCTGTGCGCAGCTTATGGCTTGACCGTTCCATTTCAAGTGGGCTGCTCCATTTCAAGTGGGCTTCGCTTAGGGGCAAATTTGTAACCTCGTGTAGTTTACTCTTCACCATATAATAGTTCCACCTTTATTCGATAATTACGGTATTAATGTTTGACCTATTAATTATCCAAAGATATGCTTTACTTCAGAATTAATTAAGGTATACTACTGTGTTGTTGTTTATTTATTTATTTAATTTCAAATTTATAGGTATTATTAGTTTAGTTTATGGGTCGTTAAGCAAGTTGGTTCCGGTTATCGCATGTCGATGTATGGTAAATTATTAAAGGGGTTTCTTTACTTTTACACTCTCTTAATTAAATATTATTTTGAGTTATTTAAGCGATTTAAAATTAGTTTAAATGTGCGATTTAAGAAAAATTTAAGTTTCTCTCCTTTTTTACATTTCCTATATTTTAAAATCGTCAACAACTGCCAAAGTTCTGGGTAGTCTGTTCAAATCCGTTAGATTGAAGAAGTTTGTATAAGTCGTGAAGTGTACTGCTAGCACGACGAAAATTTGTACCATTGTCGGAGAATATCTGTGCAGGGATACCTCTACGAGCTATAAACCGTTTTAAGGCTGCTATGAAAGCGTCTGAGGTAAGATCTGAGATTAATTCAAGGTGAATGGCCTTAGTGGCCATGCATAGAAATAGCGCAATATAAACCTTTGACGCCGATTTAGAACGCTCCCCGCCATGACGTATAAATACAGGACGGGCATAGTCGACTGCAGATTGAGAGAATGGCTTGGCAGGAGTAAATCGGGAAGCAGGCAATTGTCCCAATAATTGGCTTGAGCCCCTAGCGCGGAATCGAAAGTAGTTGATACATTTGTGTATTACTGATCGTATGTATGATTTATCATTAATTATCCAGTATTTCTGCCGTAGAGAGTACTGAGTCAATTGTACCCCAGCATGTAGTAGACGAAGATGCTCGCCTTCTATGATTAATTTACTGAGATGAGAACTCGGGTGGAGTATGATTTGGTGTTTGCTATCATAGGTAAGCTGGGAGTGCTGAAGGCGCCCGCCCATGTGTAATATCCCTGCATTAACCAGAAAGGGGTTAAGTGAAAGAATTTTACTATTATTAGGGATAGAGCATTGTGCCTCAAGTTCCTTGATTTCGATGCTAAAGTGTAATCGCTGGGACTGGCGAATGAAAATCAAAAGTGTATCATGTAACTACTGGGAAGTTAAAAAAGAAATGTTTCTATCAGCTATGGGAAGCCTAGAGTTCCGAATGAATCGAAGGCAATAGGAAAATACACGGAGGAGTTTTGAAAGTGAAGAATAGTTTTCAAAATAACTAGGCGTAGATGAAGCGGCAACCAGTGAGGTTTGGACCTGCTTACGTTGTTCCTGCTCAAGATCGGGATGTGTGCAGGGTGAATGGGCATCAAAACCACTGGGAAGAGAATCGCCCAAATGAGAATTGTATAACCTGTGAGGTAGGACACCACAAATCTACCATTATTATTTCGATAAGTGTTAGCGACAAAATGACTGTCGCATTCTGACTCCTCAACGGAGGGAGCACGAGCAGCAACGTCCTCCAATTGCCAGAAGTCTTTCAATTGCGATGAAATGGCATTATTATTTTCGCATGCTATGAATGACGAGACAGGTTTTGTCATGTCGACATTAAAGGGCAGGTTACCCGTGAGGATGAATCCCAATTTTGTCTCCTGTATTATGGGAAAGTGTGGGCTGCGGATGAATTTGACAGGTTCAATCAATTGTAAATAGTACTGGGCAGGGCCGGTGACAGGATTCTCGGGCCCCTGGGCAACTGAGGGGTCCGGGCCCCTAAATCCCGGTACACCCCACCCACCCCCTCACTTAATTTAGACCAGAACTGCGAACTTGCAGGTTATTTTATAACCAAGACTTACCTGATTATCAGCTTTTTCTGCAGAAGAAATGTGCACTGACATGCATCTTTTGATGTACTATAAATTGTACTTATAAATTTTTTATGTTAAATAAACACATGTCAGTGGAAAGGGATGGGGAAACATTTTCGAAATAAAAACTTTTTGACGGTTTAACACATTTTACAGTTTTATTATACAGTAATCAAAACTAGGACTTACTTGAACTTGAACATTTTATAAAAAGTCATAATAAAACATACTTTTTCTGATTTTACTTTATGAAAATACAACTCTTCTATTCCTCTTTCTTGCAAAGTCATCAATAATATCATCATATTTCAAACTACTTACCAAATCAGGTTCCATCGCCAAGATACTGAGATTGTTCATCCTGTCTTGGTTCATCATTGATCGACTGACACTTTTTATTCTTTTCATTGCACTGAAACTTCTCTCACCGTGTCTTACAGATACAGGGATGCAGCAGAACAATCTGATTGCTATAGATGTATTTGGGAACAAGCTGTCCAACTTTATCTTCCTTAGTGCATTCAAAAGTTGTAAAGGTTGTAATGACGTTTCTCCTAAGTTGGTCTTATGTATTGACTTCAGGTGTTTGATTTCATTGAAAATGTCAGTGTCTATGTCTTCTTTGTACGTTTGACACAAAGTCAAACACTGCTTTTCAATTTCATTTTCATCTTCATCATGATATGTCTAAAGACATTGAAAAAGGTCACTAACCTTTTCGGAAAATTGAAATCTTTGAGTAAGGCCCCCAATGATAGAGTCAATAAGTTTATAGAAAACATTACTAAATATCACTATTGTAATAACGACTCGGAACACTAAGTTTTTTATAAGTAAAATCGTAAAGATTTACCTTACACCCTAAACCGGCTTTCACCTCTTAAAGACTTCTTCAGAGGCTGCCGTAGGTAGCGCTGTCTGTCTTGTTGTTGGCGATGGGCTAGATTTTCGAAAGATCGATGCTGTGTGTGTGTGTGTGTGTGTGTGTGTGTGTGTGTGTGTGTGTGTGTGTGTGTGTGTGTGTGTGTGTGTGTGTGTGCGTGTGTGTGTGGTGAGATGTGTTCGAATAATGCGTGCGATTTGAATTGTGTCTGTTCGTTTAGGATGTCGTGTTTATTTGTTTTTGTGTGTTTGTATATTTCTAATTGTTCTAGAGTGTCTAGTTTTCGGCCTTTTGTGTGTACATGTAGAATGTTCATGTTATTGTCGATGTTTTTATATGTGTGGTTTGCTTCAATGAGGTGGTTTGCAAAGGTGGATTCTGTAGTGGTGTGGAGTGCCTTTGAGCGTGTTCAATGTATCTCTGTTTGAAGCTACATCCTGTCTGGCCTATGTAGAATGTATTGCAATTTGAGCAATTTAGCTTGTATACACCGGGTAGATCGAATTTGTTTTGTGCTTTGTACGTGCGTTTTGATAGTGTGTGTTCTGTTTTGTTAGTAGTTTTGTAAGCGATTCTGTATCCTGCTTTTTTGAATTTGTGGGCCCCCTGCGGACCCGGGCCCCTAGGCATTTGCCCCCTCTGTCACCCCTTGTCGCCGGCCCTGGTACTGGGCACCAAGTAATATGTCAATTTGTGAAGAAAAGTTCAGTTGCGGGTCAGCTAAGAATATGCCCTTTGGTGTATTTAGGGATGAGATATCAAAAGTTTCTGCCAGAAGATTATTCGTAATACTGGGAAGCACAGCGCAATGCACATTCAAATTAAAATACCTGTAACGAGAGTGCAGCCTTACCCTAGTACTAAAGTCAGCTTGGCATAAGGAATTGTTTATACCAGTGATGGGTATTTGAGACTTAGTTAATTTTAGACCCATGCGTCGTGCGAAACTCATGGTACAGAAGTTTGCTTGCGATCCAGAGTCCAATAAAATCCTTACTGGGTGCTTCCTACCGGCATGGTCAGTTGTCATGCAGACAGCGGTGGATAATAGAATGGATTTGTTTGTTTGCAGTTTCAGTGAAAATTGATTGTTCCTTCTCGTAGCGTTACTGCCCGATATGTGGATCATTGTATGGTGGCGTTTAGCACATGTCCTACAAGCAAATTTGGAAGGACAGTGTGAGGGATCATTGCCTGGACGCATGTAATTTAAGCGAAGTTTGCGTTTGATTAAAATATTTTTTCGCTCGAAGGGAGATATAGCCACGAATTTTGGGCATTCAGAGAGTCGATGTTTACCTCGGCACAGCTGACATATGTTATTGCTGATATGAGAATGGAATGTTGACCTAGTGAGTGCAACGGGTTTAATAGTTTTGCGATAGGGAGTCTTATCACAAACTTGTATTCTATTTACTGAACTGGCCAAGGCGCTGACGTTTAGCATTAATTGCCTTCTACCATTTAAAAATTTAATAAAATTGTTGAAATTAGGGAATCGCTCATCGGATAGGCTTTTCTTCCATAGTCGGCATGTCTGGTTATCGAGTTTCTGCGTTAAATATTGAACAAAAATAATTTCAAACTTATTTACCGGTAAATTTAATGAATTTAAATCATTTATATTTGAGGTGATTTCGTCAATAAATTTTGAAATGCCAACCATGGACTCTTGGTGAATGGACTTCATGCCCAAAACATTCCCTATATGATAAGCTGAGACAACTAACTTGGTATCATACCTGGCCCTCAATAGATCAATGGCTACCGCATAATTATCATGGGTGATTGGGAGAGATTTTATTACATTTAACGCCTCGTCCCTTAGTGAAGAATGTAAATAGTGTAATTTCTGAATGTCCGTCAGGTCAGTTCTGACGTGTACTAACTCCAGAAACATGTTATAATAATGCTGCCAATCAATAATGTTGCCTGAGAAGCAGGGCAATTTAATTGGCTCTAACTGTACAGGGGAGGTTTTAATTGGCATGACTTTCGCTTGAATCAACGGTTTTTTGTTCACCTCTTCTACTCGTTCTAATAAATTGAGCAGCTTGCACTCAATAGTACAGAGATCATCCTCTGTTTGAACCCTGTCACTTACTGATGTGAAATAATAGTCATCAGCCTCAATTTGGGTTTGAATTTCATCATACTTCGCGGACAACTCCATCAAGTGGCGGAGTTTAATTTTTAAGCCATGGTGATCGTTTATGTCAAGATCGAAATTGTCAGCGAAGATATTTACCCGGGATATAGAGGCCTTAATATTGCCACGTTTTTTAATTAAAGCTTTCATATCAGCCATGACTGAAATGCAAACTGTGATTCGAAAAAGATAAATAAATATAGAACAGGTGAACAATTTGAATACTTTACTAAATACTGATATAATGTGGGAGCCAGTGATCGGTATACAACTTAATATATTACTTATTATAATAGGTACTTATTTTCGTTAAAAAATAGTTATATGGAAATTATTGAAAATATGACTCATTCAAAGTGAAAATATACATGTAGCTTCATCACATTACTTAAGTTTCTGACTAAATTATTGTAAAGTTGCGTATATGAAAATTTAGGTAAAAATACAAGTCTATGGCCACTTGACACTAATTTCTATTTATGAAACATTATTAATGATTTTATATCAAATGCCATTAAATATATGTGCTAAATATTACTGACTTTGCTGTACATAACATTATAAAAGAAGAAACTATAAGAAATTCAAGTTCATAGTCATGTGGATTGTGAGTCCCCGGCATGCATGAGATGGCTCCGTTGCCTGTTGTTTCCTTGATGATCCTGTTGGGCAGGCCTTAGATGGTGGTGCAACTCTTGTTTATGCTGGTCGGGTAACGCTTGAAGGTGTAGCTCTCCGTTTAAGCTTGATGTTCTAAATTTTCGCTGCTGTACGACAAATGATAATGACTTGTAATGTCTTTCTGTCTGTGAGATGATGCTCTCTAGAATCTTGTAATATCAAGTATGAAGGTTTTGTTTTAGAAAACAGTGAATGTATGCCACGGCCAGCAATCTTAAGTTGAGGATATTCGGGCTTGAACCAAACGTTGTTTGGGCCCATTAAATGAAATGTAGCTGAGAATCTTAGTCCGAATCACGATCCGGATCTGGCCCTGATGGACCAAAAATGTCACATCTTCGACGCTCTTGAATAATCTTGAGTTGGTCTTCCAACGTTAGGTGATGAGTTGGCCGGTAAGAAATGAAATAAAGAAGTGGACTGTATATATTCTTAAGTTAATTGTTTATTAAATGTTTCCAGAAAGTGATTGCATGGCGCGTGCAGTTTAGCGCGGCAACATTGCCGTGGCAAATAAAGTTGAATTAAATATTGAAAATCATGAAGATGGATTGAAGCAGAGATAGCCCAAGTATTAGTGCATGAAGATGATGCTAAAAATTGAAGTGTAATGTTACGAATTGAAAATGATTATGTAGCCGCGGCTGGTGAACTGGAGGCTAGTTGCCCGTTTGGAGTCTTACAATTAACTAACTCGCCAGACTGCTGCGGGCTTGCAATACAAGCCGGCAGCAGCTTGGCGGGGGAGAATGATGTCACTGCACGCGCCGCATTGCAGATATTCTAAGTACAAAGTTTAAACAAATACAAAGTTTAACCAGTAACGAAGTTATATTTCGATTGCAGCTTGGGTTCACTAAATTCTGTTGCCTTCTGGAAGAGCGGTAAAATTCTGTGCGGAAATGGGAAAATTAGTATGTAAGGAAAACAGTGGTCAAAGACAAAGGCACTGAGTGTAGGAGATAAGATCGTTGTAGGTGAAGTACTTGTAAAACCTGGAAAAGCTTATCGTCCACTACTACATATTAAGTAGGTTTAATGAAAATGTGAAAACGGAATGGATGTATTTTTAAAACTGTCAATTTCCTTCGACAGTGTACTAAAGTAAAGAATGCTACAATCTATAGGTTGGTAATTACTCCAGGTAGGCTTAAACAGGTAATAGAAACTACCAGTAGCCTCTACTGCTTTGAATGTGTGTGTGTGTGTGTGTGTGTGTGTGTGTGTGTAAGAGGGCTTTTGAATGGATAATAACGCTATTACCTACTTGACATAGAAATTCACGTATGTCACCTGCAATTTGTATTATGCAAAAGTATGGAGGATGTAAATTTTTCAACAACATTGTTGGAGTGGCCAACCTTCAGAATGAACCGTTGTGGTGGAAGGCGAGATTGATTTAAAGAATTCAAAAAGTCTTGGAGATAGTACACTATATTTTCAATATTAACTACGTTGTTATTCGATTCTTCATACTTTTTATTAACCCCTGGATTTTTTTTTTTAAATTGTATCATTAGTTTCCTTTACAGATACGATTCTTTGGGATATAACCACTTATAATAGTAAGTAAACATTCAACATTTTGCATAGACTTTAGCAATTGATACATTGTACTGTTTACAGCATGTCCCATTTTTTGGTCAGTTTCTGTGAAGCTATCGTCATTAGAAACACTGCCATCACTGAGGCCCAGTAAGTTTGTAGGAAAATCGCTATCTCCTCCTCCTAAATGGGCTCTCATATTGCTTCACAAATTTGTAGTCTGAATAGCATCCACATTGCCGAGGACTTTAAGCACGCTTAGACAATATCAGTGCAGGTACCGGTAACCTCTGGCGAGAATCCTCTGAAATAACAAAAGTTATGCAACCCATTAATTTGTTACAATTCCTCAAGTCTTGGAGTGTTTGATTGACCGCGAATCGCCTTCGTTTTATCGTCCATGAGTAGTTTTACATTTTGATCTTTCTATTTTTTCTCATGCCTCCTCTTCAATACGAATTGCTTCTTTAACAGGAATATCAGTGAGGATAGTTGACTTTATTTTCTTCTTAGCTGTGTTTTTCTATTCTTGCAGTCGCTTTCGGATAAGGTAAAATTTATTCTGGTGTCAATTGTGCTAAGGTATTACCAGGTGTCTCGTTTATTTATTCCCAATGTGGGAGGTCCGGCTTCTGTGTTCTCTTGACAATCTTTTGTTGATCTTAATCTTTCTGTATTATTTTTGTCTCTTATCTGTCTATCAATTACGGCTGAACACAGAAACTCTTTGTTACTGAATATATGTTCATTTAATGGCCAAATTCCAGTTGACTAAAATATGCTGTCAGTTAGATGGTCTTAGCTGCCTTTGGAAGAGTATCTTTTACTAGTCCAGGTATTTTATACATTTTTTGGTCAGTTTCTGTGAAGCTATCGTCATTAGGAACACTGCCATCACCGAAGCCCAGTAAGTTTGTAGGAACATCACTATTTCCTCCTCCTAAATGGGCTCTCATATTGTTTCGCAAATTTATAGTCTGAATAGCATTCCACATTGCCGAGGATTTTAAACACGCTTAGACAATAGCGCGGGTTCCTCTTGGAATTACCGGTAACCTCTGGCGAGAATTACCGGTAACCTGTAGGCACTCCACTCCACTACAGAATCCACCTTTGTAAACTACCTCATTGAAGCAAACCACACATACAAAAACATCGACAATAACATGAACATTCTACAAATACACACAAAAGGCCTAAAACTAGACACTCTAGAACAATTGGAAATATACAAACACACGAAAACAAACAAAAACGACATCCTAAACGAACAGACACAATTTATTCAAATCGCACACATTATTCGAACTTATCTCACCCCACACACACAACATCGATCTTTTGAAATTCGATTCCGTCGCCCACAACAGGATGGACCTCTGAAGAAGTTTCGCGTCAAAATAAGACGAGAAAAACGAAATCGCACAACGGATATATGGTAAATATCTATTATATTAATATAAGCGACTTGGAGACAACTAACCTAAAATGTAATATATTACTCTGAAGAAGCTTTTTAAAAGTGGAAACCGGTTCAGGTTGTAAGGTAAAACTTTATGTTTTTACTCATAAAAAACTTTGTGTTCCGAGTCGTTAATTAAATAGTTATATTTTGTTACACATTGTCATGGTTTTACCTGGGTTTATTGTCATCCAGCTCTTAGGGGCTGCACCAGAATATTTCTTGAACGGCCCATATAAACACTCTTGTCTAATGGCTGAAGTCTGATTGTAACCGATATGAGGTACAAGCCGTTCCATAAATAGTAAAAAGAGAGAGTCTCTAATCCATCTTGATGGATGTGCTACTCCAATATTACCTGCTGGTCCATAAATAATCAAAGTGATCTCTACATAACACTCTGGGAAAAACAATAAGTGGTGGTAGGCCTACACGGTTTCCAGCTGCCTTCTATGAAAATACCACTGTCATCATTTCACCCTTTTCCAAAGACGTAACACTATTGACTTGTTTATTTCCCTTCAAACTGACAACTTTGTTGGACGGTGCACTGTTGTTACGCTGCCCAGTTTCGTTCACGTTAAAATATTGTGACAATGAAGTTGAAAGCGACTGACCACATAATTAAAATATTGAAGAAAGTTTTCATGTTATGTTTATTAAAACTAAATCTTATTGCTAAACTTGTTGCATCAGCGTCTCTAAAAGACAACCTTGGATGTCGCTGCATGAAGCCAGAAAAAACAATCTTTTATCGACCCAGTTCACCAGAAAATTGAAATTATTTTCAAACATGTATTTGGAGGCTAACATAATAATATTTTTTAGGGTACAAACCTTAATAAATAACAGAATAGTACACATCATAACACAGGAATCTGGTTTTTCTTCTTGTTCTTCCCTAAATACTAGTTGTGGTTTAGCATAACATATTGTCCAATAATCAGTTGTTTTAGTAATATATTGACAATTAGGCATATATTAAAATCAATTTGGTGCATTTTGGCAGTATTTATGAGTAACGCCCTTGACATCTTCCCTAGCTGAGTCTTTGTAGGCTTGTGAGCTACATTGCCCCAGATAGTTTTCACTTGTATGTGTGAACCAACTATGAAAAAAAGAAAACAGAACAAACAGTTTTACTTACATGTGGGTAAGTTGATAAATTGTACTAACACACCCCTTTCCACTGGTGAAATTGAAGGTACACCTTTAATTTTTAAATTACTGGCTGAAGCGTAGCGCTGGCCACTCTATCGGGAAAACTCACTTTAGGCAACCTATCCTATCTATCTCCTAAATTGTCTAGGGGGTATAAAAAGGAGCCATTATCATTTTAAAAATAATATTTTAAAATTTAAAGTTTTGTAGGATTTAATAAAAATTTAATCTTCATTATAGAATCACAAATAACTAACACAAAATTAATTCTGGGATCTGTTAGGGTATGAATTAGTTTTCTTTTATGAGTTTTATAGAGAAACATAACTTGCCCCTCATGCTGCCATTGCTTTTGTATTAGTATAGGTCTACTGCATTAACAGGTCAAGTAATAATTCTATTATACACTTACCTTGCATCCGACAAAGAACTTAGCTGTCAACACCCATAGCAAAATAGTGACAAAAGTTTGCTTTACATGTTCTAAAATACAAAAGGGAACAAAGAGCATTTTATCGTACACTGCTACACTCAGACTGGAGGAGCACATACTACTAGCTGTAACAATGAGGTTATACAGTTGCCGAGGTGCTGTGGCTAAGGGACACTTGAAGAAATACAAAGTATCAACTAATGTCTGTATCAACTAGTTCCGCTCTCCTCTATATAGTAATAATGCCTTATAATGGCTGTTAAATATATCAAGTGTATTGTATACCTTTATATGTGTATTTATACACAATATATCATAAGATTTTTTGTGGCAAAAATATAGTAACATTTTTGTAAGTTTATACTCACTTTTTAATAGAAAATTACTTAAAACTTTGAATCTAACAAGAAAAACATTCACACACACAAAGAGAGAGATAGAGAGAGAACATGTCACACTAACAGACTGCCACTACTTTACATCTGATTTGAATTTTTATCTGAATTTTGACAAGTCAAGTATTCACAATACAAACCCTTAGAGATCAAATATGAAATGCAGATATAAGAACCAAGTTAAATGTATATTCTATAGCCGGCAGAATAGGGAACAAAGAAAATAGATGCAGCATATTGAGAGATTGGAAGACATGGGACTATCTAAACAAGTAATTAAGATACAGACCTCAGGGAAGACGAGATATAGGTAAGGCAAGGAAGAGATGGCTTCAGTGAAGACAGAACAGGCTGTAATCCTATACCTTGACATGGGGAAGAAGGAGAAGATTCATAATAGGCCTACTTAATATCACACTTAAGAAAAACTATCAAAACAAAATGCAAGTATTTTATTGTAGGCTGCATCTTGTAATTAGAAAAACTTTGGTGGCAACAAAAATCAAATATTCTATCAAAAATTGGTGTATATACATTTTTGGTAGGTAATTTACTTGCATTGCACAAGAAATGTGTATTATGGTCACTAGGTTAGTGATAAAGAATGATGTATAAGTACATAGATTTTTATTACAAAATTTATACAAACCGTTTCAAGTCTATGGTATCAATAATACATAAATATTAAGGATAATAAACAATTTATTTCTTCAGAGAAGATACATAAAAACAACAAAAATAATACTTATCAGACAAATATTATTACAACAAAAATACCAGACAGACATTTGGTCTTTGTTACTTTATCACTAACTATAAGATTACATTAATAAAGTTCATAGAATATTTATTTACAGGAACATAATTACAAAAAGTAAAAACATCATTGATCAAATTAACATTTAATTTATTATGTCAAACATAACTAAATGCAGATGACAATATAAATGAATTAAATATGTTTTTCTGTGAGGGAATGTAGGACCCTAAGCCTGATTAGGGGTTCAATTAGTGTAAATTATTAAAAAAATAGCATAAACTATAGATAGAAAAACTAGACTGGTGTGTTTACAACAAAATGAAATCTTCAAGTTGTATTTAAACTACACCTTTTTAACATGATGCCGTTAATATTTCACCCCTCTTTCACACACACAAAGAGAGAGATAGAGAGAGAACATTTCACACTAACAGACTGCCACTACTTTACATCTGATTTGAATTTTTATCTGAATTTTGACAAGTAGCTAGCACGTTTCACCCTCATCAGTTACGTGTAGTGTACACCATATTTATTAATGATGCCTGATCTATTAGTCATTTTAAAATTTGATTTTGCAAATCAAATTTGTTTGGTTAATTAGTCAAACTGATTATCCAATTAAACTGACAGCAAAAAATACAAATTTTCGCCTTTGTTGCTTACTGCGTACTTCCAGTATGTCAGGAAGTTCAAAGTAAACTGATTATATATTATAACTCACAGCTCTCGTGGAATCATTTAATTTTTTGAGAACACTTAATTTTAGGATTAGTGTAGTTTATATGATATATTTATACATGAAAATTTATATATTCTTAATAAAATACTGACCTATATATGTAAGTTTAGTATTCGTTGGAAACAGAATTATTTTTTGTTGGAACCTGTTAGTGCTATTAAGCTGTTTATAGAGGGTTTCCTGAAACACTGTACATCATAAGATCTCATAACCAATAAATTAAAATCAACTATGTCATCAACTTTAACATTTATACTCACAATCATAGGCGTGCGCAGGATTTTGCTATTGTGGGTGCCAACGATGAAAATGCCGCCTTCTGCCCTTGCCCTTCACGGAGACAGGTTACCTTTTTCTTTTTTATCTGGTAAATTAATCTGCTTTTCATATCAGGCCGACGATGGTGTGCTCCCACTTACGAACATTGGCACTTGCAACTCGTTTCACTTGCGAAGACTCAAGTGGATAAGACACGTAATTAATTTTTGATATGTGAGAGTACGTCCCACTTGCAAACACACAAACAACGATGTACATGAGGGGGGATTATCTGTTTACACGTGAAGTTGTGAAATTGTTGAAGTTGCGCTTCTTAAACGAAAGATGAAAATGGTACAATTTACATTTTCTCCTGTACAAGTACAAAAAACTAATTTGAAAACTGATATAGCCTCTCATAACAGCTGACGTAAAGCATCTATATTGTCTTCTAACTTCGAAATTCTTTTGTTTTTTTTTTATTTTTAAATTTGTATTTAATTTAAACTTTTATTAATTATTTTTTAATGATTCAATTGTGTTCATCATAGGTGTGCGCAGGATTTTGCTATTGTGGATGCCAACGATGAAAATGCTGCCTTCTGCTCTTGCCCTTCATGGAGACAGGTTACCTTTTTTTAAAAGACACGGGGGGGGATTTTTACCGACTAAAACCACCTTCCTTTGCGGTAGCCAAAAATTCTGCTGCAACGGCTTTATTTCCTGGAGCCGCTTTAGATGTTAGAGTCCAGGTTACTAAATATCACTATAATATTGACGACTCGGAACACTAAGTTTTTTATAAGAAAAACGTAAAGTTTTACCTTACAGCCTAAACCGGCTTTCACCTGTAGAAGGCTTCATCAGAGAAGGTATTAGTTTGTTGCCTGAACAAATACAAATCAATACAAAACATGACACAATATTCAAAGCACTCAACATTGAAAATACACAAAAAACTAACACATACACCACAATCACACACAATTAAAACCAATCTGAAATACCAGAAGCCAACAGGAAGCCACAATAATAATAGTCAACCAACAACACATATGTACTTCACCAGACAAAAAAACCGGAAGGCTGAGGATGGGTACAAGATAGTACCCGAAACATGTTCCTAATAAGAAAAAAGAGTATATGTTGAAGTAAATTTAGTTATAAATATTAAATGTATTATATACATCAAGAAACGGACTGTAGCAGAAAGTGATTGAATATATGTGTGTGTGTGTGTGTGTGTGTGTGTGTTACAATTTTGAAATGGAATGAATTTAAAAACAAAATTTTTATTAGTGTTAGTGTTTTTTTGTTAGTGTTAATGTGTTTATGAATTTAGAAATGTTGATATTATGTTGAAATATATGGTTACTATTGTGCAAGATATGTCTTTAATGTTATAATCGCTTCTTATTTTTAATTATTATTACTATCAAATTGTAAACCAGAGGTAACATATTATAACAACACAAATTACTTAATATAATTTATTTTATGGAGCCCCAAGATTTTGGAGCACCAAAAATATGCAACGATACATAACATAAATTTGATATACTGTAATATGTGTGGCCCCGCGTTCATGGGGTGCAAAAATTATACTGCATTACAATTTTATGTGTTATATAACAATACCTTTTATGTATGCAGGTTGTATAACAATACCGGGTGTAACTATAATAAGAGTAATAGTTTTATGAGTAGTTAAAATTTCATGTTTATTGTTTCAACAAGCATTATAAATAATAAACATTGTTAATAATCTCCGATCAAGATATCACTCATTATTAAGTGTTTATCTCTTAAGCTATATGGTGTTATACACATTTAAAACACTTACATCTAGAAATGTTAATAATCTTAATCTAGACATTTATTCAATTTGATTTACTAAAACAAAATAACATTTAAACATAATTTTAATTGAATTCATTTACTCAGATCTGACCTCAGCTTGCTCAGTCTATACCACTGTTTTTTAAAAATTAAAATTCAATCAATTGTAAATAGTACTGGGCAGGCCAGGTGACAGGATTCTCGGGCCCCTGGGCAACTGAGGGGTCCGGGCCCCTAAATCCCGGTACACCCCACCCACCCCCTCACTTAATTTAGACCAGAACTGCGAACTTGCAGGTTATTTTATAACCAAGACTTACTTGATTATCAGCTTTTTCTGCAGAAGAAATGTGCACTGACATGCAACTTTTGATGTACTATAAATTGTACTTATAAATTTTTTATGTTAAATAAACACATGTCAGTGGAAAGGGATGGGGAAACATTTTCGAAATAAAAACTTTTTGACGGTTTAACACATTTTACAGTTTTATTATACAGTAATCAAAACTAGGACTTACTTGAACTTGAACATTTTATAAAAAGTCATAATAAAACATACTTTTTCTGTTTTTACTTTATGAAAATACAACTCTTCTAGCCCTCTTTCTTGCAAAGTCATAAATAATATCATCATATTTCAAGATCCTTGCCAAATCAGGTTCCATCGCCAAGATACTGAGATTGTTCATCCTGTCTTGGTTCATCATTGATCGATTGACACTTTTTATTCTTTTCATTACACTGAAACTTCTCTCACCGTGTCTTACAGATACAGGGATACAGCAGAACAATCTGATTGTTATACATGTATTTGGGAACAAGCTGTCCAACTCTATCTTCCTTAGTGCGTTCAAAAGTTGTAAAGGTTGTAATGACGTTTCTCCTAAGTTGGTCTTATGTATTGACTTCAGGTGTTTGATTTCATTGAAAATGTCAGTGTCTATGTCTTCTTTGTACATTTGACACAAAGTCAAACACTGCTTTTCAATTTCATTTTCATCTTCATCATGATATGTCCAAAGACATTGAAAAAGGTCACTAACCTTTTCGGAAAATTGAAATCTTTGAGTAAGGCCCCCAATGATAGAGTCAATAAGTTTATAGAAAACATTACTAAATATCACTATTGTAATAACGACTCGGAACACTAAGTTTTTTATAAGTAAAATCGTAAAGATTTACCTTACAGCCTAAACCGGCTTTCACCTCTTAAAGGCTTCTTCAGAGGCTGCCATAGGTAGCGCTGTCTGTCTTGTTGTTGGCGATGGGCTAGATTTTCGAAAGATCGATGCTGTGTGTGTGTGTGTGTGTGTGTGTGTGTGGTGAGATGTGTTCGAATAATGCGTGCGATTTGAATTGTGTCTGTTCTTTTAGGATGTCGTTTTTATTTGTTTTTGTGTGTTTGTATATTTCTAATTGTTCTAGAGTGTCTAGTTTTCGGCCTTTTGTGTGTACATGTAGAATGTTCATGTTATTGTCGATGTTTTTATATGTGTGGTTTGCTTCAATGAGGTGGTTTGCAAAGGTGGAGTCTGTAGTGGTGTGGAGTGCCATTGAGCGTGTTCAATGTATCTCTGTTTGAAGCTACATCCTGTCTGACCTATGTAGAATTTATTGCAATTTGAGCAATTTAGCTTGTATACACCAGGTAGATCGAATTTGTTTTGTGCTTTGTGCATGCATTTTGATAGTGTGTGTTCTGTTTTGTTAGTAGTTTTGTAAGCGATTCTGTATCCTGCTTTTTTGAATTTGTGGGCCCCCTGCGGACCCGGGCCCCTAGGCATTTGCCCCCTCTGTCACCCCTTGTCACCGGCCCTGGTACTGGGCACCAAGTAATATGTCAATTTGTGAAGAAAAGTTCAGTTGCGGGTCAGGTAAGAATATGCCCTTTGGTGTATTTAGGGATGTGTGTGTGTGTGTGTGTGTGTGTGTGTGTGTGTGTGTGTGTGTGTGTGTCGAAAACTCACTTTAGGCAACCTATCCTATCTATCTCCTAAATTGTCTAGGGGGTATAAAAAGGAGCCATTATCATTTTGAAAATAATATTTTAAAATTTAAAGTTTTGTAGGATTTAATAAAAATTTAATCTTCATTATAGAATCACAAATAACTAACACAAAATTAATTCTGGGATCTGTTAGGGTATGAATTAGTTTTCTTTTATGAGTTTTATAGAGAAACATAACTGGCCCCTCATGCTGCCATTGCTTTTGTATTAGTATAGGTCTACTGCATTACCAGGTCAAGTAATAATTCTATTATACACTTACCGTGCATCCGACAAAGAACTTAGCTGTCAACACCCATAGCAAAATAGTGACAAAAGTTTGCTTTACATGTTCTAAAATACAAAAGGGAACAAAGAGCATTTTATCGTACACTGCTACACTCAGACTGGAGGAGCACATACTACTAGCTGTAACAATGAGGTTATACAGTTGCCGAGGTGCTGTGGCTAAGGGACACTTGAAGAAATACAAAGTATCAACTAATGTCTGTATCAACTAGTTCCGCTCTCCTCTATATAGTAATAATGCCTTATAATGACTGTTAAATATATCAAGTGTATTGTATACCTTTATATGTGTATTTATACACAATATATCATAAGATTTTTTGTGGCAAAAATATAGTAAAATTTTTGTATGTTTATACTCATTTTTTAATAGAAAATTACTTAAAACTTTGAATCTAACAAGAAAAACATTCACACACACAAAGAGAGCGATAGAGAGAGAACATTTCACACTAACAGACTGCCACTACTTTACATCTGATTTGAATTTTTATCTGAATTTTGACAAGTCAAGTATTCACAATACAAACCCTTAGAGATCAAATATGAAATGCAGATATAAGAACCAAGTTAAATGTATATTCTATAGCCGGCAGAATAGGGAACAAAGAAAATAGATGCAGCATATTGAGAGATAGGAAGACATGGGACTATCTAAACAAGTAATTAAGATACAGACCTCAGGGAAGACAAGATATAGGTAAGGCAAGGAAGAGATGGCTTCAGTGAAGACAGAACAGGCTGTAATCCTGTACCTTGACATGGAGAAGAAGAAGATTCATAATAGGCCTACTTAATATCACACTTAAGAAAAACTATCAAAACAAAATGCAAGTATTTTATTGTAGGCTGCATCTTGTAATTAGAAAAACTTTGGTAGCAACAAAAATCAAATATTCTATCAAAAATTGGTGTATATATATTTTTGGTAGGTAAATTACTTGCATTGCACAAGAAATGTGTATTATGGTCACTAGGTTAGTGATAAAGAATGACTTGTAAGCACATAGATTTTTATTACAAAATTTATACAAACCGTTTCAAGTCTATGGTATCAATAATACATAAATATTAAGGATAATAAACAATTTATTTCTTCAGAGAAGATACATAAAAACATAACAAAAATAATACTTATCAGACAAATATTATTACAACAAAAATACCAGACAGACATTTGGTCTTTGTTACTTTATCACTAACTATAAGATTACATTAATAAAGTTCATAGAATATTTATTTACAGGAACATAATTACAAAAAGTAAAAACATCATTGATCAAATTAACATTTAATTTATTATGTCAAACATAACTAAATGCAGATGACAATATAAATGAATTAAATATAATTTTTTCTGTGAGGGAATGTAGGACCCTAAGCCTGATTAGGGGTCAATTAGTGTAAATTATTAAAAAAATAGCATAAACTATAGATAGAAAAACTAGACTGGTGTGTTTACAACAAAATGAAATCTTCAAGTTGTATTTAAACTACACCTTTTTAACATGATGCCGTTAATATTTCACCCCTCTTTCACACACACAAAGAGAGAGATAGAGAGAGAACATTTCACACTAACAGACTGCCACTACTTTATATCTGATTTGAATTTTTATCTGAATTTTGACAAGTAGCTAGCAAGTTTCACCCTCATCAGTTACGTGTAGTGTACACCATATTTATTAATGATGCCTGATCTATTAGTCGTTTTAAAATTTGATTTTGCAAATCAAATTTGTTTGGTTAATTAGTCAAATTGATTATCCAATTAAACTGACAGCAAAAAATACAAATTTACGCCTTTGTTGCTTACTGCGTACTTCCAGTATGTCAGGAAGTTCAAAGTAAACTGATTATATATTATAACTTACAGCTCTCGTGGAATCTATTAATTTTTTGAGAACACTTAATTTTAGGATTAGTGTAGTTTAGCGATTGAGCATAGTTGGTAATAGGAATTAACAATGGCTAGAAATTAAGCAAAAGAGTAATAAATATATATATATATTCCTGTCTTTATTTTACAAGACACTGCTGTATTTATACATGCAAATTTATATATTCTTAATAAAATGCTGACCTAGATATGTAAGTTTAGTATTCGTTGGAAACAGAATTATTTTTTATTGGAACCTGTCAGTGCTATTAAGCTGTTTATAGAGGGTTTCCTGAAACACTGTACATCATAAGATCTCATAACCAATAAATTAAAATCAACTATGTCATCAACTTAACATTTATACTCACAATCATAGGCGTGCGCAGGATTTTGCTATTGTGGGTGCCAACGATGAAAATGCCGCCTTCTGCCCTTGCCCTTCACGGAGACAGTTTACCTTTTTCTTTTTTATCTGGTAAATTAATCTGCTTTTCATATCAGGCCGACGATGGTGTGCTCCCACTTACGAACAGTGGCACTTGCAGCTCGTTTCACTTGCTAACACTCAAGTAGATAAGACACGTAATTAATTTTTGATATGTGAGAGTACGTCCCACTTGCAAACACAAACAACAATGTATGTACATCCACCCTGTACATGAGGGGGGATTATCTGTTTACACGTGAAGTTGTGAAATTGTTGAAGTTGCGCTTCTTAAACGAAAGATGAAAACGGTACAATTTACATTTTCTCCTGTACAAGTACAAAAAACTAATTTGAAAACTGATATAGCCTGTCATAACAGCTGACGTAAAGCATCTATATTGTCTTCTAACTTCGAAATTCTTTTGTTTTTTTTTATTTTAAATTTGTATTTAATTTAAACTTTTATTAATTATTTTTTAATGATTCAATTGTGTTCATCATAGGTGTGCGCAGGATTTTGCTATTGTGGATGCCAACGATGAAAATGCTGCCTTCTGCTCTTGCCCTTCACGGAGACAGGTTACCTTTTTTTAAAAGACACAGGGGGGGATTTTTACCTACTAAAACCACCTTCCTTTGCGGCAGCCAAAAATTCTGCTGCGACGGCTTTATTTCCTGGAGCCGCTTTAGATGTTAGAGTCCAGGTTACTAAATATCACTATAATATTGACGACTCGGAACACTAAGTTTTTTATAAGTAAAAACGTAAAGTTTTACCTTACAGCCGGTTTAGGCTGTAAGGTAAAACTTTACGTTTTTACTTATAAAAAACTTACTGTTCCGAGTCATCAATATTATAGTGATATTTAGTTAAGTAACGGGCACGTCATGGACAACGAAATCCAAGAATCCAGGTTACTCTTGAAAATTAAATGCGGCCTTTTGCCCTTGCCCTTGACGGAGACAGGTAACCTTAAGCCTTTACCCTGGAGAAAGCCAGTTCATAAAGCAAATTTTACAAAAAAGTTAGAAGGTCCCAAATTTTGCGTGAAACAAAAAGTCTCTATATCACATTACTGCTTTAATTTTCGATACTAGGATAAGATATGTCTTAAAAGCTACTTTAAAAACTGCAACTAAATATTAAGACTTTGTTTGATAATTTGCACAAAACATCTTTACTAGTTAATTATTTACTTTTTTAACTTATAAAAGCAGAGTAAGCAGTTTGAATAATAGGGAAGAAAATTCGATTAAAAGAAATTAATTAAGAAAAACTTTTGGTAATCAGCTTTATTAGAATAATGGTTTCAATATACTAATAGACTCTGACTTTTAATCAATCTATTTACATTATATAAACAATATAGAAATATAATAATTTGAAAGATAAAAACTGTATAATTGGAATATTTTGTTTTACTGCTTACTAATAAGAGAACAAAGTAAAAATATATAAGTATTTAGGTAATAAAGGTCAAAGATGATACAAATATAATAAAACAATTATAATGCCATTCTTCTCTCAAATGGTACAATTTTTTTAAATTCTTTTATGATACTCTCATCATCCGCATTCACAGCAAGCTCTTATTCGATGAACGGAACCATGAGGTTTTCTAGATGGTCTTGCAGCATCATTGAGCAAAGTTTAGATTTTACAATAGCGAGCTTTGAAAAACTTTGCTCACAAGTGCATCTTGTGATGGGAATGGTAACGAATTTGGTCATTAGCAGTTTGAATTTCACAAATGTTAACTCTCTATTATGCTGAGATAGCCACTCTAACCAATCAACAACTTTTGTAGGAGGAAATTTTTCACTTTTTTTAGTTTTTAAAATTATAATTTCAGCTTCTACCTCTGAAGCATTAAGCCACACTGAGCAGAGAGATATGTATAGTCATTTGAGTGTAGCTTATAATCACCTAAGCCCAGTGTTATGACTGTGCCGATAATATGAATTATTTTTGTTTCTTGGTTAAACCTGTCATTCAAAGACTCAATCCTTTTTGTCCAAAATGGGATAAAATACAAAGAATTTTATTTCATCTTCATTTTTCATATCTTGAACAACAAATGCATTGCCAGAGTTATTATCCAATCTTACCGAAACTTTGCGCTTTCTTGGAGCAGGAATTTCAACTCCCTGTCGGTTGCAAGTGCTCTTGAATAAATGTTATCAAATATAGCAGCTTCAATTCTCAGTTCTTCTAAAGCGATTGCTAAACTAGAAACTTTGTTGTTGGCTTGGCAAAGATCGA
Source organism: Magicicada septendecula (assembly GCA_034769895.1). Taxonomy (NCBI): domain Eukaryota; kingdom Metazoa; phylum Arthropoda; class Insecta; order Hemiptera; family Cicadidae; genus Magicicada; species Magicicada septendecula. The sequence continues at coordinate 47,664,996 of CM068376.1, forward strand.
TGTCGTAGGACTGGAGAGTTTGGCTTACTTTTACTACTAGTTGTAAAATTGGATGCATAAATTCTAAACAAATTATAAAATCGAAGGACTCGATTAGGTGCAAAATTCCTTTGCCTTTAGCTTTTGCTTTTGAATCAGATGCATCTTCGATTATTTCTTTAAAAGCTTGCAGAATAGCATTAAGCTGAGCTTGCACCACAGAGACAGCTTCAGAACGACAAGCCCAATGGGTTTCGGATAGTGATTTCAGTGTTTTCAACTTGGTATTTGTTGTTTTTACAATGTCCTCGAATACCGCATGCCTTTTCGGACTTACTTCAATAAAACTATAAATTAGCTGAATCATACCAAAAAAAGTCGAGCGAGCAGTTTTGTAGATGGTGTAATTAAAACGGTAACTGATATGAGTTATAGGAAGGCTGTAAGAATGGACAAAGGGGAAACAGACTCAACATACACAAAGTGTCTGTACTCTGTTGTTGTTGTTGTTGTTGTTATACAAGGAATATTTATCGCAAAGCGACACTATGTTATCGTTAACTTGCTTACTCACCAGTACACTGCACACTCACACTCACAGTACCTAAGGTTTAGGCCTTAGGCGATTTTTGCGGAAAATGAGACCTAGCCCAATCGATTTGTAGGACTCTCTTTCCCCCAAATTTTGTGTTCGATCCAAATTTGGCGCCTCTCCAAAGTTTTTTGTAGGTGCCGTGGCACCCGCGGCACCTGCTGTGCGCACGCCTATGCTCACAATTAGAGAAAAGATGAAACAGAATACTCATTTGACAAACTAGGTTAATGATATGGTATTAGGAATTGTTTACATAAATATTTAACTAAGAATAAAGATATTACAATAATTTAAAAAAATATTTAAAGTACGACTTTTGAACAATAAAAACACAAAAATCAGATCACCTTAATTAATCATTGTCGATTTTTTTTTCCTTATAACTGGTGAAGGAATCTTGGTATTTCCTTTAACTATATTGTTGACATAAGTTCACAATTGTTGTATGCTTCTATTATTCAGTTCTGGCTCATTTTCATATATACTTTTATAATGGTTTTATGCTCTGGTCCTTCATTTCATATGAAATACTTTCCAAAATGTTTAGAGGACTTCTTTTCAACACAGATATATTGAACATACCAAACATTCTTAGCACTCAAATCCGAACTCAATAGTAGCCAAACACATAAAACAACAGTCTTGTGAATATGGTCCAATACAGCAACATTTAACGGTATTGAAAACATGCAGTGATGAAATAAAATCTAATATATATGAACAATACCGAATATAGAAACATGTAAAAGAAGAGGGCCATGAAAATCTATTGAACATCATGACAGACTTCAAAAAATTGTATCACATTTGAAATATTGCGGCAAAATGAAAATCAACATTCAGTAATCAGCCGATTTAATGTATAGAACAGAATGTAAACATGGACACTCTGTAACAAGATCAGTTCTCGGGAAACTTTGGACAACGACGTACATATCAAGTTAATCAATGTCTACTAATTCGTTTTTGTAAATAGTGAATGTTTTAATATATTATGACCAAAGATGTGCTGTGTATAATCTGATGATGGTCTGTGACCGAAATAGATCGTTTTTAATAATGTGACTAATAAACCATTTTATTGCAAATCGTATGTATGGTACCTTTAGACTATGAACAATAAATACAATACAATAGAAAATTGAGATTATAGGTACCATTAGTAAACAATAAGTGTGTGTATATTATAAATACATCGCATTATCATTAGCTTCTTATATTGGTCTTATTTAACCACACAGAGTAATATATTGCATGGGTTGTTAGAAAAATTCTGCCAGTTGAATGTAGTTCTGTTTACAGTGTAATAAAAAAATAGTTTATCTTTAATTTTCAAGCACTTTTATATGTGCTACACTTAAAGCCGATTTGCTAATGTTTTATTACAGTCAAATAGTTATGAGAAAATGTGTAACATGAGCTTCAGTATTTGTATTTGTCATATCCTGTAGTTATTAATAAATTGTGGTTATGTTTATGACATAAAAATATAATTCCTATAAATAGTATAAAAGTAATATTTATATATACATAGATGAGTGGGAAGGAGGGAGGTGAGAAAGAAAGAAAGAGAGAGAGAGAGAGAGAGAGAGAGAGAGAGAGAGAGAGAGAGAGAGAGAGAGAGAGAGAGAGAGAGAGCATAAATGAAAGGAAAAAATCTAGGTAACAGCGAAAAATATTTGTCATTTATTTTTAGTATCAACAAATGTACAAATTACTAAATGGAATATAGAAATTTTATGGGAAATAATGATATTAAACTAATTATATACTTTATTAATAACTTTTGTTTTGCCAGCAGCTTCCAAAAACGCTTTCTATAAAAAGTAATATAAATAAACCTAAAAAGAGCTTCAAACAGTACCTATCTTACAAATATGATGCGATTATACTTTCTAAAGAAGCCCCTGATTTGAAAGAATTGACAACCTACTATACTACTAATTAAAATATGACTCCAACTACTATGTTACTAACTTTTCTCATTTAAATATAAATGGGCCTGGTAATAACTTTATATCATTCTCACTAACAAGACAAAACACCGATAAACACTGTTAAAGGGCTATTTTATTACAAACTTCAAAACCTCCCATAAAGCTTGCTCAATGAAATAGGACTTTCTTGGTACAGAAAATTAACTTTACCATAACACAAATTAAAAGCTTAATGCCTACACAAAAGCTTTGAAAAGTAAAGATAATTTTAGATAAGCTTAACACACATGAAACAAAAATCAATTCAAGTATACTAATTTCTCAAAATTCACTAACAAACAAAATTGAAATTATCTATAGGCTAACTGTTTTGATAGTAATTGCTTTGATTATATTAACTTCTCCACTTGATATGTGTTTCCACATCAATATCATTTGATGTCGATACTATTGATGGTGGGTGGAAGGTGGGTAGGCATTTTTTCTCAGTCGATTCTGAACAGTTCAAGCAACACCTGAAAGATCATTGCAAATCTCATACATAATTTTTCACTAACTTAATAATTAAGAGAATAATTTATTTTCTTAACCTAGACAATTTTTGTAGGCTAGCACCAACAAATTTTAACAAATTCATGGATTTTGTGTAAATTTCTAATAAGCTTAAATTTACAGCATAATCTAGTAGTGCTTTTACAGTAGTCTATTTTGATTTTTATAAACTTAATTCTAAATGTTGAAAACAAACTTACATACTGCAGATCCTCTTGTTGCTCAGCTAGCACTATTGGTTGGTTACATCACTGTACTGAAGATTCCTGCAAAAGGTTTCTAATGTAATCATACAAAGTTGAAAAACAAAAATCTGTTCAAATGATTAATATTAAATAATAATAATCCTGATGCCAACTAGCAAATACATTATGAATAATTCATCCACACTGTATCATTCAAATCTACTATTAAGTGTAACACACCCTATAATATTTAAAAAACTCTAAGCTATTAATTTTTTAAACTTTCATGTGATATTAGTTGAGTATCATTTAAAAGGTTTAAAAATATATAATTTTACACATTAAGATACACATTATAAATACAGAAAATAAGACATGACATACAAGTAACACTATAGGCCTACATCAATTATCGGTTTTAAGAACCTGCTGTAAGGACAGTGATAATTTTAGTTTAGTAAGCTCTTAACAGATTTGCATGCAATAATAAATTTTACACAAGGTAAAAGTATGATGCTTTCTGTAGTCACCAGCAAAACATTTTCTGTCTGCAAGTTAATTATAAAATTAAAAAACAGCACAAATTTATGTAAATTTTGTTACAAATTAATAATTTTGTCACAAATTAATAATATTTTATTAAATAAGCTACACACAACAGTTCTGTCGATTGCGAGCATGCATGTTCAAGTCGAAAATTAAAGAAGTCAAAGTTCAGATTCTCTTTTCACTTTTTCTTTTACCTGACTAATCAATTCCATTATCATAGGCCAGACTTAATGCAGACTTATTTAAGTCTATTTTGTTAACAAGACATCAGCATAAAACTAACGAAAGTTCATTCTACATTATTACTAGGCTTAGCGATATACACTCAAAGTCTTACCTAAACACTGGACTACCCCTAATTGTTAATTTCATGTTAAATACAACTTTCATACCATAAAATAAATACTCATGTTCTTGCATAGCACCAAGTATCTATGATTTCTATTCAAATATTATTATTATGATACTTTGAGTTTTCTGTTTTAACCTACACTTACAATTTAGCAGCAATTACATTTAATGTTTTATAACAATGCATCAAATAAAATTATTCTGTATAAAGGTATCTGTAACCTAATATTTATACAGAATAAGCATTTAATACAGAATACACATTTAAATTAACTGCAGTCAGTGCCCTCACAGGGTCTTTTTCCAAAATGGGTTAGGCCTAATTAATCTTAGGTTTTCAGTTAACTAGTGTTAAGAGGTTACTTATATTATTTCATATGCTGAATATAAGTAACAATTAAAACTGAATGTAACTTTTATACCTCTAAATTTGATAGGTTCTAGTTTGATATGTCTACTTTCACAGTCATCTGAAAACTAAAATATGGCAATACATATAGACATGCACTACTGGTGTAAAGCTAAAGACAATTTACTGTGATACAGGACTTAGCCTATTATACTTATCACCCAAGCTAACATAACACTACACAATTTAGATCTTTTTCTAAAAGTTTTTAATTTTATTTCAGAGTTAGGTTAGGCTGATAGACTAATCTGTAAGTTTAGCTGTTCTGCTAGTTTTTTTATCATAATTAATCTTTTAGCATAATCACTTCCATTATCATAGGCCAGACTTAATGCATATTTATTTAGCTGTTGTTAACAAGACATCTGCATAAAACTAACGGGAAGTTCATTCTAGGCAATCAAATAAAATTATTCTGTGTAAAGGTATTTGTAACCTGATATTTATTTAGCGTAATTGTTAGGCCTAATCTATTTCAAAGGTGACGCATAAATGACTTTTTATTAATGCAGTATAGGAACAAATCTAATTTAAATAGTCTTCGTATTATCTTAGAATGCAATTTTTGATAGCAAATGATGATGCCTTATGCACTTTGTGAACCTTTGTATACCTTTGAAAGTTTTTACTTACTGGGGATAAGTGAACTGAACTGAAACATCAAACAAATGATTTTTGTTTCATAATTAAAACAATAGGCCTACTGTATTAAATTTATTATGGTAATTCAATTTACCCTAAAGATCCATGACAAACACTAGTTTATTCATCAAGCAACTGATCCATTAAATAAATAAAAATTATTACGAATAGACTTATTACTACAATAAAACTCAATAATTTTTCTTTTTGTATTTGTAAAAACTAGCTGACTAATAATGAAAAAATAATATTGTATTAATAAAATTATAATGCTAGTCTGCTTCATTATTAAATTTTGGACACAGCAGAATGATATTAGGCATAGTTAGGTCTACAATAGTTACCTTATTTAACAATATAACCTAGACATGCAAACATAACCTAACACCTGATTGGCTACAAATTACGGAAAACATACACTAAATAAAGTATCATCTTACCTGTCATTATTATTCCCAGCTCTTCTAACTTTCTTTTACTGCGATTTGCCATTGTAAACAATAAAGTAAGAACCATAAAATTTTGTCCCTCTCACCACAACAACAAAAAGCAAAATAGTACAAATAACACGTGGCGCGGCATTAATGACGCGTATTTACATAGCACAAACTAAACAGAGTAAAAACACACTTCCCAGTAATGTCTGTCATTGTACAAACATTAAAAACTTAATCGAAAAATTCATTAATCAAGCTAATATGGCCAACTCACTACCCATATTTCATTATATACATATGTATATTTCGATTAGGTTGTGATGGTTCAGCGTATAGCAAACATACGATGTATAAAGTTTTGTATAAGTTTTTCACATGCTGACACCTCATATATGCGTCACCGTAACTTCATCTCCTAAAGATGTACATATATAAGTTCATCAAATTAGTTGAACATACCCTGGGTAAAATTAAGCGTGAGTTGAAGAAACTAGGGACCGCAAATTGTGTGTGTGTGTATATATATATATATATATATATTACATTTAATATTTATAAATAAATTTACTTCAAGATATACCTTTTTTTCTTATTAGGAACATGTTTCGGGTACTATTTTGTGCCCATCCTCAGCCTTCCGGTTTTTTTTTCTGTTGAAGTACATATGTGTTGTTGGTTGACTATTATTATTGTGGCTTCATGTTGGCTTCTGGTATTTCAGATTGGTTTTATTGTGTGTGATTGTGGTGTATGTGTTAGTTTTTTGTGTATTTTCAATGTTGAGTGCTTTGAATATTGTGTCATGTTTTGTATTGATTTGTATTTGTTCAGGTATTAGTTTGTTACCTAATTTGTCAAAACATCGACAATAACATGAACATTCTACAAATACACACAAAAGGCCTAAAACTAGACACTCTAGAACAATTGGAAATATACAAACACACGAAAACAAACAAAAACGACATCCTAAACGAACAGACACAATTTATTCAAATCGCACACATTATTCGAACTTATCTCACCCCACACACACAACATCGATCTTTTGAAATTCGATTCCGTCGCCCACAACAGGATGGACCTCTGAAGAAGTTTCGCGTCAAAATAAGACGAGAAAAACGAAATCGCACAACGGATATATGGTAAATATCTATTATATTAATATAAGCGACTTGGAGACAACTAACCTAAAATGTAATATATTACTCTGAAGAAGCTTTTTAAAAGTGGAAACCGGTTCAGGTTGTAAGGTAAAACTTTATGTTTTTACTCATAAAAAACTTTGTGTTCCGAGTCGTTAATTAAATAGTTATATTTTGTTACACATTGTCATGGTTTTACCTGGGTTTATTGTCATCCAGCTCTTAGGGGCTGCACCAGAATATTTCTTGAACGGCCCATATAAACACTCTTGTCTAATGGCTGAAGTCTGATTGTAACCGATATGAGGTACAAGCCGTTCCATAAATAGTAAAAAGAGAGAGTCTCTAATCCATCTTGATGGATGTGCTACTCCAATATTACCTGCTGGTCCATAAATAATCAAAGTGATCTCTACATAACACTCTGGGAAAAACAATAAGTGGTGGTAGGCCTACACGGTTTCCAGCTGCCTTCTATGAAAATACCACTGTCATCATTTCACCCTTTTCCAAAGACGTAACACTATTGACTTGTTTATTTCCCTTCAAACTGACAACTTTGTTGGACGGTGCACTGTTGTTACGCTGCCCAGTTTCGTTCACGTTAAAATATTGTGACAATGAAGTTGAAAGCGACTGACCACATAATTAAAATATTGAAGAAAGTTTTCATGTTATGTTTATTAAAACTAAATCTTATTGCTAAACTTGTTGCATCAGCGTCTCTAAAAGACAACCTTGGATGTCGCTGCATGAAGCCAGAAAAAACAATCTTTTATCGACCCAGTTCACCAGAAAATTGAAATTATTTTCAAACATGTATTTGGAGGCTAACATAATAATATTTTTTAGGGTACAAACCTTAATAAATAACAGAATAGTACACATCATAACACAGGAATCTGGTTTTTCTTCTTGTTCTTCCCTAAATACTAGTTGTGGTTTAGCATAACATATTGTCCAATAATCAGTTGTTTTAGTAATATATTGACAATTAGGCATATATTAAAATCAATTTGGTGCATTTTGGCAGTATTTATGAGTAACGCCCTTGACATCTTCCCTAGCTGAGTCTTTGTAGGCTTGTGAGCTACATTGCCCCAGATAGTTTTCACTTGTATGTGTGAACCAACTATGAAAAAAAGAAAACAGAACAAACAGTTTTACTTACATGTGGGTAAGTTGATAAATTGTACTAACACACCCCTTTCCACTGGTGAAATTGAAGGTACACCTTTAATTTTTAAATTACTGGCTGAAGCGTAGCGCTGGCCACTCTATCGGGAAAACTCACTTTAGGCAACCTATCCTATCTATCTCCTAAATTGTCTAGGGGGTATAAAAAGGAGCCATTATCATTTTAAAAATAATATTTTAAAATTTAAAGTTTTGTAGGATTTAATAAAAATTTAATCTTCATTATAGAATCACAAATAACTAACACAAAATTAATTCTGGGATCTGTTAGGGTATGAATTAGTTTTCTTTTATGAGTTTTATAGAGAAACATAACTTGCCCCTCATGCTGCCATTGCTTTTGTATTAGTATAGGTCTACTGCATTAACAGGTCAAGTAATAATTCTATTATACACTTACCTTGCATCCGACAAAGAACTTAGCTGTCAACACCCATAGCAAAATAGTGACAAAAGTTTGCTTTACATGTTCTAAAATACAAAAGGGAACAAAGAGCATTTTATCGTACACTGCTACACTCAGACTGGAGGAGCACATACTACTAGCTGTAACAATGAGGTTATACAGTTGCCGAGGTGCTGTGGCTAAGGGACACTTGAAGAAATACAAAGTATCAACTAATGTCTGTATCAACTAGTTCCGCTCTCCTCTATATAGTAATAATGCCTTATAATGGCTGTTAAATATATCAAGTGTATTGTATACCTTTATATGTGTATTTATACACAATATATCATAAGATTTTTTGTGGCAAAAATATAGTAACATTTTTGTAAGTTTATACTCACTTTTTAATAGAAAATTACTTAAAACTTTGAATCTAACAAGAAAAACATTCACACACACAAAGAGAGAGATAGAGAGAGAACATGTCACACTAACAGACTGCCACTACTTTACATCTGATTTGAATTTTTATCTGAATTTTGACAAGTCAAGTATTCACAATACAAACCCTTAGAGATCAAATATGAAATGCAGATATAAGAACCAAGTTAAATGTATATTCTATAGCCGGCAGAATAGGGAACAAAGAAAATAGATGCAGCATATTGAGAGATTGGAAGACATGGGACTATCTAAACAAGTAATTAAGATACAGACCTCAGGGAAGACGAGATATAGGTAAGGCAAGGAAGAGATGGCTTCAGTGAAGACAGAACAGGCTGTAATCCTATACCTTGACATGGGGAAGAAGGAGAAGATTCATAATAGGCCTACTTAATATCACACTTAAGAAAAACTATCAAAACAAAATGCAAGTATTTTATTGTAGGCTGCATCTTGTAATTAGAAAAACTTTGGTGGCAACAAAAATCAAATATTCTATCAAAAATTGGTGTATATACATTTTTGGTAGGTAATTTACTTGCATTGCACAAGAAATGTGTATTATGGTCACTAGGTTAGTGATAAAGAATGATGTATAAGTACATAGATTTTTATTACAAAATTTATACAAACCGTTTCAAGTCTATGGTATCAATAATACATAAATATTAAGGATAATAAACAATTTATTTCTTCAGAGAAGATACATAAAAACAACAAAAATAATACTTATCAGACAAATATTATTACAACAAAAATACCAGACAGACATTTGGTCTTTGTTACTTTATCACTAACTATAAGATTACATTAATAAAGTTCATAGAATATTTATTTACAGGAACATAATTACAAAAAGTAAAAACATCATTGATCAAATTAACATTTAATTTATTATGTCAAACATAACTAAATGCAGATGACAATATAAATGAATTAAATATGTTTTTCTGTGAGGGAATGTAGGACCCTAAGCCTGATTAGGGGTTCAATTAGTGTAAATTATTAAAAAAATAGCATAAACTATAGATAGAAAAACTAGACTGGTGTGTTTACAACAAAATGAAATCTTCAAGTTGTATTTAAACTACACCTTTTTAACATGATGCCGTTAATATTTCACCCCTCTTTCACACACACAAAGAGAGAGATAGAGAGAGAACATTTCACACTAACAGACTGCCACTACTTTACATCTGATTTGAATTTTTATCTGAATTTTGACAAGTAGCTAGCACGTTTCACCCTCATCAGTTACGTGTAGTGTACACCATATTTATTAATGATGCCTGATCTATTAGTCATTTTAAAATTTGATTTTGCAAATCAAATTTGTTTGGTTAATTAGTCAAACTGATTATCCAATTAAACTGACAGCAAAAAATACAAATTTTCGCCTTTGTTGCTTACTGCGTACTTCCAGTATGTCAGGAAGTTCAAAGTAAACTGATTATATATTATAACTCACAGCTCTCGTGGAATCATTTAATTTTTTGAGAACACTTAATTTTAGGATTAGTGTAGTTTATATGATATATTTATACATGAAAATTTATATATTCTTAATAAAATACTGACCTATATATGTAAGTTTAGTATTCGTTGGAAACAGAATTATTTTTTGTTGGAACCTGTTAGTGCTATTAAGCTGTTTATAGAGGGTTTCCTGAAACACTGTACATCATAAGATCTCATAACCAATAAATTAAAATCAACTATGTCATCAACTTTAACATTTATACTCACAATCATAGGCGTGCGCAGGATTTTGCTATTGTGGGTGCCAACGATGAAAATGCCGCCTTCTGCCCTTGCCCTTCACGGAGACAGGTTACCTTTTTCTTTTTTATCTGGTAAATTAATCTGCTTTTCATATCAGGCCGACGATGGTGTGCTCCCACTTACGAACATTGGCACTTGCAACTCGTTTCACTTGCGAAGACTCAAGTGGATAAGACACGTAATTAATTTTTGATATGTGAGAGTACGTCCCACTTGCAAACACACAAACAACGATGTACATGAGGGGGGATTATCTGTTTACACGTGAAGTTGTGAAATTGTTGAAGTTGCGCTTCTTAAACGAAAGATGAAAATGGTACAATTTACATTTTCTCCTGTACAAGTACAAAAAACTAATTTGAAAACTGATATAGCCTCTCATAACAGCTGACGTAAAGCATCTATATTGTCTTCTAACTTCGAAATTCTTTTGTTTTTTTTTTATTTTTAAATTTGTATTTAATTTAAACTTTTATTAATTATTTTTTAATGATTCAATTGTGTTCATCATAGGTGTGCGCAGGATTTTGCTATTGTGGATGCCAACGATGAAAATGCTGCCTTCTGCTCTTGCCCTTCATGGAGACAGGTTACCTTTTTTTAAAAGACACGGGGGGGGATTTTTACCGACTAAAACCACCTTCCTTTGCGGTAGCCAAAAATTCTGCTGCAACGGCTTTATTTCCTGGAGCCGCTTTAGATGTTAGAGTCCAGGTTACTAAATATCACTATAATATTGACGACTCGGAACACTAAGTTTTTTATAAGAAAAACGTAAAGTTTTACCTTACAGCCTAAACCGGCTTTCACCTGTAGAAGGCTTCATCAGAGAAGGTATTAGTTTGTTGCCTGAACAAATACAAATCAATACAAAACATGACACAATATTCAAAGCACTCAACATTGAAAATACACAAAAAACTAACACATACACCACAATCACACACAATTAAAACCAATCTGAAATACCAGAAGCCAACAGGAAGCCACAATAATAATAGTCAACCAACAACACATATGTACTTCACCAGACAAAAAAACCGGAAGGCTGAGGATGGGTACAAGATAGTACCCGAAACATGTTCCTAATAAGAAAAAAGAGTATATGTTGAAGTAAATTTAGTTATAAATATTAAATGTATTATATACATCAAGAAACGGACTGTAGCAGAAAGTGATTGAATATATGTGTGTGTGTGTGTGTGTGTGTGTGTGTGTTACAATTTTTTAAATGGAATGAATTTAAAAACAAAATTTTTATTAGTGTTAGTGTTTTTTTGTTAGTGTTAATGTGTTTATGAATTTAGAAATGTTGATATTATGTTGAAATATATGGTTACTATTGTGCAAGATATGTCTTTAATGTTATAATCGCTTCTTATTTTTAATTATTATTACTATCAAATTGTAAACCAGAGGTAACATATTATAACAACACAAATTACTTAATATAATTTATTTTATGGAGCCCCAAGATTTTGGAGCACCAAAAATATGCAACGATACATAACATAAATTTGATATACTGTAATATGTGTGGCCCCGCGTTCATGGGGTGCAAAAATTATACTGCATTACAATTTTATGTGTTATATAACAATACCTTTTATGTATGCAGGTTGTATAACAATACCGGGTGTAACTATAATAAGAGTAATAGTTTTATGAGTAGTTAAAATTTCATGTTTATTGTTTCAACAAGCATTATAAATAATAAACATTGTTAATAATCTCCGATCAAGATATCACTCATTATTAAGTGTTTATCTCTTAAGCTATATGGTGTTATACACATTTAAAACACTTACATCTAGAAATGTTAATAATCTTAATCTAGACATTTATTCAATTTGATTTACTAAAACAAAATAACATTTAAACATAATTTTAATTGAATTCATTTACTCAGATCTGACCTCAGCTTGCTCAGTCTATACCACTGTTTTTTAAAAATTAAAATTCAATCAATTGTAAATAGTACTGGGCAGGCCAGGTGACAGGATTCTCGGGCCCCTGGGCAACTGAGGGGTCCGGGCCCCTAAATCCCGGTACACCCCACCCACCCCCTCACTTAATTTAGACCAGAACTGCGAACTTGCAGGTTATTTTATAACCAAGACTTACTTGATTATCAGCTTTTTCTGCAGAAGAAATGTGCACTGACATGCAACTTTTGATGTACTATAAATTGTACTTATAAATTTTTTATGTTAAATAAACACATGTCAGTGGAAAGGGATGGGGAAACATTTTCGAAATAAAAACTTTTTGACGGTTTAACACATTTTACAGTTTTATTATACAGTAATCAAAACTAGGACTTACTTGAACTTGAACATTTTATAAAAAGTCATAATAAAACATACTTTTTCTGTTTTTACTTTATGAAAATACAACTCTTCTAGCCCTCTTTCTTGCAAAGTCATAAATAATATCATCATATTTCAAGATCCTTGCCAAATCAGGTTCCATCGCCAAGATACTGAGATTGTTCATCCTGTCTTGGTTCATCATTGATCGATTGACACTTTTTATTCTTTTCATTACACTGAAACTTCTCTCACCGTGTCTTACAGATACAGGGATACAGCAGAACAATCTGATTGTTATACATGTATTTGGGAACAAGCTGTCCAACTCTATCTTCCTTAGTGCGTTCAAAAGTTGTAAAGGTTGTAATGACGTTTCTCCTAAGTTGGTCTTATGTATTGACTTCAGGTGTTTGATTTCATTGAAAATGTCAGTGTCTATGTCTTCTTTGTACATTTGACACAAAGTCAAACACTGCTTTTCAATTTCATTTTCATCTTCATCATGATATGTCCAAAGACATTGAAAAAGGTCACTAACCTTTTCGGAAAATTGAAATCTTTGAGTAAGGCCCCCAATGATAGAGTCAATAAGTTTATAGAAAACATTACTAAATATCACTATTGTAATAACGACTCGGAACACTAAGTTTTTTATAAGTAAAATCGTAAAGATTTACCTTACAGCCTAAACCGGCTTTCACCTCTTAAAGGCTTCTTCAGAGGCTGCCATAGGTAGCGCTGTCTGTCTTGTTGTTGGCGATGGGCTAGATTTTCGAAAGATCGATGCTGTGTGTGTGTGTGTGTGTGTGTGTGTGTGGTGAGATGTGTTCGAATAATGCGTGCGATTTGAATTGTGTCTGTTCTTTTAGGATGTCGTTTTTATTTGTTTTTGTGTGTTTGTATATTTCTAATTGTTCTAGAGTGTCTAGTTTTCGGCCTTTTGTGTGTACATGTAGAATGTTCATGTTATTGTCGATGTTTTTATATGTGTGGTTTGCTTCAATGAGGTGGTTTGCAAAGGTGGAGTCTGTAGTGGTGTGGAGTGCCATTGAGCGTGTTCAATGTATCTCTGTTTGAAGCTACATCCTGTCTGACCTATGTAGAATTTATTGCAATTTGAGCAATTTAGCTTGTATACACCAGGTAGATCGAATTTGTTTTGTGCTTTGTGCATGCATTTTGATAGTGTGTGTTCTGTTTTGTTAGTAGTTTTGTAAGCGATTCTGTATCCTGCTTTTTTGAATTTGTGGGCCCCCTGCGGACCCGGGCCCCTAGGCATTTGCCCCCTCTGTCACCCCTTGTCACCGGCCCTGGTACTGGGCACCAAGTAATATGTCAATTTGTGAAGAAAAGTTCAGTTGCGGGTCAGGTAAGAATATGCCCTTTGGTGTATTTAGGGATGTGTGTGTGTGTGTGTGTGTGTGTGTGTGTGTGTGTGTGTGTGTGTGTGTGTGTCGAAAACTCACTTTAGGCAACCTATCCTATCTATCTCCTAAATTGTCTAGGGGGTATAAAAAGGAGCCATTATCATTTTGAAAATAATATTTTAAAATTTAAAGTTTTGTAGGATTTAATAAAAATTTAATCTTCATTATAGAATCACAAATAACTAACACAAAATTAATTCTGGGATCTGTTAGGGTATGAATTAGTTTTCTTTTATGAGTTTTATAGAGAAACATAACTGGCCCCTCATGCTGCCATTGCTTTTGTATTAGTATAGGTCTACTGCATTACCAGGTCAAGTAATAATTCTATTATACACTTACCGTGCATCCGACAAAGAACTTAGCTGTCAACACCCATAGCAAAATAGTGACAAAAGTTTGCTTTACATGTTCTAAAATACAAAAGGGAACAAAGAGCATTTTATCGTACACTGCTACACTCAGACTGGAGGAGCACATACTACTAGCTGTAACAATGAGGTTATACAGTTGCCGAGGTGCTGTGGCTAAGGGACACTTGAAGAAATACAAAGTATCAACTAATGTCTGTATCAACTAGTTCCGCTCTCCTCTATATAGTAATAATGCCTTATAATGACTGTTAAATATATCAAGTGTATTGTATACCTTTATATGTGTATTTATACACAATATATCATAAGATTTTTTGTGGCAAAAATATAGTAAAATTTTTGTATGTTTATACTCATTTTTTAATAGAAAATTACTTAAAACTTTGAATCTAACAAGAAAAACATTCACACACACAAAGAGAGCGATAGAGAGAGAACATTTCACACTAACAGACTGCCACTACTTTACATCTGATTTGAATTTTTATCTGAATTTTGACAAGTCAAGTATTCACAATACAAACCCTTAGAGATCAAATATGAAATGCAGATATAAGAACCAAGTTAAATGTATATTCTATAGCCGGCAGAATAGGGAACAAAGAAAATAGATGCAGCATATTGAGAGATAGGAAGACATGGGACTATCTAAACAAGTAATTAAGATACAGACCTCAGGGAAGACAAGATATAGGTAAGGCAAGGAAGAGATGGCTTCAGTGAAGACAGAACAGGCTGTAATCCTGTACCTTGACATGGAGAAGAAGAAGATTCATAATAGGCCTACTTAATATCACACTTAAGAAAAACTATCAAAACAAAATGCAAGTATTTTATTGTAGGCTGCATCTTGTAATTAGAAAAACTTTGGTAGCAACAAAAATCAAATATTCTATCAAAAATTGGTGTATATATATTTTTGGTAGGTAAATTACTTGCATTGCACAAGAAATGTGTATTATGGTCACTAGGTTAGTGATAAAGAATGACTTGTAAGCACATAGATTTTTATTACAAAATTTATACAAACCGTTTCAAGTCTATGGTATCAATAATACATAAATATTAAGGATAATAAACAATTTATTTCTTCAGAGAAGATACATAAAAACATAACAAAAATAATACTTATCAGACAAATATTATTACAACAAAAATACCAGACAGACATTTGGTCTTTGTTACTTTATCACTAACTATAAGATTACATTAATAAAGTTCATAGAATATTTATTTACAGGAACATAATTACAAAAAGTAAAAACATCATTGATCAAATTAACATTTAATTTATTATGTCAAACATAACTAAATGCAGATGACAATATAAATGAATTAAATATAATTTTTTCTGTGAGGGAATGTAGGACCCTAAGCCTGATTAGGGGTCAATTAGTGTAAATTATTAAAAAAATAGCATAAACTATAGATAGAAAAACTAGACTGGTGTGTTTACAACAAAATGAAATCTTCAAGTTGTATTTAAACTACACCTTTTTAACATGATGCCGTTAATATTTCACCCCTCTTTCACACACACAAAGAGAGAGATAGAGAGAGAACATTTCACACTAACAGACTGCCACTACTTTATATCTGATTTGAATTTTTATCTGAATTTTGACAAGTAGCTAGCAAGTTTCACCCTCATCAGTTACGTGTAGTGTACACCATATTTATTAATGATGCCTGATCTATTAGTCGTTTTAAAATTTGATTTTGCAAATCAAATTTGTTTGGTTAATTAGTCAAATTGATTATCCAATTAAACTGACAGCAAAAAATACAAATTTACGCCTTTGTTGCTTACTGCGTACTTCCAGTATGTCAGGAAGTTCAAAGTAAACTGATTATATATTATAACTTACAGCTCTCGTGGAATCTATTAATTTTTTGAGAACACTTAATTTTAGGATTAGTGTAGTTTAGCGATTGAGCATAGTTGGTAATAGGAATTAACAATGGCTAGAAATTAAGCAAAAGAGTAATAAATATATATATATATTCCTGTCTTTATTTTACAAGACACTGCTGTATTTATACATGCAAATTTATATATTCTTAATAAAATGCTGACCTAGATATGTAAGTTTAGTATTCGTTGGAAACAGAATTATTTTTTATTGGAACCTGTCAGTGCTATTAAGCTGTTTATAGAGGGTTTCCTGAAACACTGTACATCATAAGATCTCATAACCAATAAATTAAAATCAACTATGTCATCAACTTAACATTTATACTCACAATCATAGGCGTGCGCAGGATTTTGCTATTGTGGGTGCCAACGATGAAAATGCCGCCTTCTGCCCTTGCCCTTCACGGAGACAGTTTACCTTTTTCTTTTTTATCTGGTAAATTAATCTGCTTTTCATATCAGGCCGACGATGGTGTGCTCCCACTTACGAACAGTGGCACTTGCAGCTCGTTTCACTTGCTAACACTCAAGTAGATAAGACACGTAATTAATTTTTGATATGTGAGAGTACGTCCCACTTGCAAACACAAACAACAATGTATGTACATCCACCCTGTACATGAGGGGGGATTATCTGTTTACACGTGAAGTTGTGAAATTGTTGAAGTTGCGCTTCTTAAACGAAAGATGAAAACGGTACAATTTACATTTTCTCCTGTACAAGTACAAAAAACTAATTTGAAAACTGATATAGCCTGTCATAACAGCTGACGTAAAGCATCTATATTGTCTTCTAACTTCGAAATTCTTTTGTTTTTTTTTATTTTAAATTTGTATTTAATTTAAACTTTTATTAATTATTTTTTAATGATTCAATTGTGTTCATCATAGGTGTGCGCAGGATTTTGCTATTGTGGATGCCAACGATGAAAATGCTGCCTTCTGCTCTTGCCCTTCACGGAGACAGGTTACCTTTTTTTAAAAGACACAGGGGGGGATTTTTACCTACTAAAACCACCTTCCTTTGCGGCAGCCAAAAATTCTGCTGCGACGGCTTTATTTCCTGGAGCCGCTTTAGATGTTAGAGTCCAGGTTACTAAATATCACTATAATATTGACGACTCGGAACACTAAGTTTTTTATAAGTAAAAACGTAAAGTTTTACCTTACAGCCGGTTTAGGCTGTAAGGTAAAACTTTACGTTTTTACTTATAAAAAACTTACTGTTCCGAGT
The DNA here is from genome assembly GCA_034769895.1 of Magicicada septendecula. Lineage (NCBI taxonomy): Eukaryota > Metazoa > Arthropoda > Insecta > Hemiptera > Cicadidae > Magicicada > Magicicada septendecula. The sequence continues at coordinate 47,682,850 of CM068376.1, forward strand.
CATCAATATTATAGTGATATTTAGTTAAGTAACGGGCACGTCATGGACAACGAAATCCAAGAATCCAGGTTACTCTTGAAAATTAAATGCGGCCTTTTGCCCTTGCCCTTGACGGAGACAGGTAACCTTAAGCCTTTACCCTGGAGAAAGCCAGTTCATAAAGCAAATTTTACAAAAAAGTTAGAAGGTCCCAAATTTTGCGTGAAACAAAAAGTCTCTATATCACATTACTGCTTTAATTTTCGATACTAGGATAAGATATGTCTTAAAAGCTACTTTAAAAACTGCAACTAAATATTAAGACTTTGTTTGATAATTTGCACAAAACATCTTTACTAGTTAATTATTTACTTTTTTAACTTATAAAAGCAGAGTAAGCAGTTTGAATAATAGGGAAGAAAATTCGATTAAAAGAAATTAATTAAGAAAAACTTTTGGTAATCAGCTTTATTAGAATAATGGTTTCAATATACTAATAGACTCTGACTTTTAATCAATCTATTTACATTATATAAACAATATAGAAATATAATAATTTGAAAGATAAAAACTGTATAATTGGAATATTTTGTTTTACTGCTTACTAATAAGAGAACAAAGTAAAAATATATAAGTATTTAGGTAATAAAGGTCAAAGATGATACAAATATAATAAAACAATTATAATGCCATTCTTCTCTCAAATGGTACAATTTTTTTAAATTCTTTTATGATACTCTCATCATCCGCATTCACAGCAAGCTCTTATTCGATGAACGGAACCATGAGGTTTTCTAGATGGTCTTGCAGCATCATTGAGCAAAGTTTAGATTTTACAATAGCGAGCTTTGAAAAACTTTGCTCACAAGTGCATCTTGTGATGGGAATGGTAACGAATTTGGTCATTAGCAGTTTGAATTTCACAAATGTTAACTCTCTATTATGCTGAGATAGCCACTCTAACCAATCAACAACTTTTGTAGGAGGAAATTTTTCACTTTTTTTAGTTTTTAAAATTATAATTTCAGCTTCTACCTCTGAAGCATTAAGCCACACTGAGCAGAGAGATATGTATAGTCATTTGAGTGTAGCTTATAATCACCTAAGCCCAGTGTTATGACTGTGCCGATAATATGAATTATTTTTGTTTCTTGGTTAAACCTGTCATTCAAAGACTCAATCCTTTTTGTCCAAAATGGGATAAAATACAAAGAATTTTATTTCATCTTCATTTTTCATATCTTGAACAACAAATGCATTGCCAGAGTTATTATCCAATCTTACCGAAACTTTGCGCTTTCTTGGAGCAGGAATTTCAACTCCCTGTCGGTTGCAAGTGCTCTTGAATAAATGTTATCAAATATAGCAGCTTCAATTCTCAGTTCTTCTAAAGCGATTGCTAAACTAGAAACTTTGTTGTTGGCTTGGCAAAGATCGATGTCGTAGGACTGGAGAGTTTGGCTTACTTTTACTACTAGTTGTAAAATTGGATGCATAAATTCTAAACAAATTATAAAATCGAAGGACTCGATTAGGTGCAAAATTCCTTTGCCTTTAGCTTTTGCTTTTGAATCAGATGCATCTTCGATTATTTCTTTAAAAGCTTGCAGAATAGCATTAAGCTGAGCTTGCACCACAGAGACAGCTTCAGAACGACAAGCCCAATGGGTTTCGGATAGTGATTTCAGTGTTTTCAACTTGGTATTTGTTGTTTTTACAATGTCCTCGAATACCGCATGCCTTTTCGGACTTACTTCAATAAAACTATAAATTAGCTGAATCATACCAAAAAAAGTCGAGCGAGCAGTTTTGTAGATGGTGTAATTAAAACGGTAACTGATATGAGTTATAGGAAGGCTGTAAGAATGGACAAAGGGGAAACAGACTCAACATACACAAAGTGTCTGTACTCTGTTGTTGTTGTTGTTGTTGTTATACAAGGAATATTTATCGCAAAGCGACACTATGTTATCGTTAACTTGCTTACTCACCAGTACACTGCACACTCACACTCACAGTACCTAAGGTTTAGGCCTTAGGCGATTTTTGCGGAAAATGAGACCTAGCCCAATCGATTTGTAGGACTCTCTTTCCCCCAAATTTTGTGTTCGATCCAAATTTGGCGCCTCTCCAAAGTTTTTTGTAGGTGCCGTGGCACCCGCGGCACCTGCTGTGCGCACGCCTATGCTCACAATTAGAGAAAAGATGAAACAGAATACTCATTTGACAAACTAGGTTAATGATATGGTATTAGGAATTGTTTACATAAATATTTAACTAAGAATAAAGATATTACAATAATTTAAAAAAATATTTAAAGTACGACTTTTGAACAATAAAAACACAAAAATCAGATCACCTTAATTAATCATTGTCGATTTTTTTTTCCTTATAACTGGTGAAGGAATCTTGGTATTTCCTTTAACTATATTGTTGACATAAGTTCACAATTGTTGTATGCTTCTATTATTCAGTTCTGGCTCATTTTCATATATACTTTTATAATGGTTTTATGCTCTGGTCCTTCATTTCATATGAAATACTTTCCAAAATGTTTAGAGGACTTCTTTTCAACACAGATATATTGAACATACCAAACATTCTTAGCACTCAAATCCGAACTCAATAGTAGCCAAACACATAAAACAACAGTCTTGTGAATATGGTCCAATACAGCAACATTTAACGGTATTGAAAACATGCAGTGATGAAATAAAATCTAATATATATGAACAATACCGAATATAGAAACATGTAAAAGAAGAGGGCCATGAAAATCTATTGAACATCATGACAGACTTCAAAAAATTGTATCACATTTGAAATATTGCGGCAAAATGAAAATCAACATTCAGTAATCAGCCGATTTAATGTATAGAACAGAATGTAAACATGGACACTCTGTAACAAGATCAGTTCTCGGGAAACTTTGGACAACGACGTACATATCAAGTTAATCAATGTCTACTAATTCGTTTTTGTAAATAGTGAATGTTTTAATATATTATGACCAAAGATGTGCTGTGTATAATCTGATGATGGTCTGTGACCGAAATAGATCGTTTTTAATAATGTGACTAATAAACCATTTTATTGCAAATCGTATGTATGGTACCTTTAGACTATGAACAATAAATACAATACAATAGAAAATTGAGATTATAGGTACCATTAGTAAACAATAAGTGTGTGTATATTATAAATACATCGCATTATCATTAGCTTCTTATATTGGTCTTATTTAACCACACAGAGTAATATATTGCATGGGTTGTTAGAAAAATTCTGCCAGTTGAATGTAGTTCTGTTTACAGTGTAATAAAAAAATAGTTTATCTTTAATTTTCAAGCACTTTTATATGTGCTACACTTAAAGCCGATTTGCTAATGTTTTATTACAGTCAAATAGTTATGAGAAAATGTGTAACATGAGCTTCAGTATTTGTATTTGTCATATCCTGTAGTTATTAATAAATTGTGGTTATGTTTATGACATAAAAATATAATTCCTATAAATAGTATAAAAGTAATATTTATATATACATAGATGAGTGGGAAGGAGGGAGGTGAGAAAGAAAGAAGAGAGAGAGAGAGAGAGAGAGAGAGAGAGAGAGAGAGAGAGAGAGAGAGAGAGAGAGAGAGAGAGAGAGAGCATAAATGAAAGGAAAAAATCTAGGTAACAGCGAAAAATATTTGTCATTTATTTTTAGTATCAACAAATGTACAAATTACTAAATGGAATATAGAAATTTTATGGGAAATAATGATATTAAACTAATTATATACTTTATTAATAACTTTTGTTTTGCCAGCAGCTTCCAAAAACGCTTTCTATAAAAAGTAATATAAATAAACCTAAAAAGAGCTTCAAACAGTACCTATCTTACAAATATGATGCGATTATACTTTCTAAAGAAGCCCCTGATTTGAAAGAATTGACAACCTACTATACTACTAATTAAAATATGACTCCAACTACTATGTTACTAACTTTTCTCATTTAAAATATAAATGGGCCTGGTAATAACTTTATATCATTCTCACTAACAAGACAAAACACCGATAAACACTGTTAAAGGGCTATTTTATTACAAACTTCAAAACCTCCCATAAAGCTTGCTCAATGAAATAGGACTTTCTTGGTACAGAAAATTAACTTTACCATAACACAAATTAAAAGCTTAATGCCTACACAAAAGCTTTGAAAAGTAAAGATAATTTTAGATAAGCTTAACACACATGAAACAAAAATCAATTCAAGTATACTAATTTCTCAAAATTCACTAACAAACAAAATTGAAATTATCTATAGGCTAACTGTTTTGATAGTAATTGCTTTGATTATATTAACTTCTCCACTTGATATGTGTTTCCACATCAATATCATTTGATGTCGATACTATTGATGGTGGGTGGAAGGTGGGTAGGCATTTTTTCTCAGTCGATTCTGAACAGTTCAAGCAACACCTGAAAGATCATTGCAAATCTCATACATAATTTTTCACTAACTTAATAATTAAGAGAATAATTTATTTTCTTAACCTAGACAATTTTTGTAGGCTAGCACCAACAAATTTTAACAAATTCATGGATTTTGTGTAAATTTCTAATAAGCTTAAATTTACAGCATAATCTAGTAGTGCTTTTACAGTAGTCTATTTTGATTTTTATAAACTTAATTCTAAATGTTGAAAACAAACTTACATACTGCAGATCCTCTTGTTGCTCAGCTAGCACTATTGGTTGGTTACATCACTGTACTGAAGATTCCTGCAAAAGGTTTCTAATGTAATCATACAAAGTTGAAAAACAAAAATCTGTTCAAATGATTAATATTAAATAATAATAATCCTGATGCCAACTAGCAAATACATTATGAATAATTCATCCACACTGTATCATTCAAATCTACTATTAAGTGTAACACACCCTATAATATTTAAAAAACTCTAAGCTATTAATTTTTTAAACTTTCATGTGATATTAGTTGAGTATCATTTAAAAGGTTTAAAAATATATAATTTTACACATTAAGATACACATTATAAATACAGAAAATAAGACATGACATACAAGTAACACTATAGGCCTACATCAATTATCGGTTTTAAGAACCTGCTGTAAGGACAGTGATAATTTTAGTTTAGTAAGCTCTTAACAGATTTGCATGCAATAATAAATTTTACACAAGGTAAAAGTATGATGCTTTCTGTAGTCACCAGCAAAACATTTTCTGTCTGCAAGTTAATTATAAAATTAAAAAACAGCACAAATTTATGTAAATTTTGTTACAAATTAATAATTTTGTCACAAATTAATAATATTTTATTAAATAAGCTACACACAACAGTTCTGTCGATTGCGAGCATGCATGTTCAAGTCGAAAATTAAAGAAGTCAAAGTTCAGATTCTCTTTTCACTTTTTCTTTTACCTGACTAATCAATTCCATTATCATAGGCCAGACTTAATGCAGACTTATTTAAGTCTATTTTGTTAACAAGACATCAGCATAAAACTAACGAAAGTTCATTCTACATTATTACTAGGCTTAGCGATATACACTCAAAGTCTTACCTAAACACTGGACTACCCCTAATTGTTAATTTCATGTTAAATACAACTTTCATACCATAAAATAAATACTCATGTTCTTGCATAGCACCAAGTATCTATGATTTCTATTCAAATATTATTATTATGATACTTTGAGTTTTCTGTTTTAACCTACACTTACAATTTAGCAGCAATTACATTTAATGTTTTATAACAATGCATCAAATAAAATTATTCTGTATAAAGGTATCTGTAACCTAATATTTATACAGAATAAGCATTTAATACAGAATACACATTTAAATTAACTGCAGTCAGTGCCCTCACAGGGTCTTTTTCCAAAATGGGTTAGGCCTAATTAATCTTAGGTTTTCAGTTAACTAGTGTTAAGAGGTTACTTATATTATTTCATATGCTGAATATAAGTAACAATTAAAACTGAATGTAACTTTTATACCTCTAAATTTGATAGGTTCTAGTTTGATATGTCTACTTTCACAGTCATCTGAAAACTAAAATATGGCAATACATATAGACATGCACTACTGGTGTAAAGCTAAAGACAATTTACTGTGATACAGGACTTAGCCTATTATACTTATCACCCAAGCTAACATAACACTACACAATTTAGATCTTTTTCTAAAAGTTTTTAATTTTATTTCAGAGTTAGGTTAGGCTGATAGACTAATCTGTAAGTTTAGCTGTTCTGCTAGTTTTTTTATCATAATTAATCTTTTAGCATAATCACTTCCATTATCATAGGCCAGACTTAATGCATATTTATTTAGCTGTTGTTAACAAGACATCTGCATAAAACTAACGGGAAGTTCATTCTAGGCAATCAAATAAAATTATTCTGTGTAAAGGTATTTGTAACCTGATATTTATTTAGCGTAATTGTTAGGCCTAATCTATTTCAAAGGTGACGCATAAATGACTTTTTATTAATGCAGTATAGGAACAAATCTAATTTAAATAGTCTTCGTATTATCTTAGAATGCAATTTTTGATAGCAAATGATGATGCCTTATGCACTTTGTGAACCTTTGTATACCTTTGAAAGTTTTTACTTACTGGGGATAAGTGAACTGAACTGAAACATCAAACAAATGATTTTTGTTTCATAATTAAAACAATAGGCCTACTGTATTAAATTTATTATGGTAATTCAATTTACCCTAAAGATCCATGACAAACACTAGTTTATTCATCAAGCAACTGATCCATTAAATAAATAAAAATTATTACGAATAGACTTATTACTACAATAAAACTCAATAATTTTTCTTTTTGTATTTGTAAAAACTAGCTGACTAATAATGAAAAAATAATATTGTATTAATAAAATTATAATGCTAGTCTGCTTCATTATTAAATTTTGGACACAGCAGAATGATATTAGGCATAGTTAGGTCTACAATAGTTACCTTATTTAACAATATAACCTAGACATGCAAACATAACCTAACACCTGATTGGCTACAAATTACGGAAAACATACACTAAATAAAGTATCATCTTACCTGTCATTATTATTCCCAGCTCTTCTAACTTTCTTTTACTGCGATTTGCCATTGTAAACAATAAAGTAAGAACCATAAAATTTTGTCCCTCTCACCACAACAACAAAAAGCAAAATAGTACAAATAACACGTGGCGCGGCATTAATGACGCGTATTTACATAGCACAAACTAAACAGAGTAAAAACACACTTCCCAGTAATGTCTGTCATTGTACAAACATTAAAAACTTAATCGAAAAATTCATTAATCAAGCTAATATGGCCAACTCACTACCCATATTTCATTATATACATATGTATATTTCGATTAGGTTGTGATGGTTCAGCGTATAGCAAACATACGATGTATAAAGTTTTGTATAAGTTTTTCACATGCTGACACCTCATATATGCGTCACCGTAACTTCATCTCCTAAAGATGTACATATATAAGTTCATCAAATTAGTTGAACATACCCTGGGTAAAATTAAGCGTGAGTTGAAGAAACTAGGGACCGCAAATTGTGTGTGTGTGTATATATATATATATATATATATTACATTTAATATTTATAAATAAATTTACTTCAAGATATACCTTTTTTTCTTATTAGGAACATGTTTCGGGTACTATTTTGTGCCCATCCTCAGCCTTCCGGTTTTTTTTTCTGTTGAAGTACATATGTGTTGTTGGTTGACTATTATTATTGTGGCTTCATGTTGGCTTCTGGTATTTCAGATTGGTTTTATTGTGTGTGATTGTGGTGTATGTGTTAGTTTTTTGTGTATTTTCAATGTTGAGTGCTTTGAATATTGTGTCATGTTTTGTATTGATTTGTATTTGTTCAGGTATTAGTTTGTTACCTGAACAAATACAAATCAATACAAAACATGACACAATATTCAAAGCACTCAACATTGAAAATACACAAAAAACTAACACATACACCACAATCACACACAATAAAACCAATTTGAAATACCAGAAGCCGACAGGAAGCCACAATAATAATAGTCAACCAACAACACATATGTACTTCACCAGACAAAAAAACCGGAAGGCTGAGGATGGGTACAAGATAGTACCCGAAACATGTTCCTAATAAGAAAAAAAGGTATATCTTGAAGTAAATTTAATTATAAATATTAAATGTATTATATACATCAAGAAACGGACTGTAGCAGAAAGTGATTGAATATATATGTGTGTGTGTGTGTGTGTGTGTGTGTTACAATTTTGAAATGGAATGAATTTAAAAACAAAATTTTTATTAGTGTTAGTGTTTTTTTGTTAGTGTTAATGTGTTTATGAATTTAGAAATGTTGATATTATGTTGAAATATATGGTTACTATTGTGCAAGATGTGTCTTTAATGTTATAATCGCTTCTTATTTTTAATTATTATTACTATCAAATTATAAACCAGAGGTAACATATTATAACAACACAAATTACTTAATATAATTTATTTTGTGGAGCCCCACGATTTTGGAGCACCAAAAATATGCAACGATACATAACATAAATTTGATATACTGTAATTTGTGTGGCCCCGCGTTCATGGGATGCAAAAATTATACTGCATTACAATTTTATGTGTTATATAACAATACCTTTTAAGTATGCAGGTTGTATAACAATACCGGGTGTAACTATAATAAGAGTAATAGTTTTATGAGTAGTTAAAATTTCATGTTTATTGTTTCAACAAGCATTATAAATAATAAACATTGTTAATAATCTCCGATCAAGATAGGACTCATTATTAAGTGTTTATCTCTTAAGCTATATGGTGTTACACACATTTAAAAAACTCTTACATCTAGAAATGTTAATAATCTTAATCTAGACATTTATTCAATTTGATTTACTAAAACAAAATAACATTTAAACATAATTTTAATTGAATTCATTTACTCAGATCTGACCTCAGCTTGCTCAGTCTATACCACTGTTTTTTAAAAATTAAAATTCAATCAATTGTAAATAGTACTGGGCAGGCCCGGTGACAGGATTCTCGGGCCCCTGGGCAACTGAGGGGCCGGGCCCCTAAATCCCGGTACACCCCACCCACCCCCTCACTTAATTTAGACCAGAACTGCGAACTTTCAGGTTATTTTATAACCAAGACTTACTTGATTATCAGCTTTTTCTGCAGAAGAAATGTGCACTGACATGCATCTTTTGATGTACTATAAATTGTACTTATAAATTTTTATGTTAAGTAAACACATGTCAGTGGAAAGGGATGGGGAAACATTTTCGAAATAAAAACTTTTTGACGGTTTAACACACTTTACAGTTTTATTATACAGTAATCAAAACTAGGACTTACTTGAACTTGAACATTTTATAAAAAGTCATAATAAAACACTTTTTCTGTTTTTACTTTATGAAAATACAACTCTTCTAGCCCTCTTTCTTGCAAAGTCATAAATAATATCATCATATTTCAAGATCCTTGCCAAATCAGGTTCCATCGCCAAGATACTGAGATTGTTCATCCTATCTTGGTTCATCATTGATCGATTGACACTTTTTATTCTTTTCATTACACTGAAACTTCTCTCACCGTGTCTTACAGATACAGGGATGCAGCAGAACAATCTGATTGTTATAGATGTATTTGGGAACAAGCTGTCCAACTTTATCTTCCTTAGTGCGTTCAAAAGTTGTAAAGGTTGTAATGACGTTTCTCCTAAGTTGGTCTTATGTATTGACTTCAGGTGTTTGATTTCATTGAAAATGTCAGTGTCTATGTCTTCTTTGTACGTTTGACACAAAGTCAAACACTGCTTTTCAATTTCATTTTCATCTCCATCATGATATGTCCAAAGACATTGAAAAAGGTCACTAACCTTTTCGGAAAATTGAAATCTTTGAGTAAGGCCCCCAATGATAGAGTCAATAAGTTTATAGAAAACATTACTAAATATCACTATTGTAATAACGACTCGGAACACTAAGTTTTTTATAAGTAAAATCATAAAGATTTACCTTACAGCCTAAACCGGCTTTCACCTCTTAAAGGCTTCTTCAGAGGCTGCCATAGGTAGCGCTGTCCGTGTTGTTGTTGGCGATGGGCTAGATTTTCGAAAGATCGATGCTGTGTGTGTGTGTGCGTGCGTGTGTGCGTGCGTGCGTGTGTGTGTGTGGTGAGATGTGTTCGAATAATGCGTGCGATTTGAATTGTGTCTGTTCGTTTAGGATGTCGTTGCCCAGGGGCCCGAGAATCCTGTCACCGGGCCTGCCCAGTACTATTTACAATTGATTGAATTTTAATTTTAAAAAAAACAGTGGTATGACTGAGCAAGCTGAGGTCAGATCTGAGTAAATGAATTCAATTAAAATTATTTTTAAATGTTATTTTGTTTTAGTAAATCAAATTGAATAAATGTCTAGATTAAGATTATTAACATTTCTAGATGTAAGAGTGTTTTAAATGTGTGTAACACCATATAGCTTAAGAGATAAACACTTAGTAATGAGTGATATCTTGATCGGAGATTATTAACAATGTTTATTATTTATAATGCTTGTTGAAACAATAAACATGAAATTTTAACTACTCATAAAACTATTACTCTTATTATAGTTATCCCCAGTATTGTTATACAACCTGCATACATAAAAGGTATTGTTATATAACACATAAAATTGTAATGCAGTATAATTTTTGCACCCCATGAACGTGGGGCCACACAAATTACAGTATATCAAATTTATGTTATGTATCGTTGCATATTTTTGGTGCTCCAAAATCGTGGGGCTCCACAAAATAAATTATATTAAGTAATTTGTGTTGTTATAATATGTTACCTCTGGTTTACAATTTGATAGTAATAATAATTTAAAATAAGAAGCGATTATAACATTAAAGACATATCTTGCACAATAGTAACCACATATTTCAACATAATATCAACATTTCTAAATTCATAAACACATTAACACTAACAAAAAAACACTAACACTAATAAAAATTTTGTTTTTAAATTCATTCCATTTCAAAATTGTAACACACACACACACACACACACACACATATTCAATCACTTTCTGCTACAGTCCGTTTCTTGATGTATATAATACATTTAATATTTATAATTAAATTTACTTCAAGATATAGCTTTTTTTCTTATTAGGAACATGTTTCGGGTACTATCTTGTACCCATCCTCAGCCTTCCGGTTCTTTTGTCTGGTGAAGTACATATGTGTTGTTGGTTGACTATTATTATTGTGGCTTCCTGTTGGCTTCTGGTATTTCAAATTGTTTTTATTGTGTGTGATTGTGGTGTATGTGTTAGTTTTTTGTGTATTTTCAATGTTGAGTGCTTTGAATATTGTGTCATGTTTTGTATTGATTTGCATTTGTTCAGGTAACAAACTAATACCTGAACAAATACAAATCAATTGAAATCTTTGAGTAAGGCCCCCAATGATAGAGTCAATAAGTTTATAGAAAACATTACTAAATATCACTATTGTAATAACGACTCGGAACACTAAGTTTTTTATAAGTAAAATCGTAAAGATTTACCTTACAGCCTAAACCGGCATTCACCTCTTAAAGGCTTCTTCAGAGGTTGCCGTAGGTAGCGCAGTCCGTCTTGTTGTTGGCGATGGGATAGATTTTCGAAAGATCGATGCTGTGTGTGTGTGTGTGTGTGTGTGGGGGGGGGGGTGAGATGTGTTCGAATAATGTGTGCGATTTGAATTGTGTCTGTTCGTTTAGGATGTCGTTTTTATTTGTTTTTGTGTGTTTGTATATTTCTAATTGTTCTAGAGTGTCTAGTTTTTGGCCTTTTGTGTGTACATGTAGAATGTTCATGTTATTGTCGATGTTTTTATATGTGTGGTTTGCTTCAATGAGGTGGTTTGCAAAGGTGGAGTCTGTAGTGGTGTGGAGTGCCTTTGAGCGTGTTCAATGTATCTCTGTTTGAAGCTACATCCTGTCTGGCCTATGTAGAATTTATTGCAATTTGAGCAATTTAGCTTGTATACACCGGGTAGATCGAATTTGTTTTGTGCTTTGTGCATGTATTTTGATAGTGTGTGTTCTGTTTTGTTAGTAGTTTTGTAAGCGATTCTGTATCCTGCTTTTTTGAAATTGTGGGCCCCCTGCGGACCCGGGCCCCTAGGCATTTGCCCCCTCTGTCACCCCTTGTCGCCGGCCCTGGTACTGGGCACCTAGTAATATGTCAATTTGTGAAGAAAAGTACAGTTGCAGGTCAGCTAAGAATATGCCCTTTGGTGTATTTAGGGATGAGATATCAAAAGATTCTGCCAGAAGATTATTCGTAATACTGGGAAGCACAGCGCAATGCACATTCAAATTAAAATACCTGTAACGAGAGTACAGCCTTACCCTAGTACTAAAGTCAGCTTGGCAATAGAACTGTTTATACCAGTGATGGGTAATTGAGACTTAGTTAATTTTAGACCCATGCGTCGTGCGAAACTCATGGTACAGAAGTTGGCTTGCGATCCAGAGTCCAATAAAATCCTTACTGGGTGCTTCCTACCGGCATGGTCAGTTGTCATGCAGACAGCGGTGGATAATAGAATGGATTTGTTTGTTTGCAGTTTCAGTGAAAATTGATTGTTCCTTCTCGTAGCGTTACTGCCCGATATGTGGATCATTGTATGGTGGCGTTTAGCACATGTCCTACAAGCAAATTTGGAAGGACAGTGTGAGGGATCATTGCCTGGACGCATGCAATTTAAGCAAGGTTTGCGTTTGATTAAAATATTTTTTCGCTCAAAGGGAGATATAGCCACGAATTTTGGGCATTCAGAGAGTCGATGTTTACCTCGACACAGCTGATATATGTTATTGCTGATAAGAGAATGGAATGTTGACCTAGTGAGAGCAACGGGTTTAATAGTTTTGCGATAGGGAGTCTTATCACTAACTTGTATTCTATTTACTGAACTGGCCAAGGCGCTGACGTTTAGCATTAATTGCCTTCTACCATTTAAAAATTTAATAAAATTGTTGAAATTAGGGAATCACTCATCGGATAGGCTTTTCTTCCATAGTCGGCATGTCTGGTTATCGAGTTTCTGCGTTAAATATTGAACAAAAATAATTTCAAACGTATTTACCGGTAAATTTAATGAATTTAAATCATTTATATTTGAGGCGATTTCGTCAATAAATTTTGAAATGCCAACCATGGACTCTTGCTGAATGGACTTCATGCCCAAGACATTCCCTATATGATAAGCTGAGACAACTAACTTGGTATCATACCTGGCCCTCAATAGATCAATGGCTACCGCATAATTATCATGGGTGATTGGGAGAGATTTTATTACATTTAATGCCTCGTCCCTTAGTGAAGAATGTAAATAGTGTAATTTCTGAATGTCCGTCAGGTCAGTTCTGACGTGTACTAACTCCAGAAACATGTTATAATAATGCTGCCAATCAATAATGTTGCCTGAGAAGCAGGGCAATTTAATTGGCTCTAACTGTATAGGGGAGGTTTTAATTGGCGTGACTTTCGCTTGAATCAACGGTTTTTTGTTCACCTCTTCTACTTGTTCTAATAAATTGAGCAGCTTGCACTCAATAGTACAGAGATCATCCTCTGTCTGAACCCTGTCACTTACTGATGTGAAATAATAGTCATCAGCCTCAATTTGGGTTTGAATTTCATCATTCTTCGCAGACAACTCCATCAAGTGGCGGAGTTTAATTTTTAAGCCATGGTGATCGTTTATGTCAAGATCGAAATTGTCAGCGAAGATATTTACCCGGGATATAGAGGCCTTAATATTGCCACGTTTTTTAATTAAAGCTTTCACATCAGCCATGACGGAAATGCAAACTGTGATTCGAAAAAGATAAATAAATATAGAACAGGTGAACAATTTGAATACTTTACTAAATACTGATATAATGTGGGAGCCAGTGATCGGTATACAACTTAATATATTACTTATTATAATAGGTACTTATTTTCGTTAAAAAATAGTTATATGGAAATTATTGAAAATATGACTCATTCAAAGTGAAAATATACATGTAGCTTCATCACATTACTTAAGTTTCTGACTAAATTATTGTAAAGTTGCGTAAATGAAAATTTAGGTAAAAATACAAGTCTATGGCCACTTGACACTAATTTCTATTTATGTAATAATTATTAATGATTTTATATCAAATGCCATTAAATATATGTGCTAAATATTACTGACTTTGCTGTACATAAAATTATAAAAGAAGAAATTATAAGAAATTCAAGTTCATAGTCACGTGCATTGTGAGTCCCCGGCATGCATGAGATGGCTCCGTTGCCTGTTGTTTCCTTGATGATCCTGTTGGGCAGGCCTTAGATGGTGGTGCAACTCTTGTTTATGCTGGTCGGGTAACGCTTGAAGGTGTAGCTCTCCGTTTAAGCTTGATGTTCTAAATTTTCGCTGCTGTACGACAAATGATAATGACTTGTAATGTCTTTCTGTCTCCGAGATGATGCTCTGTAGAATCTTGTAATATCAAGTATGAAGGTTTTGTTTTAGAAAACAGTGAATGTATGCCACGGCCAGCAATCTTAAGTTGAGGATATTCGGGCTTGAACCAAACGTTGTTTGGGCCCATTAAATGAAATGTAGCTGAGAATCTTAGTCCGAATCACGATCCGGATCTGGCCCTGATGGACCAAAAATGTCACATCTTCGACGCTCTCGAATAATCTTGAGTTGGTCTTCCAACGTTAGGTGATGAGTTGGCCGGTAAGAAATGAAATAAAGAAGTGGACTGTATATATTCTTAAGTTAATTGTTTATTAAATCTTTCCAGAAAGTGATTGCATGGCGCGTGCAGTTTAGTGCGGCAATATTGCCGTGGCAAATAAAGTCGAATTAAATATTGAAAATCATGAAGATGGAGTGAAGCAGAGATAGCCCAAGTATTAGTGCATGAAGATGATGCTAAAAATTGAAGTGTAATGTTACGAATTGAAAATGATTATGTAGCCGCGGCTGGTGAACTGGAGGCTAGTTGCCCGTTCGGAGTCTTACAATTAACTAACTCGCCAGACTGCTGCGGGCTTGCAATACAAGCCGGCAGCAGCTTGGCGGGGGAGAATGATGTCACTGCACGCGCCGCATTGCAGATATTCTAAGTACAAAGTTTAAACAAATACAAAGTTTAACCAGTAACGAAGTTTTATTTCGATTGCAGCTTGGGTTCACTAAATTCTGTTGCCTTCTGGGAGAGCGGTAAAATTCTGTGCGGAAATGGGAAAATTATTATGTAAGAAAAACGGTGGTCAAAGACAAAG
The DNA here is from genome assembly GCA_034769895.1 of Magicicada septendecula. Classification (NCBI taxonomy): domain Eukaryota; kingdom Metazoa; phylum Arthropoda; class Insecta; order Hemiptera; family Cicadidae; genus Magicicada; species Magicicada septendecula. The sequence continues at coordinate 47,698,180 of CM068376.1, forward strand.
GCACTGAGTGTAGGAGATAAGATCGTTGTAGGTGAAGTACTTGTAAAACCTGGAAAAGCTTATCGTCCACTACTACATATTAAGTAGGTTTAATGAAAATGTGTAAACGGAATGGATGTAATTTTGAAACTGTCAATTTCCTTCGACAGTGTACTAAAGTAAAGAATGCTACAATCTATAGGTTGGTAATTACTCCAGGTAGGCTTAAACAGGTAATAGAAACTACCAGTAGCCTCTACTGCTTTGAATGTGTGTGTGTGTGTGTGTGTGTGTGTGTGTGTGTGTGTGTGTGTGTGTGTGTGTATAAAGAGGGCTTTTGAATGGATAATAACGCTATTGCCTACTTGACATAGAAATTCACGTATGTCACCTGCAATTTTTATTATGCAAAAGTATGGAGGATGTAAATTTTTCAACAACATTGTTGGAGTGGCCAACCTTCAGAATGAACCGTTGTGGTGGAAGGCGAGATTGATTTAAAGAATTCAAAAAGTCTTGGAGATAGTATACTATATTTTCAATATTATCTACGTTGTTATTCGATTCTTCATACTTTTTATTAACCCCTGGAGTTTTTTTTTTAAATTGTATCATTAGTTTCATTTACAGATACGATTCTTTGGGATATAACCACTTATAATAGTAAGTAAACATTCAACGTTTTGCATAGACTTAAGCAATTGATACAGTTGTACTATTTACAGCATGTCCCATTTTTTGGTCAGTTTCTGTGAAGCTATCGTCATTAGAAACACTGCCATCACTGAGGCCCAGTAAGTTTGTAGGAAAATCGCTATCTCCTCCTCCTAAATGGGCTCTCATATTGCTTCGCAAATTTGTAGTCTGAATAGCATTCCACATTGCCGAGGACTTAAAAACGCTTAGACAATATCAGTGCGGGTACCGGTAACCTCTGGCGAGAATCCTCTGAAATAACAAAAGTTATGCAACCCATTAATTTGTTACAATTCCTCAAGTCTTGGAGTGTTTGATTGACCGCGAATCGCCTTCGTTTTATCGTCCATGAGTAGTTTTACATTTTGATCTTTCTATTTTTTCTCATGCCTCCTCTTCAATACGAATTGCTTCTTTAACAGGAGTATCAGTGAGGATAGTTGACTTTATTTTCTTCTTAGCTGTGTTTTTCTATTCTTGCAGTCGCTTTCGGATAAGGTAAAATTTATTCTGGTGTCAATTGTGCTAAGGTATTACCAGGTGTCTCGTTTATTTATTCCCAACGTGGGAGGTCCGGCTTCTGTGTTCTGTTGACAATCTTTTGTTGATCTTAATCTTTCTGTATTATTTTTGTCTCTTATCTGTCTATCAATTACGGCTGAACACAGAAACTCTTTGTTACTGAATATATGTTCATTTAATGGCCAAATTCCAGTTGACTAAAATATGCTGTCAGTTAGATGGTCTTAGCTGCCTTTGGAAGAGTATCTTTTACTAGTCCAGGTATGTTATACATTTTTTGGTCAGTTTCTGTGAAGCTATCGTCATTAGGAACACTGCCATCACCGAAGCCCAGTAAGTTTATAGGAACATCACTATTTCCTCCTCCTAAATGGCTCTCATGCTGCTTCCCAAATTTATAGTCTGAATAGCATTCCACATTGCCGAGGATTTTAAACACGCTTAGACAATATCAGCGCAGGTTCCTCTTGGAATTACCGGTAACCTCTGGCGAGAATTACCGGTAACCTGTAGGCACTCCACTCCACTACAGAATCCACCTTTGTAAACTACCTCATTGAAGCAAACCACACATACAAAAACATCGACAATAACATGAACATTCTACAAATACACACAAAAGGCCTAAAACTAGACACTCTAGAACAATTGGAAATATACAAACACACGAAAACAAACAAAAACGACATCCTAAACGAACAGACACAATTTATTCAAATCGCACACATTATTCGAACTTATCTCACCCCACACACACAACATCGATCTTTTGAAATTCGATTCCGTCGCCCACAACAGGATGGACAGCGCTACCTCTGAAGAAGTTTCGCGTCAAAATAAGACGAGAAAAACGAAATCGCACAACGGATATATGGTAAATATCTATTATATTAATATAAGCGACTTGGAGACAACTAACCTAAAATGAAATATATTACTCTGAAGAAGCTTTTTAAAAGTGGAAATCGGTTCAGGTTGTAAGGTAAAACTTTGTTTTTACTCAAAAAAACTTTGTGTTCCGAGTCGTTAATTAAATAGTTATATTTTGTTACACATTGTCATGGTTTTACCTGGGTTTATTGTCATCCAGCTCTTAGGGGCTGCACCAGAATATTTCTTGAACAATATAAACACTCTTGTCTAATGGCTGAAGTCTGATTTTAAACGATATGAGGTACAAGCCGTTCCATAAATAGTAAAAAGAGAGAGTCTCTAATCCATCTTGATGGATGTGCTACTCCAATATTACCTGCTGGTCCATAAATAATCAAAGTGATCTCTACATAACACTCTGGGAAAAACAATAAGTGGTGGTAGGCCTACACGGTTTCCAGCTGCCTTCTATGAAAATACCACTGTCATCATTTCACCCTTTTCCAAAGACGTAACACTATTGACTTGTTTATTTCCCTTCAAACTGACAACTTTGTTGGACGGTGCACTGTTGTTACGCTGCCCAGTTTCGTTCACGTTAAAATATTGTGACAATGAAGTTGAAAGCGACTGACCACATAATTAAAATATTGAAGAAAGTTTTCATGTTATGTTTATTAAAACTAAATCTTATTGCTAAACTTGTTGCATCAGCGTCTCTAAAAGACAACCTTGGATGTCGCTGCATGAAGCCAGAAAAAACAATCTTTTATCGACCCAGTTCACCAGAAAATTGAAATTATTTTCAAACATGTATTTGGAGGCTAACATAATAATATTTTTTAGGGTACAAACCTTAATAAATAACAGAATAGTACACATCATAACACAGGAATCTGGTTTTTCTTCTTGTTCTTCCCTAAATACTAGTTGTGGTTTAGCATAACATATTGTCCAATAATCAGTTGTTTTAGTAATATATTGACAATTAGGCATATATTAAAATCAATTTGGTGCATTTTGGCAGTATTTATGAGTAACGCCCTTGACATCTTCCCTAGCTGAGTCTTTGTAGGCTTGTGAGCTACATTCCCCAGATAGTTTTCACTTGTATGTGTGAACCAACTATGAAAAAAAGAAAACAGAACAAACAGTTTTACTTACATGAGGGTAAATTGATAAATTGTACTAACACACCCCTTTCCTCTGGTGAAATTGAAGGTACACCTTTAATTTTTAAATTACTGGCTGAAGCGTAGCGCTGACCACTCTATCTTCTGTGTGTGTGTGTGTGTGTGTGTGTCAAAAATTCACTTTAGGCAACCTATCCTATCTATCTCCTAAATTGTCTAGGGGGTATAATAAGGAGCCATTATCATTTTAAAAATAATATTTTAAAATTTAAAGTTTTGTAGGATTTAATAAAAATTTAATCTTCATTATAGGATCACAAATAACTAACACAAAATTAATTCTGGGATCTGTTAGGGTATGAATTAGTTTTCTTTTATGAGTTTTATAGAGAAACATAACTTGCCCCTCATGCTGCCATTGCTTTTGTATTAGTATAGGTCTACTGCATTAACAGGTCAAGTAATAATTCTATTATACACTTACCGTGCATCTGACAAAGAACTTAGCTGTCAACACCCATAGCAAAATAGTGACAAAAGTTTGCTTTACATGTTCTAAAATACAAAAGGGAACAAAGAGCATTTTATCGTACACTGCTACACTCAGACTGGAGGAGCACATACTACTAGCTGTAACAATGAGGTTATACAGTTGCCGAGGTGCTGTGGCTAAGGGACACTTGAAGAAATACAAAGTATCAACTAATGTCTGTATCAACTAGTTCCGCTCTCCTCTATATAGTAATAATGCCTCATAATGACTGTTAAATATATCAAGTATATTGTATACCTTTATATGTGTATTTATACACAATATATCATAAGATTTTTTGTGGCAAAAATATAGTAAAATTGTTGTATATTTATACTCACTTTTTAATAGAAAATTACTTAAAACTTTGAATCTAACAAGAAAAACATTCACACACACAAAGAGAGAGATAGAGAGAGAATATTTCACACTAACAGACTGCCACTACTTTACATCTGATTTGAATTTTTATCTGAATTTTGACAAGTCAAGTATTCACAATACAAACCCTTAGAGATCAAATATGAAATGCAGATATAAGAACCAAGTTAAATGTATATTCTATAGCCGGCAGAATAGGAAACAAAGAAAATAGATGCAGCATATTGAGAGATTGGAAGACATGGGACTATCTAAACAAGTAATTAAGATACAGACCTCAGGGAAGACGAAATATAGGTAAGGCCAGGAAGAGATGGCTTCAGTGAAGACAGAACAGGCTGTAATCCTATACCTTGACATGGAGAAGAAGAAGAAGATTCATAATAGGCCTACTTGATATCACACTTAAGAAAAACTATCAAAACAAAATGCAAGTATTTTATTGTAGGCTGCATCTTGTAATTAGAAAAACTTTGGTGGCAACAAAAATCAAATATTCTATCAAAAATTGGTGTATATACATTTTTGGTAGGTAATTTACTTGCATTGCACAAGAAATGTGTATTATGGTCACTAGGTTAGTGATAAAGAATGACTTATAAGTACATAGATTTTATTACAAAATTCATACAAACCGTTTCAAGTCTATGGTATCAATAATACATAAATATTAAGGATAATAAACAATTTATTTCTTCAGAGAAGATACATAAAAACATAACAAAAATAATACTTATCAGACAAATATTATTACAACAAAAATACCAGACAGACATTTGGTCTTTGTTACTTTATCACTAACTATAAGATTACATTAATAAAGTTCATAGAATATTTATTTACAGGAACATAATTACAAAAAGTAAAAACATCATTGATCAAATTAAAATTTAATTTATTATGTCAAACATAACTAAATGCAGATGACAATATAAATGAATTAAATATAAGCTTTTCTGTGAGGGAATGTAGGACCCTAAGCCTGATTAGGGGTTCAATTAGTGTAAATTATTAAAAAAATAGCATAAACTATAGATAGAAAAACTAGACTGGTGTGTTTACAACAAAATGAAATCTTCAAGTTGTATTTAAACTACACCTTTTTAACATGATGCAGTTAATATTTCACCCCTCTTTCACACACACAAAGAGAGAGATAGAGAGAGAATACTTCACACTAACAGACTGCTACTACTTTACATCTGATTTGAATTTTTATCTGAATTTTGACAAGTAGCTAGCAAGTTTCACCCTCATCAGTTACGTGTAGTGTACACCATATTTATTAATGATGCCTGATCTATTAGTCGTTTTAAAATTTGATTTTGCAAATCAAATTTGTTTGGTTAATTAGTCAAATTGATTATCCAATTAAACTGACAGCAAGAAATACAAATTTACGCCTTTGTTGCTTACTGCGTACTTCCAGTATGTCAGGAAGTTCAAAGTAAACTGATTATACATTATAACTCACAGCTCTCGTGGAATCATTTAATTTTTTGAGAACACTTAATTTTAGGATTAGTGTAGTTTAGCGATTGAGCATATTTGGTAATAGGAATTAACAATGGCTAGAAATTAAGCAAAAGAGTAATAAATATATATATATATATATATATATATATATATATATATATATATTCCTGTCTTTATTTTACAAGACACTGATGTATTTATACATGAAAATTTATATATTCTTAATAAAATACTGACCTAGATATGTAAGTTTAGTATTCGTTGGAAACAGAATTATTTTTTATTGGAACCTGTTAGTGCTATTAAGCTGTTTATAGAGGGTTTCCTGAAACACTGTACATCATAAGATCTCATAACCAATAAATTAAAATCAACTATGTCATCAACTTAACATTTATACTCACAATCATAGGCGTGCGCAGAATTTTGCTATTGTGGGTGCCAACGATGAAAATACCGCCTTCTGCCCTTGCCCTTCACGGAGACAGGTTACCTTTTTCTTTTTTATCTGGTAAATTAATCTGCTTTTCGTATCAGGCCGGCGATGGTGTGCTTCCACTTACGAACAGTGGCACTTGCAACTCGTTTCACTTGCGAACACTCAAGTAGATAAGACACGTAATTAATTTTTGATATGTGAGAGTACGTCCCACTTGCAAACACAAACAACGATGTATGTACATCCACCCTGTACATGAGGGGGGATTATCTGTTTACACGTGAAGTTGTGAAATTGTTGAAGGTGCGCTTCTTAAACGAAAGATGAAAACAGTACAATTTACATTTTCTCCTGTACAAGTACAAAAAACTAATTTGAAAACTGATATAGCCTGTCATAACAGCTGACGTAAAGCATCTATATTGTCTTCTAACTTCGAAATTCTTTTGTTTTTTTTTATTTTTAAATTTGTATTTAATTTAAACTTTTATTAATTATTTTTTAATGATTCAATTGTGTTCATCATAGGTGTGCGCAGGATTTTGCTATTGTGGATGTCAACGATGAAAATGCTGCCTTCTGCTCTTGCCCTTAATGGAGTCAGGTTACCTTTTTTTAAAAGACACGGGGGGGGATTTTTACCGACTAAAACCACCTTCCTTTGCGGCAGCCAAAAATTCTGCTGCGACGGCTTTATTTCCTGGAGCCGCTTTAGATGTTAGAGTCCAGGTTACTCTTGAAAATTAAATGCCGCCTTTTGCCCTTGCCCTTGACGGAGACAGGTAACCTTAAGCCTTTACCCAGGAGAAAGCCAGTTCATAAAGCAAATCTTACAAAAAAGTTAGAAGGTCCCAAAATTTGCGTGAAACAAAAAGTCTCTATATCACATTACTGCTTTAATTTTCGATGCTAGGATAAGATATGTCTTAAAAACTACTTTAAAAACTGCAATTAAATATTAAGACTTTGATTGATAATTTGCACAAAACATCTTTACTAGTTAATTATTTACTTTTTTATCTTATAAAAGCAGAATAAGCAGTTTGAATAATAGGGAAGAAAATTCGATTAAAAAAATTAATTAAGAAAACTTTTGGTAATCAGCTTTATTAGAATAATGGTTTCAATATACTAATAGACTCTGACTTTTAATCAATCTATTTACATTATATAAACAATATAGAAATATAATAATTTGAAAGATAAAAACTGTATAATTGGAATATTTTGTTTTACTGATTACTAATATGAGAACACAGTAAAAATATATAAGTATTTAGGTAATAAAGATGATACAAATATAATAAAACAATTATAATGCCATTCTTCTCTCAAATGGAAAAATTATTTAAAATTCTTTTATGATACTCTCATCATCCGCATTCACAGCAAGCTCTTGTTCGATGAATGGAACCATGAGCTTTTCTAGACGGTCTTGCAGCATCGTTGAGCGAAGTTTAGATTTTACAATAGCGAGCTTTGAAAAACTTTGCTCACAAGTGCAGCTTGTGACGGGAATGGTAACGAATTTGGTCATTAGCAGTTTGAATTTCACAAATGTTAACTCTCTATTATGCTTAGATAGCCACCCTAACCAATCAACAGCTTTTGTAGGAGGAAATTTGTCACTTTTTTAGTTTTTAAAATTCTAATTTCGGCTTCTACCTCTGAAGCATTTAAGCCAAACTGAGCAGAGAGATATGTATAGTCATTTGAGTGTAGCTTATAATCACCTAAGCCCAGTGTTATGACTGTGCCGGTAGTATGAATTATTTCTTTTGTCTCTTGGTTAAAGCTGTCATTCAAAGACTCAATCCTTTTTGTCCAAAATGGGATAAAATACAAAGAATTTTATTTCATCTTCATTTTTTATATCTTGAACAACAAATGCATTGCCAGAGTTATTATCCAATCTTACCGAAACTTTGCGCTTTCTTGGAGCAGGAATTTCAACTCCCTGTCGGTTGCAAGTGCTCTTGAATAAATGTTATCAAATATAGCAGCTTCAATTCTCAGTTCTTCTAAAGCGATTGCTAAACTAGAAACTTCGTCCATGGCTTGGCAAAGATCGATGTCGTAGGACTGGAGAGTTTGGCTTACTTTTACTACTAGTTGTAAAATTGGATGCATAAATTCTAAACAAATTATAAAATCGAAGGACTCGATTAGGTGCAAAATTCCTTTGCCTTTAGCTCTTGCTTTTGAATCAGATGCATCTTCGATTATTTCTTTAAAAGCTTGCAGAATAGCATTAAGCTGAGCTTGCACCACAGAGACAGCTTCAGACTGACAAGGCCAACGGGTTTCGGATAGTGATTTCAGTGTTTTCAACTTGGTATTTGTTGTTTTTACAATGTCCTCGAATACCGCATGCCTTTTCAGACTTCCTTCAATAAAACTATAAATTAGCTGAATCACACCAAAAAAAAGTCGAGCGAGCAGTTTTGTAGATGGTGTAATTAAAACGGTAACTGATATGAGTTCTAGGAAGGCTGTAAGAATGGACAAAGGGGAAACAGACTCAACATACACAAAGTATATGTACTCTGTTGTTGTTGTTGTTACACAAGGAATTTTATCGCAAAGCGACACTATGTTATCGTTAACTTGCTTACTCACCAGTACACTGCACACTCACACTCACAGTACCTAAGGTTTAGGCCTTAGGCGATTTTTGCGGAAAATGAGACGTAGCCCAATCGATTTGTAGGACTCTCTTTCCCCCAAATTTTGTGTTCGATCCAAATTTGGCGCCTCTCCAAAGTTTTTTGTAGGTGCCGTGGCACCCGCGGCACCTGCTGTGCGCACGCCTATGCTCACAATTAGAGAGAAGATGAAACAGAATACTCATTTGACAAATTAGGTTAATGGTATGGTATTGAGAATTGTTTACATAAATATTTAACTAAGAATAAACATATTACAATAATTTAAAAAAATATTTAACGTACGACTTTTGAACAATAAAAACACAAAAATCAGATCACCTTAATTAATCATTGACGATTTTTTTTTCCCTTATAACTGGTGAAGGAATCTTGGTTTTTCCTTTAACTATATTGTTGACATAAGTTCACAGTTGTTGTATGCTTCTATTATTCAGTTCTGGCTCATTTTCATATATACTTTTATAATGGTTTTATGCTCTGGTCCTTCATTTCATATGAAATACTTTCCAAAATGTTTAGAGGACTTCTTTTCAACACAGATATATTGAACATACCAAACATTCTCAGCACTCAAATCCGAACTCAATAGTAGCCAAACACATAAAACAACAGTCTTGTGAATATGGTCCAATACAGCAACATTTAACGGTATTGAAAACATGCAGTGATGAAATAAAATCTAATATATATGAACAATACCGAATATAGAAACATGTAAAAGAAGAGGGCCATGAAAATCTATTGAACATCATGACAGACTTCAAAAATCGTATCACATTTGAAATATTGCGGCAAAATGAAAATCAACATTCAGTAATCAGCCTATTTAATGTATACAACAGAATGTAAACATGGACACTCTGTAACAAGATCAGTTCTCGGGAAACTTTGGACAACGACGTACATATCAAGTTAATCAATGTCTACTAATTCGTTTTTGTAAATAGTGAATGTTTTAATATATTATGACCAAAGATGTACTGTGTATAACCTGATGATGGTCTGTGACCGAAATCGATCGTTTTTAATAATGTGAGTAATAAACAATTTTATTGCAAATCGTATGTATGGTAACTTTAGACTATGAACAATAAATACAATACAATAGAAAATTGAGATTATAGGTACCATTAGTAAACAATAAGTATGTGTATATTATAAATACATCGCATTATCATTAGCTTCTTATATTGGTCTTATTTAACCACACAGAGTAATATATTGCATGGGTTGTTAAAAAAATTCTGCCAGTTGAATGTAGTTCTGTTTACAGTGTAATAAAAAAATAGTTTATCTTTAATTTTCAAGCACTTTTATATGTCCCACACTTAAAGCCGATTTGTTAACGTTTTATTACAGTCAAATAGTTATGAGAAAATATGTAATATGAGCTTCAGTATTTGTATTTGTCATATCCTGCAGTTATTAATAAATTGTGGTTATGTTTATGACGTACAAAAATAATTCCTATAAATAGTATAAAAGTAATATTTATATATACATAGATGAGTGGGAAGGAGGGAGGTGAGAAAGAAAGAAAGAAAGAAAGAAAGAAAGAGAGAGAGAGAGAGAGAGAGAGAGAGAGAGAGAGCGAGAGAGAGAGAGAGAGAGAGAGAGAGAGAGAGAGAGAGCATAAATGCTAGTGTCTAAAAATTTAATTCACTATATAAGAATACTGGAGTTTAAAGGAGAAAATTAACCTTGCATAACTAACTGGTGATACAACAGATTCCACAACAATGGACTCTGTAACAAAGGAAAAAATTTAGGTAACAGCGAAAAATATTTGTCATTTATTTTTAGTATCAACAAATGTACAAATTACTAAATGGAATATAGATATTTTATGGGAAATAATGATATTAAACTAATTATATACTTTATTAATAACTTTTGTTTTGCCAGCAGCTTCCAAAAACGCTTTCTATAAAAAGTAATATAAATAAATCCTTAAATTTTTAGTGACCGTCAATCAGTGAATGTTTTAGTGGATGGTTAGTGAGGATCGGTCAATAATACAACTTTAGTTATTTTGCGTCGACGTTTCGACAATATTTATTGTCATCTTCAGGACCTGTGTATGAAATACAATAGAAATATCAAACATAACGAAACAATTAAATATTTGGGTGAAGGTGTTGGTGATGTGAGTGTGTGCGTGCGTATGTATGTATCATTTTTTATGTGAAGACTTATGATAGTTTGTTTACATCTTCAAATTATCTTTAAGAAAGCGAGCAAATTATAGTATGAGAGAACTTAATTTATACAGTATTACAATTTAAATTACTAAATATAATGTTATTTTAATTAATTAAACAAACAGTAACCAACAATTGGATATTACAGTAGATTGGTACATGAATTGTTTATACCTACAACAGTCAACATATAGCAAAGTAATATATTACCTATAACTAAAACAGATTAGGGGATGTTACTACGTAATTATTAAAAGTTATTTTTACCATGTTTCACTCCCTACTGGTGTTAGCAAACAATCATAATTTAGAAACATACAATTTACACAATATTGTAAAACATTACGACTTAAATCAGATAGTTGAAAAAGGTTTACACAAAAGTTTCTGGTAAATTTTACTAACAGGTAAACTTGGATAATACGGTAATTGTAATCATATTGTAAAATATAGTCAAGAGTACTATAGAATAATGTAATTTATGTATGTGTCCACAATCACCCTTCTCTTTCACCCATGCTCCCCCCGCCAGTCCTCACAGCCCCTCACTCTAACCTGAAATCGATCTATCACTCACTATCACCCCACTCACTCACTATCTCTCTCTCTCTCTCTCTTCTACATCTCACTCACTGTCTCCCTTCTTCCCTCTCTCACTCTTCCACCCTTCGCTCTCACACACTCTCTCTCTCTCCCTCTCATTATCTCTCTTCATTCACTCTCTCACTCTCTCTCTCTCCCTCTCATTCACTCTCTCTCCCTCTCTCTCACACTCTCTCTCTCGGTCTCTCTCTCTCCCTCTCATTTGTCATTGTCCACGATTGGCACTCTAAAACACTCACCATTTTTATTACACTATCATCCTCATATAAATAGAGAATTTATGCACACGATAACAGAAATGATTTACCAACTTGTATTAAAGGGTTACAGACTTTATAACACAACATTATAGATAACAGATCTATTATATGAAAATTGTTATTACTTAATATTTACATTTTGGTCAATGTTATTTACCTGGAACTTGGTCTATACAAATATAAATAAACCTAAAAAGAGCTTCAAACAGTACCTATCTTACAAATATGATGCGATTATACTTTCTAAAGGAAGCCCCTGATTTGAAAGAATTGACAACCTACTATACTACTAATTAAAATATGACTCCAACTACTATGTTACTAACTTGTCTCATTTAAAATATAAATGGGCCTGGTAATAACTTTATATCATTCTCACTAACAAGACAAAACACCGACGAACACTGTTAAAGGGCTATTTTATTACAAACTTCAAAACCTCCTATAAAGCTTGCTCAATGAAATAGGACTTTCTTGGTACAGAAAATTAACTTTACCATAACACAAATTAAAAGCTTAATGCCTACACAAAAGCTTTGAAAAGTAAAGATAATTTTAGATAAGCCTAACACACATGATACAAAAATCAATTCAAGTATACTAATTTCTCAAAATTCACAAACAAACAAAATTGAAATTATCTATAGGCTAACTGTTTTGATAGTAATTGCTTTGATTATATTACCTTCTCCACTTGATATGTGTTTCCACATCAATATCATTTGATGTCGATACTATTGATGGTGGGTGGAAGGTGGGTAGGCATTTTTTCTCAGTCGATTCTGAACAGTTCAAGCAAAACCTGAAAGATCATTGCAAATCTCGTACATAATTTTTCACTAACTTAATAATTAAGAGAATAATTTATTTTCTTAACCTAGACAATTTTTGTAGGCTAGCACTAACAAATTTTAAAAAATTCATGGATTTTGTGTAAATTTCTAATAAGCTTAAATTTACAGCATAATCTAGTAGTGCTTTTACAGTAGTCTATTTTGATTTTTATAAACTTAATTCCAAATGTTGAAAACAAACTTACATACTGCAGATCCTCTTGTTGCTCAGCTAGCACTATTGGTTGGTTACATCTCTGTACTGAAGATTCCTGCAAAAGGTTTCTAATGTAATCATACAAAGTTGAAAAACAAAAATCTGTTCAAATGATTAATATTAAATAATAATAATCTTGATGCCAACTAGCAAATACATTATGAATAATTCATCCACACTGTATCATTCAAATCTACTATTAAGTGTAACACACCCTATAATATTTAAAACAATCTAAGCTATTAATTTTTTAAACTTTCATGTGATATTAGTTGAGTATCATTTAAAAGGTTTAAAAATATATAATTTTACACATTAAGATACACATTATAAATACAGAAAATAAGACATGACATACAAGTAACACTATAGGCCTACATCAATTATCGGTTTTAAGAACCTGTTGTAAGGACAGTGATAATTTTAGTTTAGTAAGCTCTTAACAGATTTGCATGCAATAATAAATTTTACACAAGGTAAAAGTACGATGCTTTCTGTAGTCACCAGCAAAACATTTTCTGTCTGCAAGTTAATTATAAAATTAAAAAACAGCACAAATTTATGTAAATTTTGTTACAAATTAATAATTTTGTCACAAATTAATAATATTTTATTAAATAAGCTACACACAACAGTTCTGTCGATTGCGAGCATGCATGTTCAAGTCGAAAATTAAAGAAGTCAAAGTTCAGATTCTCTTTTCACTTTTTCTTTTACCTGACTAGTCAATTCCATTATCATAGGCCAGACTTAATGCAGAATTATTTAGCTATTGTTAACAAGACATCAGCATAAAACTAACTGAAAATTCATTCTACATTATTACTAGGCTTAGGGATATACACTCAGTCTTACCTAAACACTGGACTACCCCTAATTGTTAATTTCATGTTAAATACAACTTTCATACCATAAAATAAATACTCATGTTCTTGCATAGCACCAAGTATCTATGATTTCTATTCAAATATTATTATTATGATACTTTGAGTATTCTGTTTTAACCTACACTTACAATTTAGCAGCAATTACATTTAAAGTTTTATAACAATGCATCAAATAAAATTATTCTGTATAAAGGTATCTGTAACCTAATATTTATACAGAATAAGCATTTAATACAGAATACACATTTAATTTAACTGCAGTCAGTGCCCTCACAGGGTCTTTTTCCAAAATGGGTTAGGCCTAATTAATCTTAGGTTTTCAGTTAACTAGTGTTAAGAGGTTACTTATATTATTTCATATGCTGAATATAAGTAACAATTAAAACTGAACGTAACTTTTATACCTCTAAATTTGATAGGTTCTAGTTTGATATGTCTACTTTCACAGTCATCTGAAAACTAAAATATGGCAATACATATAGACATGCACTACTGGTGTAAAGCTAAAGACAATTTACTGTGACACAGAACTTAGCCTATTATACTTATCACCCAGGCTAACATAACACTACACAATTTAGATCTTTTTCTAAAAGTTTTAAATTTTATTTCAGAGTTAGGTTAGGCTGATAGACTAATCTGTAAGTTTAGCTGTTCTGCTAGTTTTTTTTATCATAATTAATCTTTTAGCATAATCACTTCCATTATCATAGGCCAGACTTAATGCATATTTATTTAGCTGTTGTTAACAAGACATCAGCATAAAACTAACGGGAAGTTCATTCTAGGCAATCAAATAAAATTATTCTGTGTAAAGGTATTTGTAACCTGATATTTATTTAGCGTAATTGTTAGACCTAATCTATGGCAAAGGTGACGCATAAATGACTTTTTATTAATGCAGTATAGGAACAAATCTAATTTAAATAGTCTTCGTATTATCTTAGAATGCAATTTTTGATAGCAAATGATGATGCCTTATGCACTTTGTGAACCTTTGTATACCTTTGAAAGTTTTTACTTACTGGGGATAAGTGAACTGAACTGAAACATCAAACAAATGATTTTTGTTTCATAATTAAAACAATAGGCCTACTGTATTAAATTTATTATGGTAATTCAATTTACCCTAAAGATCCGTGACAAACACTAGTTTATTCATCAAGCAACTGATCCGTTAAATAAATAAAAATTATTACGAATAGACTTATTACTACAATAAAACTCAATAATTTTTCTTTTTGTATTTGTAAAAACTAGCCGACTAATAATGAAAAAATAATATTGTATTAATAAAATTATAATGCTAGTCTGCTTCATTATTAAATTTTGGACACAGCAGAATGATATTAGGCATAGTTAGGTCTACAATAGTTACCTTATTTAACAATATAACCTAGACATGCAAACATAACCTAACACCTGATTGGCTACAAATTACGGAAAACATACACTAAATAAAGTATCATCTTACCTGTCATTATTATTCCCAGCTCTTCTAACTTTCTTTTACTGCGATTTGCCATCGTAAACAATAAAGTAAGAACCATAAAATTTTGTCCCTCTCACCACAACAACAAAAAGCAAAATAGTACAAATAACACGTGGCGCGGCATTAATGGAGCGTATTTACATAGCACAAACAATTAGAGTAAAAACACACTTCCCAGTAATGTCTGTCATTGTACAAACATTAAAAACTTAATCGAAAAATTCATTAATCAAGCTAATATGGCCAACTCACTACCCATATTTCATTATATACATATGTATATTTTGATTAGGTTGTGATGGTTCAGCGTATAGCAAACATACGATGTATAAAGTTTTGTATAAGTTTTTCGCATGCTGACACCTCATATATGCGTCACCGTAACTTCATCTCCTAAAGATGTACATATATAAGTTCATCAAATTAGTTGAACATACCCTGGGTAAAATCAAGCATGAGTTGAAGAAACTAGGGACCGCTAATTGTGTGTGTGTGTATATATATTACATTTAATATTTATAAATAAATTTACTTCAAGATATACCTTTTTTTCTTATTAGGAACATGTTTCGGGTACTATCTTGTGCCCATCCTCAGCCTTCCGGTTTTTTTTTCTGTTGAAGTACATATGTGTTGTTGGTTGACTATTATTATTGTGGCTTCCTGTTGGCTTCTGGTATTTCAGATTGGTTTTATTGTGTGTGATTGTGGTGTATGTGTTAGTTTTTTTGTGTATTTTCAATGTTGAGTGCTTTGAATATTGTGACATGTTTTGTATTGATTTGTATTTGTTCAGGTATTAGTTTGTTACCTGAACAAATACAAATCAATACAAAACATGACACAATATTTAAAGCACTCAACATTGAAAATACACAAAATACTAACACATACACCACAATCACACACAATAAAACCAATTTGAAATACCAGAAGCCAACAGGAAGCCACAATAATAATAGTCAACCAACAACACATATGTACTTCACCAGACAAAAAAACCGGAAGGGTGAGGATGGGTACAAGATAGTACCCGAAACATGTTCCTAATAAGAAAAAAAGCTATATCTTGAAGTAAATTTAGTTATAAATATTAAATGTATTATATACATCAAGAAACGGACTGTAGCAGAAAGTGATTGAATATATATATATGTGTGTGTGTGTGTGTGTGTGTGTGTGTGTGTGTGTGTTACAATTTTGAAATGGAATGAATTTAAAAACAAAATTTTTATTAGTGTTAGTGCTTTTTTGTTAGTGTTAATGTGTTTATGAATTTAGAAATGTTGATATTATGTTGAAATATGTGGTTACTATTGTGCAAGATATGTCTTTAATGTTATAATCGCTTCTTATTTTTAATTATTATTACTATCAAATTGTAAACCAGAGGTAACATATTATAACAACACAAATTACTTAATATAATTTATTTTGTGGAGCCCCACGATTTTCGAGCACCAAAAATATGCAACGATACATAACATAAATTTGATATACTGTAATTTGGGTGGCCCCGTGTTCATGGGGTGCAAAAATTATACTGCATTACAATTTTATGTGTTATATAACAATACCTTTTATATATGCAGGTTGTATAACAATACCAGGTGTAACTATAATAAGAGTAATAGTTTTATGAGTAGTTAAAATTTCATGTTTATTGTTTCAACAAGCATTATAAATAATAAACATTGTTAATAATCTCCGATCAAGATATCACTCATTATTAAGTGTTTATCTCTTAAGCTATATGGTGTTACACACATTTAAAACACTCTTACATCTAGAAATGTTAATACTCTTAATCTAGACATTTATTCAATTTGGTTTACTAAAACAAAATAACATTTAAACGTAATTTTAATTGAATTCATTTACTCAGATCTGACCTCAGCTTGCTCAGTCTATACAAATGTTTTTTAAAAATTAAGTTTAAAATTATATTATTTAGGCCTACTCTTAGACTGGCATTTGTTTCATATTAAAAATTTAAATTATTCTTTTCTCCAAAATGCAAATATCAGATCATTTCAATTATTTTACTTTGATAAAAAATAAAAATATACTATCTCAAAATTAAACTCTTTTTTTCTATATCTATAGTCGATCGCTCATTCTTACGACTAAAACATTTACATAAGACTCTATTACATTATTTCTAATTATAAACCTTTTTTGTTTTAATTCATTGTCTCTTTATATAGTCTTTATGAGTTATTAAAAAAAATCATTTATAAATGCATTATGCATGTCACCTCGAGTTTTGATGACCTTACGACTTATTGACAGGGTCCAGCGTTGTCCAGAGATGGGTTTCCGTTCCTCCTGGCTTGGCGTGGTCCTGGATATGTCCAGAGTCCAGCGTTGTTCTCCAGTAGTGTGTGGTCCGTCCCAGAGACTTACTATCTGCTGCGAGGTGGATCTCGTACAGCTGTTAGGAGTTTTAAAAGCATCTCCTAACATCTAGCATCTCACGTTGTTCTTTGTAGCTTCTCTGTTGATACTCTTGCTGACTTAAATGGTCCCGGTAATCTACGTTTCCCGTAATATTGTAAACATAATTACTGAACATCTTTATTCGTTCATAGATGAGACTTACAACAAAATAAAACTGTTCTGCCGACGGACAGCGTGACCGACTGAAACTGTGTCTTGAAATGGAGAGAAGGGCTTCCAGTCGAACCCTAAATTTATACGCTGTCGAGATTCCGCACCTGTTGTTTCCGAAATTATCCTGTCGAAACCTGCAGATCACATGCTAGCCCCCACTCCCGAACCTTTTCATATAATTGCATTTTTTTTGCAGATGGCAATGTTTTGTATGGAATCGAGATAGCACAAATCATAGCTAATTTGATTAAGCACTCACTGTATTAATTTGAGCATCTTAGGGTAATTTGCGTATTTTTGGCATGTTTATTTCACACTGACTTCGCTTAGTGTGTCCTATTAACGTCATTTTCTTACTGTGGATAACTATAAAATTTACACCCACGTTGGTGCCTTTTGTTTGTTTATACACTAATTAGTTTTCACACAGTGAATTAAAATAATTATTTTAGTAATTACTTTGGGAGGGAGCTGAGATTCCTGTCTGTATATGCATCACTAACACACACAAGATACACGCGTAACACACATATAATCGAGCAGGTGTTCTTTGCGTGTTGGAACAGGTTAATTTCTCCCCTAGTATGACAATGAAACATTTTTACAATCCCAGACCTGTCCATTTACCCCAAACTTATAATAATCTTACAAATTTTATATTTATTTAAATCAATGCTCAATACAGCATATGGCTGTATCGTTGCATTATTCCTCTGCCTGAAAAAAAATTTAATAAATATTTATTTATTAAATTTTTGTCTATTTGTTCTAGACAAATAAAAATAATATTATACTAGCTTAACTTCAGTTTACATCAGTTAAACGACACATAGTATTGAGTAGGTCAGTATAATGTTCGCCGGTGGTGGTATGCAATATTTTCACCCCCATTCTACAGCTGCGTTGACCTTGGATGGGCTCAGTGGCATTGTTCTTCTCACTCCCTCTTCTTGTTATTCATACGTAGAATTTCTTGAAGGACGTTGCATGATATTTGCTGATGTCCTTTTCCTTCCTCTCATCGTATACGATGAACGTGTGTCTTCCCACGCGATGTTTCAATGTATAAGGTCCTTTGTACAGCCGGAAGAATTTCTTCGCTGTGTTGTCAATGCATTTTCCGACATTAGCTTTCAATAGAATTTGTTCTCCTACGTCGAGTCGTTGTAATTTATGTGTTCTTTTGAACTTTTCTCTCCTCTTGTTACCTTGTTCCACGATGCGTTGTTTAGCGTACTTAACCTTTACACTTAATGTAATAGGTACATTTTGATTCTCTGGCTTGCTTACATATTTGGTCCAGAATCTAATAGGTTTTTTTGTCTTCATCTAGCTCAATTGGCGTATAACTTGTTGCTTCACTATAATTGTTATTTATTGCTTTCTCAAAGAAAGGTAAACACTCTGCCCATTTGTTGTGTTGGTCATGACAGTAGATTTGTAGATATTTACCTAACTCTTTATTTTCTCTTTCCGCGAGATTTCCCTGTGGGTGTTGTACTGATGTGAGTACAGGTTGGATTCCATTTTCACGAAGAGTCTTCCCCATACATCGCTTTGGAACTGCATTCCTTGGTCGCTAAGTACCTTCTTCATTTTACCATATGCAGGAATGTATTTCTGCAAGAGTATTTTCAAAACAACTTTAATTGTGAGTCCACATAATTAGATACAGATGGACGGCTTTGGAAAATACATCAATACAAACAAGTATGTGTTTCACTCCATGACTTGATCTTGGAAGTGGTCCCAAAAAATCCACCACAATTAGCTCTCCTTTCTGGTCCTTCTGGATACTCTGCATTTCCACATAGGTATGTAGATTCGGTCCTTTTGCTGTTTGACACTCATAACATTTCTTACTTTTGTTTTTAACCTTCCTGAACATATTATTGATGGTGAAATCTTCACGTAGGCTTAAGTAACATTTAAGTGCAGCAGCATGTGCTAAACTTTCGTGTGTTGGTCGAATCAATTTATGCAACATATCATTTTTAATACTACCTTCCAATCTTGCCTCATTAGTTTATGTAAGACTCCATTTTGCACCTTGTAAGATCTGGTAGATGATCTCGTAGCTTAAATTCTCTCGTAGCATCATCTAAGTCTTGTTGTTGAGCTAGATTCTTCGCCATGTGTTTAACATCATTATCAGCAGTAAATTTAATAGGTAACAGTTGTGGTTCTTTTCATAGACCTCTTCACACTCTTCTGTGACGTATCTACTAAAAGTATCGGCTATAAAATTATCTTTCCCTTTACAATATTTTATAGTAAAGGAATACTCACCGATTGGTAGGATCCATCGTAATAATCGAGCGTTGGTTACTTTACATTTTAATAGAAATGATAACGCTTGATGGTCCGTATGTATTTCAAAATGTGTTCCATAAACATAATGTCGAAACTGTTTCAGGGCGTATACTATAGCAAGTATCTCCTTTTAAGATGTAGAGTACTGCTTCTCAGCCCCTTTGAATAGTCTACTGGCATATGCAATGACACGGTGTTCTCCTGTAGCATCTTGTTGATACAGTACACTTCCACACGTGTAGTCGCTAGCATCTGCGTAGATAACGAATTTTCCATCTTGCTGTGGATGATGAAACATTATGTTTTCAAGGAATACTTCTTGACTTGGTTGAAGGCATGTTGATGTTTCTTCTCCCACCTCCATTTGTGATTTTCCTTTGTTAACTGCAGCAATGGTTGTGTTCTATCTGCATATTGTTGTGAGAATCTTCTATAGTATCTTGTGAGTCCCAAAAATGCTCATAACCCTTTAATGTTCTTTGGTGTAGGGAAATCGGTAATACTGGATATCTTTATGGGATCGGGTTGAATACCTGAGGATGAAATAATATGACCTAAGAATTGGGTTGAGAATTTTATGAATTCGCACTTGTCTAGGTTAAGGATATATTGGCTTCCCTAACCTTGTAGAATATCGTGTTAAGATATTCAATGTGTTCGTCAAGTGTTTTTGATACTACCAAGATATCATCCACAAACACTATGGTGTAAGGCTCCACTTCTGGTCCTAATGCTTTCTCCAGACATTTTACAATCGCAGCCAAACTCACGCTGAAACCAAAGGGAACTACCTTGTGTTGATAGCACTTATTTTTGTATAGGAAGGCGGTGTATTTTCTATCTTCTCTTCTAATTGGAATTTGCCAAAAACTCGACCGTAAATCCAACTTAGTCAAATAACGTGCTCCTTCACATTTTGCAAATAACTCATCTGCTGGTGCACAAACGAATTCACGTAGAACGACGCTATTCAAACTCCTCATGTCCAGGCATAAACGTACTTCTCCACTCTTCTTCTTTACTACAACTAGAGGATTAAGAAAGTTGCTGTTCAACCGCTCAATGATGTTAATTTCTATCATCCGTCGTATTTCCAGTTCAACTTCTCCCTCGTACTTCATGTGTATTGGATACGTTCGTCTGACAAATGTTGTAGGGTCTGATACCATAATAGCATGTTCGTAGACTGTGGTCTGCGTTGGTACATCGCTGAATACTTCATTATACTCTTCTATTAATTTAAACAACTTCGCTTCTTCCTGAGATGACATTCCTTCTTCGGTAGTATTAGCATGCTGAGTAGGTATATCGTATACATGGCTTGGATACGACAATAGGTTTTTTACTTACCTCGCCATTTTCTTCATTTTCATTCATAATTAATTCATATAGAACATGCTTATAATTACATAAATTCTTATTGTTATTGATATCAATCCTTGCACATAAAGTATTTAATAAATCTAATTCCAATAATTCCGTCATATATAAGTTTATTCATTATGATCATAGGATATGTTATTTCTAAGTCCTTACAATTTAAAGTTACGTAAGCTTGCTGTCTAACCTTTTCTCTCTTATTCATGGCTGTAATAACATTTAAATTATTGACAGGTAAAATAGCCGTTTGTTTAAAATATTTTTTATTTTGTTGTACCCACTTATTGTTTAGTACAGTTAATTGGCTACCTGTATCGATTAACATTTTAATTCTACATCCATTAATTCGTATATTAATTATAGGACAATTTATTTCTGGTTGATTTGGTGTCACCTTCCTTTAGGTGTCTAATAACTCATTTCTCATGTCACACAGATATATATTGTTTATTGTGTAGCTGCACGTCCTGTTTCTCCGTCATTGTTTTGTGTTGCGGAAACAGGATGGTTGAACAGGCCCTAGTTGCTGTCTCACTTTTATTTCCTCATCTGCGCTCTCTTTGTTGCTCTGCATTGTAGATACGGAGCGGTCGTATGGTTTACTATACCTTTTCTTCCAATTTGTATCACGCACGTTTCTCTCAGCGTGTTGTTCCTTCTGTATGTTGCGTGCATTATTCACAGCTGTGTTTTGCTTTACACTGTGCACTGCCGGCGTATAATTTCACTTATAAATATCACGGTTTTGCGTATCGTCTCGTTCTCGTGCTTTATCATTACGGTCACACACATGATAATTAATGCGTGTTTGTTGATTGTGTGGTGAAGTGTTACTCTTGTTAATATTTTGTGATTGAGTGACAAGTATTAAGAATTGTTCGATCGTTTTGACACCCTGTGTATATACAGCTAACTGGCTATCTCTATGGAAATGGTAACACAACTTAGACACTATCTCATACTCAAAAAATTTTGGTTTTAAATGTTTTACGCGTTCAATCTGCGCTATAGTGTACTGTTCAATATTCTGGCGTCCATGCGGATTATATTTACTATACTCCAATTGGTCACGTACTTGCCTTTGAGTGTGGGTATTCCAGTACCTATTTTCGAATGGTTCCCTGAATTGCTGATACGTGGTTATATTGTCTTGAATTATGGAGTACCATTCACTTGCAGAATCTTTTAAATGACAGGTGACAAAACTCACCTTCTCCTCGTCGTCATTCATACTTCCAATTTTTTCACTTTCTCTCTCGATATTCGTAAAAATTCCATGCTATTTTCCCCTTTGTTACCTGCAAAGGTTATCTTACTTCTTTCTTCTATGGGTGCAGTGAACATCATTGTCTGCGCCGGTCATTTCTTGATCTCCGTTCTCAGATGTTCTACTTCTCCATGTAGATCTTCCTTAAGTTAGTGTGTTCATAACACCTGAGTAGTCC
Organism: Magicicada septendecula; assembly: GCA_034769895.1. NCBI lineage: Eukaryota > Metazoa > Arthropoda > Insecta > Hemiptera > Cicadidae > Magicicada > Magicicada septendecula. The sequence continues at coordinate 47,721,124 of CM068376.1, forward strand.
TTGTTGGATTTTGCAGACTCTACTACAGCAGTTTCCAACGTCTTCGTTCGGGCTTCTATTTCCTACGTTTTATTAATGTTTTCCCGGATTTGTTCACTAACTGTTCTAATCCTCACATCTTGTTCCTGCTTTGAAACTCTAAACTTGTCATTCCAGTATTCAGCTAATTGTTTAATATTTTCTTTTAATTCTTTCGACCATTCTGTTTTCTGATCTTTAAATCTATTCTCGATTTTTATAGCTTGTTCATTTAGCGATTGTTCTACTCTATTTTCTAATATTTCTATTCTCGTATTAGTTTCTTCGAGTTTTGTAGTCAGTTGCTCTTTAAATTCTTTAAATTCGGGCCTACTCTCTTCACTATTCTTTTGTATTTGTTCATTAGTTTTTGCTAATTCAGCTTTAAATTCTTCTCTACTCTTTTGCATTTGCTTTGTATTAAATTCTTTTAACTCTTCTATTTGCTTTCTATTTTCCTCTTTTTGGTTTGTACTTAATTCGTCCACCCAGGCACGCATCATGGTTTGGAATGCTTCCATATTCAAGCCTTCTGGTGCTGCCATAGTGAATTATTATTAAAATATTTATTTATAATTTATTATTGGTGAACTGTATGCGAGCTTTTATTTATTTATTGTTTAATTATTATTATTTATTTATTTTTATCTACTCATGTTACAATTACACCTGTTTGTTGGGGTGGGCGCCAGTTGCGTTATTACAATAAAATACACACAAAATTTTTAAAATAACTAACATACAAAAATAATTAAAATATAATATTAGTTATAACATATAAATTATCAAACACTGGTAATAATAGAGCATACATTAATTATTAATGTAGGAGTGTCGAGCCCCAAGTTAACGGGCGACAAAATTATATAACAACACAAATTATTTAATATAATTTATTTTGTGGAGGCCCACGATTTTGGAGCGCCAAAAATATACAACTATACATAACATAAATTCGATATACTTTAATTTGTGTGGCCCCGCATTCATGGGGTGCAAAAATTATACTACGTTATAAATTTGTGTTAAAAACGATACCTTTTATGTATGCAGGTTGTATAACAATATCAGGTGTAACTATAATAAGAGTAACAGTTTTATGAGTAGTTAAAATTTCATGTTTATTGTTTCAACAAGCATTATAAATAATAAACATTGTTAATAATCTCCGATCAAGATATCACTCATTATTAAGTGTTTATCTCTTAAGCTATATGGTGTTACACATATTTAAAACTCTCTTACATCTAGACATGTTAATAATCTTAATCTAGACATTTATTCAATTTGATTTACTAAAACAAAATAGAATTTAAACGTAATTTTAATTGAATTCATTTACTCAGATCTGACCTCAGCTTGCTCAGTCTATACAAATGTTTTTTAAAAATTAAGTTTAAAATTATATTATTTAGGCCTACTCTTAGACTGGCATTTGTTTCATATTAAAAATTTAAATTATTCTTTTCTCCAAAATGCAAATATCAGATCATTTCAATTATTTTACTTTGATAAAAAATAAAAATATACTATCTCAAAATTAAACTCTTTTTTTCTATATCTATAGTCGATCGCTCATTCTTACGACTAAAACATTTACATAAGACTCTATTACATTATTTCTAATTATAAACCTTTTTTTGTTTTAATTCATTGTCTCTTTATATAGTCTTTACGAGCTATATTAAAAAAATCATTTATAAATGCATTATGCATGTCACCTCGAGTTTTGATGACCTTACAACTTATTGACAGGGTCCAGTGTTGTCCAGAGTTGGGTTTCCGTTCCTCCTGGCTTGGTGTGGTCCTGGATATGTCCAGAGTCCAGCGTTGTTCTCCAGTAGTGTGTGATCCGTCCCAGAGACTTACTATCTGCTGCGAGGTGGATCTCGTACAGCTGTTAGGAGTTTTAAAAGCATCTCCTAACATCTAGCATCTCACGTTGCCCTTTGTAGCTTCTCTGTTGATACTCTTGCTGACTTAAATGGTCCCGGTAATCTACGTTTCCCGTAATATTGTAAACATAATTACTGAACATCTTTATTCGTTCGTAGATGAGACTTACAACAAAATAAAACTGTTCTGCCGACGGACAGCATGACCGACTGAAACTGTGTCTTGAAATGGAGAGAAGGGCTTCCAGTCGAACCCTAAATTTATACGCTGTTGAGATTCCGCACCTGTTGTTTCCAAAATTATCCTGTCGAAACCTGCAGATCACATGCTAGCCCCCACTCCCGAACCTTTTCATATAATTGCATTTTTTTTTGCAGATGGCAATGTTTTGTATGGAATCGAGATAGCACAAATCATAGCTAATTTGATTAAGCACTCACTGTATTAATTTGAGCATCTTAGGGTAATTTGCGTATTTTTGGCATGTTTATTTCACACTGACTTCGCTTAGTGTGTCCTATTAACGTCATTTTCTTACTGTGGATAACTATAAAATTTACACCCACGTTGGTGCCTTTTGTTTGTTTATACACTAATTAGTTTTCACACAGTGAATTAAAATAATTATTTTAGTAATTACTTTGGGAGGGTAGCTGAGATTCCTGTCTGTATATGCATCACTAACACACACAAGATACACGCGTAACACACATATAATCGAGCAGGTGTTCTTTGCCTGTTGGAACAGGTTAATTTCTCCCCTAGTATGACAATGAAACATTTTTACAATCCCAGACCTGTCCATTTACCCCAAACTTATAATAATTTTACAAATTTTATATTTATTTAAATCAATGCTCAATACAGCATATGGCTGTATCGTTGCAATATATAATTCTGTGGGGGTTACACACATTTATATGTTGTATGGTATGTATATTCATTCGAAAGTTGCTTATGTGGGTTATTGAGTACGTTCCGTTTGGGGTTTTATGTATGTTGGATGTGTACCCTTGAAAAATTTTTCGGCATGCCCAGATTCTGTCAGACCTTGTCGGAGTTGGTTATATCCTTTTGGACCTTGTTGGGTGTTGACCTAAATTGTTGAAGCTTGCCATGTCATCTAATGATCTTCCAGCCCTGACGTGCATGCATTCATCATTTTAATTTGATTGTTGAGCTGTTCCATCGCGATATAGGAATTATCCCGGACTATATATATATATATAAACGTATCTTCCCATCAGTTCACCATCATGTTACAGGAGGCATCAATTCTTGAATTTTTTCGACCCCACTATATAAAAAGTACTAATTATCAGAGGCATTTTATTTTACCACCATCAGATTCAGTGATAAAAACCGCATAAGAAAAGTACCACATTTTTTGTTTATACATTCATAACAATAACCTCCAATTCTAACACAACAGTTTTCTTCAGTTATACACATCAATTGCGCAACAGAAGATTCTAAACCTTTAACAGGTCGCTCCAATTGTTACTCTGTATTCAGGTGTAAGAATTGATGAGTCAATGATGTAGAATTGGGCTGTATAATTATTTTATACACTTTGGTCCCCCCCACCACTGACTTATTCGTTCATTATTTTCAAGGACTTTCTCAGAAGCCACCTGCAGTAAACATCCTGTGTTTTGGCTATCCTACTATAAACGGTATTTCTTATCACACGATGTCTGTCTTTCTCTCTCACTCACTCTCTCTGCCTAAATGTAAACCAGAAAGTCTCAACAGCTTCATAAGTAACACGTTATACGACACATTACATGCAGAATCTTATACAACCTCAGATGTGTTTTAACTATTCCAGTGTAACAGTGTCGTAGTTAACATTAATTCGCCATATTCCCAACAGATCCCAGTTCCATTGAATTTTTGCAAAATAAGCACATTCGTTATCACAATTAGCAGTGCGATCGTGGTCATTCAACGATGTTATATACACACGAGAATAATTCTGACAGATGGATGGCAGTGTACGAAATAAGATTGTCGCACGTAAATTGCATTGCGCAAGGGCACTTGGTCACAAAAATCGAAATTACTGTTTGATACAGTTAGGACTATAGTTTTTACCTACACTTATGGTGGTGAGTATACAACCACAAAGTTTTGCGCTGACAAGGTCGATGTCTCCCCGTACTGCTACAAGACTGAAAGCGTTATTACGCGTTAAATCTGTGCTCCATAATCCCGTAGTAGTACGGGACGGTCATTCGCGGTCGGGATTTTTTAGATCCTGTAATTGGGGTACATACGCAATCGATCAAGTCATTATGGACCGCCGTTAAACGTCGCAACAGGCGTGAATGCGAAAAAACTAACCAAACTCAGCTGTATTCATACCTCTGTTATATAACATATAGAGATATCGATACAAAGAAAATTATTTATTTTCCAAAAAATGTGGACATTCTTGCATAGTAACCGCCTAAATAGTTATTAAATGAGTATTAGGTTTTAGTATAAGTGGTTAGCTTTATACATACTAAGGGTCTTTTGCGTTATACGACCACAAAGCTTGGCATTGGCATTTTGTTCATCTTTCATTAAACTGAGTATAGTTCTCAGAATTTGCTATCTCTGTTTACTGATTAGTTAAAATGATATTCTCTCATTTACACATTTACACACTCAGAAGGTCGAGTCAAATGTGGTCGTCAGCCAAGCCTCGAAATAGGAAAGAGTGCGGAACTCATAGGGAAATGTTAGACTCTTACCTGTGTGAGTTTATGTGGCGGAAGCGACATGCAGGCACTGACTTATTTGAACAAATTATACAAGACATCAAGGCCTTTTGGCCTCCTGAATTATAAACAATAACTTTCCAGTTCGTGAAATTAGGTTAGGTTACGTTAAGTGTTTTTGGTGTATAAAATTTGTGTCTTTGATGAATAAAATATAAAACTACTTCAAAGTCTTCTATGCAGATCTACATCATTATTTTGGTAAGTTTTCACTATTATGATATTGTTAAAAAACAGAAAAGACCCGCTGACTGCCTTTACCATTACTCGCTTTTGTTTCTATAATCAACTCGTATAAATTACACACACACACACACACACACACACACACACACACACACACACACATACACACACACACACACACACACACACACACACACACACACACAGAGGCGAGACTGGACGCAGCTTTTAACTAATCAGTAAACAGAGACAGCAAATTCTGAGAACTATACTCAGTTTAATGAAAGATGAACAAAATTCCAATGCCAATGATTTGTGGTCGTATAACGCAAAAGACCCCATACTAATTTTGTGCTGTGTATAATCTACAGATGTTAATTGAATTGAAGCTAACTCACTTAAAATACGTTGCAAAAACTCCCTTATCCGGGTCAATTGGGGCCAGTGTGGATGATATAAAATGCTGATATGAGAATTACAAAAATAGGGAAGGCCCAAAGAAATGAGAAAACACTATGCTGTACATTATTTGCATACATCACAAAAAAAGATAGGCTACATTCAAAAATAAATTTTTATAATAGGCCTACCTGAATGTATCATCAGTGGCGTAGCTAGGCTTTATGGCGCCCGGGGCAAGGAGATCGTCGGCCGCCTCTCCTTTATAATTAAAAGGGGACAAAAGAGCAAAAATGGCGGCCAATCCAGTGAACAAAGTACTTAATAAATACAAATGTGTAGCTTTTTGTAAGAAAACATGTCCAGCAAATGTCTTAAGAATATTTGTTAAGTCAAAATTAAGAAATTACATATTATAATATTACTGGTAGATAGTTTGTATACATTTATTAGTAACAAATGTAGAGACTATAAAATGTAGGAAAATAAAAAATTTTTAACATAAAAATGTTCTAATAAACATGCAAATTCATTGTAGGTCTAAAGCGCATCGTCAAAACAATATCCTAAAGCAACATAAAGTTAAACAAAAAACTACACTAAAAATAATAGACTTAATAACTTACAATTACAGGTGAATGGTTCTGTCTTTTATTAATAAACACTTAATATTTGTTTTTAATATTTAATAAATATTTAAAACGAAATATTTTAAAATGTAACTTTCTTTGTCTTAATTGCTTCATAGTTGGTTATTAAATCACTATAATCTAAAGAAAAGGAATGTCGTTTTCTAATTGAAAGTATTCCTAAATTTGATACCCTATCTTGAGATATTATTGATTGTAGATACGATTTAATCAATTTAAGTTTACTAAACGATCTTTAGCAAGAAACCGCAGACACTGGTAAAGTAAGAAAATGTTTTAAAGCTGTTGCTAGTGTTGTAGGCTTCTAATCCCATTGAAGAAATGTATTGTAACAGGCCCTGAGGTGTAAAGTTTATTTATTCTCCATCAACTGTTGCCCTTTTTAATAAAAGTATGACTTTTTTTAAGTCACTGAACAATTCTACACTGTTTAGGTCATGTGGATACAGTTTTTCAAGCACTGTGCACTTAATATTGATTTGGGAAAGCTGTTCCTTAAAATGTATATCCCCATAATTTACGTACGCCTCAAATTTACAGAGGAATCCAAAGCGTTTTCTTAACTCTTTTATGTTAGAGAAACGGCTTGAAATTTCAACTGACAGTTTATCCAAAATTTTTATAAGAGAACGTCGCATTTCTTGCCGAACAGTTCGCATTTAATGCAGAATCGTCTGCATACTCTCCTGGCATCCTGCGCTTTCTTCTTATCCTTTATGTGATACTGGCACCCCATTCATTACATACCTGCTCTGCCTTAGTAATGACATTGTTACACGACTCATTCCTCCAAACTTTTAATTTGCCCGTTAGCGTCTCCAGAAGTGTCAATGCTTGAATAAAGCTTGTTCCTTTGGTCTGCAAGATTTTCTGGATTGTGTCTATAGAAGAAAGAATATCTGTTCAGAAAAAGAGCAAGGTTACAAAATTAAAGTTTTCTATCACATTAATTATTAATGGTGCATCTTCCTTCGTATCAACTGTTTCAGTCGGTGTATTTATCAGTTTCTCCACTGCAGCGACCACTTCATCCAGCTGAGTGGATATTGCTTTCACCGCATCAGTTTCTGAACTCCACCTGGTATCACAATGTCTGTTTAGAGTAATATTTACGAAGTCTTTAAAAACACTCCATTTATGAGTGGAACAGGAAAAGAAAGTGAATAGACGTTCTACTGTCCCAAAAAATGTCACTGCCTGAACATTTTCATGAACTGCGTTAACTCCAACCAAGTTAAGTGAATGGTTGTCACAAGGAACAAACAAAGATAGTGGATTGAAATCTAATATTCTCTTCTGAACTCCTGAATGGATACCAGCCATTGTTGATTGATTGTCATAAGACTGACCTCTGCAACCGCTAAGATTCAATCCATCTCTCCCAAGCTTACTTGTAATAGCTTCTGTGATCCCCTCCGCTGTTTTCACTTCTAAAGGAATAAACTCTATGAAGGCTTCCTTGATATCAACACAAATGCATTTAATTTCAAATCTTATAATCTAAGATATTTGTTCTACATGTGAAGCATCTGGTGTTGTGTCAAATATAATACTAAAGTACTTCGCCTTCTTACATGCAGTAATAATATATTTTTGCGCTCCTTCTCCTAACAGGCTTATTATTTCATTTTGAATGGCTGGCGATAGATACGATATACACCCAGATTTACGAGAGACTGAATCTAAATGAGATCTCATGACAAGGTACAAATTTAGCCAAGTATTTTAGCAAAGCCAGACAGTTTCCAGGATTTGGATCGTTAGTAACTGACTCTCGATGTCCTCTCAGTGCCAGATTTTGTTATGCAAAACTTTGTACTGCGGCAATGACCTGTTCGAGAACTTTTTTCACGACTTAGCTACTTTACTCATTTGTTCCTAAGGTAGATCATCAATAAGTTCTCCTTTGTTTAAAGAACTTTCCAATCTAAAAACGCAGAGCGATGAGCAGGACTATTTTCATAATCCTGAATACGGGGATATAAATTTCGTCACGATGAAAACACATTTTCGCTATTGAATTGGGTTCTTTGATAATTTTTTGTGTGGAAATGAAGTGCAACAAAATCAAAACGGGATTTTTTAGTTGGAGAAAAATACATACAAGTGCGGTTTACCTTATCATAATGAACAGTAATTACGATGGTTGAGTATAAATAGACTAATACTGTTTACCACGCGAGGTTTATGACAACGGAGAAGCTGCCTGGTTATGCTTCTTTTATGAAAGGAATAGTCATATCAATGAAACAAATTGTTTGTAGTTTTATAAACTGATAACAATTTTTTTAGTATATGCTCACTTTGCCGCCCTCCTGGCTATGCCCCTCTTGCTACGCCTCTGTGTGTGTGTGTGTGCGCGCGCGCGAGAGAGAGAGAGAGAGAGAGAGAGAGAGACAGACAGGCAGACAGACAGATAGACAGACTGACAGAGAGAAACAGACAGTATTTGAAAGAGTGTGTCAGCACAGTTCAGGCAAAACGTTATTGTTAAGCCTGCAAGTGCAGTAGGTATGGATAATCCCATTTAAAAAGCAAGCATATGAAACTCCCGCCAACAAAAGTGTGCAAGGTCACATAACAGTTGTGAATGTTTAAGTCGGAGCATGTGTCTGTAAACAGTGTGTGTGTGTGTGTGTGTGTGTGTGTGTGTGTGTGACGGGAGAGATAAGATAATTGTCGGACAATGTTGTGTGTGTGTGTGTGTGTGTGTGTGTGTGTGTGTGTGTGTGTGTGTGTGTGTGTGTGTGTGTGAAGAGATAAGATAATTGTCGGACAACTGCGGGTTCCGTGCTCTGAGCGCCGATCTGATCTATGCATAATTAGACGCGGTAACACGTGGTTGCATATCTGTTGTTCAACTCCGTAGCCAACATTAGCGGTCCTATGAAAATTTATACAATTCATTGCTAAAAGGAATTATCACACCACTAGTAAACTCCCGGAGCTGCAGACCTCTCTAACGGTTTTGAACGAAATACATTTATATAAATATATATTAACACTTTCACTGTGAACTTACTTTTAGGTTTTGATTACCCAGACGTTTCGACGTCGTATTCGTCTTTCTCAATGGGTTTTTAAATACTGAATGTCTGTACAGTAACGGTTATGGGATGTGGGTGTGTGTGGTGGGGGTTGCTGGTGGGAGGGAATTGGCGCTGGGATTCAAATTGTGTGTAGGTATCAGTGTATCGAAAAGTATGTGTGATCTGTAATATAATTGTTCATTTAATATGTTGTTTGGTTGTAGTGTGTGATATCTGCAATATGTTGTTGTTACTGTACAGACATTCAGTATTTAAAAACCCATTGAGAAAGACGAATACGGCGTCGAAACGTCTGGGTAATCAGAACCTAAAAGTAAGTTCACAGTGAAAGTGTTAATATATATTTATATAAATATTAATAAGTGAATGAAGAGGATGTACCAACAAGCTAATTGAAATACATTTATTATTAAGTTAGTTAAATTTCAATATTAGACAATTTCTTATATTATCAGAAAAATTCTAGATCAAAATTCACGACTTTAATACTACTGTGTCACAACGATTGTCAAACCACAACTAAGGAAAGGTGCAAATAACAAGGTCATCTACGAATCGTATGTCAGCGGATTTAAGGTATACGGCTAGATAACCTCACTAGTGAGTTTTGTCTTCCTTGTCAATCCGCTTACATTGCACATCCTGTGTTTACGCAAATATGCAGCTCAGCTCTCGGTCTCATAATCGTATTTTCATTTTCTTAATTACAGTTGTATTTAATTACTTTGTTTTATTCTCCCCTCAGATTTGTTCGTCCCAACCGAATGAGAAATCCTGGGAAAATAAATAGGATAATTCGCTAATGATCGACGTCCAAAGGCATCATTACATGCATAATAAAAAAATTGCAATGTGAAAGTTGCAGGCTTCTGAAAAATGTGTAAGGCAATATTCATCCGTTACCTTTAAACAGAAGTAGACCTGAAATACTTGACTTCGGCTGATATGTTATTTTATTTCTCATTGACAGGCACAAACACAAGCACACACACACGCGCGCGCGCGCAGACCTGTAGTTTGAGAACAAACCTGTGATTTCTGTAGTTAAGTGTGATTTACAATTAATAAAAAATATTAAAAAATGAATATAAAAATAATAATAAAATTCTTAATTTTAGTAGTGACCGTCGATCAATAAATTTTAACGATGGAAGGTGAGGGTCGGTCAATAAATATAACACAAATTTTACATTGTTTGTATCGACGTTTTGATAATATTTATTGTTATCATCAGGACCTGTGTACGGACAATACAGAAAAAGTCAAACACATAACTACCAACTAGAACCAACACCCTACTGCCTTCTAAACGTGTTCTTTTAATTACCTTTACAGGTCAAAAGGACGCTGTACAAATGTCTTCCGGTTTATGTTTATAAATAGGGTGTGTATTGTAGGTACCTTACAGTTGTAGACAGTCATAATATTATCTAGTATTAGTTAGTTTCAAAGTAAGTATGTGTAATTAGGCTAATAATGACACATATTCGATTGGTTTTAAACTCGGTGCAGTTGTCAATCCGCGTCTTTCATATTTTACGCTTACGTAGAGAGTTTATAAACATTCCTCTCTTTGTGTGTGTGTGTGTGTGTGTGGCAGTTTTGTTTTAAGTTGACAAAATAATAACATTTCTTACATATTATTTTACTTAAGTAGGTAGACATAATTACAATATTCCAAAAACCTAATTAATACAGTATTACAATTTAAATTATTGATAATATAATAATCCCTTAATTACGTTTGTAAATAATTATAGATCCAGTAATAATTGAATGTTTATTGGAACTGGTGCAAATAGCAATACATGTCAAAAATATGTTATAGCTGAATGCAGATGGTAAGATGTTCAATAATGTATATTATTAAAAGTTATTAATAATAACTACTAGTAATGAACACACTTATCCATAAATTTTGAGAATTAGGTACAAAATAACAGAACTACTGATATTACAAACACAAAATTATGGTAAACAAATTAATCATGTGACAATGGTTATTACTTATTATTTATATTGTTTTAAAATAATATTTACCGAGTACATCGTCTATACAGAGTAGTATATAGAGTAATATAGTCTATTGTTAAATTATGCAGACGTTGTCATTCACACTCTTCCTCCCTCTCACTCGCATACTCTCTCTCTCTCTCTCTCTCTCTCTCTCTCTCTCTCTCTCTCTCTCTCTCTCTCTCTCTCTCTCTCTCTCTCTCCTATCAAAAACATAAGAGATCCCCCCCCCAACACAATCAAATCACAATTACGCATATTCCACATATCGTAGGTACAGATAATATTCATCTAGGGTTCTTTACGTTTTAGCAGCCAGGTAGGCCTATACGAATGCTTCACGCATCTACACATACTAGAACAGACTCTATATACACATGCGTGTGTGTGTGTGTGCGCGCGCGAGCGAGCGCGAGTCAAAGAGAAGTAAAATAACTTATTTCCGCGGAAGTCTTAAAAGGAGTTGAATACTTAAGGTCTACTGCTGTTTAAAGGGAACGGATGAATATTATTATCTTATTCCTTTACCTTTTTCAGAAGTCTGCAAAATTTCATTTCGAAATTTTGTATTATGCCTGTAATAGTGCTTTTTTTGGTTGGGACGAACACATTTGAGAAGAAATGAATTAAGTTAAATACAACTGCAAATAATAAAGGAGAATACTATTATGAGACGGAGACCTGAGTTGTATGTATATAGGCCTATGTGTAAACACGGGATGCACAACGTAAGCGGGTTTTTGATAAGAAGGCAAAACTTGCTAGTCTATACTAGATAGCCGCATACCTTAAATTTGTTGACCATATGACTCGTAAATGAGCTTGTTACGCCGACTTTTCCTTAGTTGTCATTTGACAATCGATGTGACACAGTAGTACTAAAGTCGTAAATTTTGATCTAAATGAAGTCATTACTTCCAAGAAAGTAAGTAAGAATGATCCTCTATTTCTTCACGAGTGATATCAGTACAGGATGAAACGTTCAAATAAATGTATTATGTTCTGGTTGTGTACGAAGGAAAAACATCAGTCAAAGGTACATCAAAGCAAATACCTAAATCTGGAAGCACCAAAGGCATAAAATAAAACTCAACATTTTTATAAAATTGTTATAGTTTATTTGGGGGTGAAGTTACGAGGAATTTATTGAAAATACAAAATCTGTATCTTTAGTTTCTGTATTTTGTAATATGACAGAAATAATGTGTCTCAACACTCATTGCAAATTTTGGATCGCTTTCAAATAGTTTGTAAACTATGTTTCAAAAAAGCTTTATATTTTGTTATCATTTATGTATATTTGCGAATAATGTTAGATACAGAGATCGATGGAAACATTGATACACTGGAAAGCTACGACTAAATTATTTGTCATTTAGGTATTATGGTTACACACTTAACTAAAAAAACTGACGCAGTAGTCCAAAAATTTTAGTACTTGTTTTATGATTGCCTGCTCTACAGTTATGTTACTAATAAAATGGTAGAATAGTTGGGGTTTCGTAATAGTTTAGATAATATGAAAAATTGTCTAATATTGGAATGTAACTAACTTAATAATAAATGTATTTTGTTCTGGGACCTTACTAGTGCTGTGATAATGGTTCTAGTAAGTACAAATTTTCATTGGACCGCTAGTGTTTGCTACGAAGTTGGCGAACAGCAGATATACAGATATGAAGCCAGGTGTCTAATGATGCATAGATAAGCTTGGCGCACAGAACACGGGCTTATCAGCATCGGCGCTCTGAGGACGCTACCCAACTGCGCGCAATCGCAAGAGAACATGTACTACGTAATTCGAAACAGGCATTTGTTTATAAAAATGTGTAGTGATAATGTGTTGTGTCTACCAATATTCAGCAACAGATCTCCAGCACAGAGATAAGATTTCTCATTAATCAAATTCCCGCCAACAACATTCTTAATGTTTTAATGACACAGCAGTGAATTTTTACAAAAAGTACTACTGTTTTGGCTGAAACATATACAAAGCTAATGTCTGAACTCATGCAATGTCTGAACTCAATGGTTAAAGAAGTGGCGGCTAAAGGCGAACGGAACTAAATCATCACACATTACCTTCACTATGAGACATGACAGCTGCCCGCCGGTAACACTCAATAACTGCCAACTACCGCAAAAGGAAGATGTAAATTACCTCGGTATATATCTGGACCGCCGCCTTACCTGGCGAAAGCACATAATTACCAAAAACAAACAGCTCAGACTACAGTACAGGCAAATGTATTGGCTACTCGGAAGCAGATCCCCTGTAACTCTGGAAAGCAAACTCCTTATCTACAAAGCCATACTTAAGCCAATCTGGACATGGCATCCAGGTGTGGGTGGGGGGACAGCGAGTACTTCAAATATCGAGATTTCACAACGATTCCAGAATGTGGTGCTCCGAGCTATGGTCAACGCTCCTTGGTAGGTACGTACTGAATAATGTCGTCATCGAGAACGACCTCCAACTGACTTCTGTCCGACATGAAATCAAACGATTCTTCTTTAAGTACAGTAAGAGACTAGCAGCGCACCCCAACGAACTAGCTCAAAAACTCATGGAAGATGCAGGCACCAACAAAAGAAGACTCAAACGCCACAAACAAGTGGACATTGCGGCTAGATTTATGTAATATTAGTGCTTAAGGAGGAGTGATCACTGAACAACTCTCTACATGTCATATATATATATATATTGTCACCAATTTTGCCAAATGTTTATTTTGTAAACAATTTGCAAAAATAAAATAAATTTAAAAAAACCAAACGTTTTGATAGGCTGACGTGTTCGTACTACTAATTTATTCGAAGGCTGTTTGTATTCTTAAGGAAACCATATTAAAATAATACAGATGTTTTATGGTAATAATATAATAATAATAACTATAACGATTTTTGGGTTTAAAGTTTGTAAATAACGGTGGCGGCAGTATCATTATACATTTTGACTCGTGAAAAAGTTAATTGTCTTTGGCGCAAACAATTCTTACTACCTCCGCTAAATCGCGAATTTCTTTGATCTCCAACAATTGGATGCCGTTGGATTCCTTTCGCTTTTCAAACCATTTACATCCTACCTTAAGGGTCTCAAAGGCTTTCGCATGAGATGCTCCAGAATTTTCAGGTTCTTCCTCTTCATCCTCAGTTTTTTCGTTGTTTACGTTAAATATTGCCTGAACGGTATCTTCGTCCGCCATCATTTGAAAACCGCCATCGTTGGCACACTATTCAAACCAGTTCACGATATCATTATTATCACACTTATTGATTGAGTAGTTGACTTTTGAAGCGACCAACGACTCTGAAATTTTACTTATTACTATATCATTTCCTGCTTCCTCTTCTTGTGTTGCAGCATTGTCCTTTTGTTTTTCTTCGTATTTGTTTCCTCCTTTATCGATTTATTCCATTCTCGTTTTAAATTGCAAGTCTCAGTTGAATACAACGCGTCCACGATCATGTAGCAACAATCTTTCAAATTAATTTAAAGAAAAAAAAGACAAAACACTATCAACATGATCGTTTTCAGCAGAGCAGCCGACGTAACATGTTGCTTTCTGTAAACTTTCTTTAAAGTTGCAGTAACGCTTTGATCAATCGGCTGAGTGGAGCCAGTTGTGGTGCCAGAATTCAACAGTGAATAAATCATTTTCTTGCTCCAACATTTCCGTGGAAGGATGTGTCGGTGCATTATCTATCACCAACAGCACTTTCCCATTTTCTTTGCCGATATTTTTGCGAAATTCTTCACTTGGGGTATTAAGGTGTTGTCACACCAGTCGACAAACACTTCGGTGTTCATCCACTCCTTTCTCTGAATTTTGTAAATTAAAAAGATTTTTGCATTTTTAAAACATCGAGGTTTTTTTAATTACCCATTAGGAACATTTGGGATTTTGTGTGTTCCTTGGGCAATAGCACAAACCATCAGAATGACCCGGTCCTTACTTACTTTAGGCTATACCCTGGGCCCTAATGTTCACGTTTAGATTCCAATGTTTTAGATGATAGGATTTTCAGAAAAAGACTCGCTTCGCCCGCGTTATACAGAACGTCTAAATCGTACTTGCCGTCTTTAAAAATTTCTGCGAATTTGTTGACAAATGAAGTCGTACTTGCAACATCTGCGGTTATTTTTTCGGCTTGACTAGGCAGCCCCGCTCTCAGCTTGCCTTGCGAAATGTTGGTAGTATATCCAAGGGACACTTATATTACTCGCAAGCTCCAAAGGGAAATTAATAGCCGGACGGATATTACGGATAATGACCAGGCAAAGAAGAAGGACAAGAAGAAGGCATTAGGAAAATTAATTTAAAAATTATTTAAAATTATTTCCTTTAAGAAAATAAAAAATGCTGCCTGGAACGTAAGAGATATACAATATAAAACAGACGAATTGAAAACAGAACTAAAAGAAAGGAAAGTGGATGTATCAGTATTAACAGAAACCAAAAAGAAAAACAGAAAGGAAGTACAAACTTAAAATACTATACAATGTTACATACTGGTGTCAACATAAATATGCGAGGAGCTCAAGCAGGAGTGGCCACTTAATAAATGAAGAATTTAAAAGGACTATAAGATGCTATGAATAGATAAGCCAAAGAATAATTTCAGTAAAATTAAGAGTGGAAAGAGCGAGTCTAACAGTGGTGGGAGTTTATGCACCGGAGGAAGGAAGGCAAAAGAATCTGATGAATTCTACCAACAACTGCAAAGAGTAATTGATAAGGTAAATAAAAATGACTTCCTCGTTGTTGCAGGATAACCGGAAAGAGGACTCCATAAAAGATTTGTATCAAAGAAGAATATAAATAGACCACAATCCTGAAATTGAGACTGAGTGGGAATGTATAAAAGGTGTAGTACAAAACCCCGCAAGAGAAGTATTAGGAGCAAAGAAAATATCAAATCCTAAGCGTGGTCTAAGACTTGGGATCCTGAATTATAAACATTAGTGAAAGAGACGAAGGAAGCCTACGTAAAATTCAGTAACAATAGAACGGAGCAGAACAGAATTGATTCTCTTCAACTTGTTTTTGGACTGAATTGTTAGTTTGTCTTAACAGTGTAAATGGAGGAATCATAGTTGCGGGCAAAATGCTTAAGACTGATGTTTGCAGATGATCAGATTTTATTGGCCGCAAATGAAGATGACCTGCAAAGGATGCTCCACTCGTTAAATAACACTGCGAAAGAATTTAATGTGGAAATATCTGCCAAAAAAAAATGTATGTCTTTTAAAGGAACATAGTCGGTTAGATCAAAAATTGTTTTGGATAGTAAAATTGTAGAACAAGTCTCAGAATTTAACTGTTTACGCTGTAACCTCTCGTAGGCCTATACAAAGAATATATTAATAGGAAAATATATTCTTTAGTGAAAGAGAAGAAGGAAGCCTACTTAAAATTCATTAACAACAGAACGGAGCAGAACAGAATTGATTTTCTTCAACTTGTTTTTGGACGGAATTGTTAGAATTTGTCTTAACAGTGTAAATTTAACCAGATAAAAGGAATTCTACGACGTGCTCTAAAAGACAACGCAAGGAAAGAGTCCATAATAAAATTATACAAAGCCATGGCACTTTCTACCCTTAGTTATGGCTCAGAAACGTGGACAATTTCTGCTAGACGAATATCAAGAATTCAGGCTACAGAAATGAAATTTTTGCGTTCCATAGATACACAAAATTAGATATGAAAAGAAACAATCAGATAAGAGAGGAACTGAAAGTTGAAGAAGTAAACGAAATTATCAATAAGTATCGAGAAAGTTGGAAACAACACATTAGCAGAATGGCCAGTGACAGAATCCCCAAAATAGCCTTATTGTATCAGCCTATAGGGAAGAGAAGCCTGGGAAGACCCAAAAACAGATGGTCCGACCAGTTTGGAGCCGGAACAGGCTAAACAGTGTAAGGCGTGAAGAAGAAGTAGAAGAGACTTTCGAGCTCACGAACCCCGTATCATTTAGTAAACTTGCCTAACCACCCAGCACTTGCTATAAAAGAAGAGTCTCCGCCAAGTTTTTGGTTAAAATCCACAGTTTTTTTGAATAATAGAGGGTCAGATATTACTTCACCGCTTGCTCGTTTGTATAGGAACCGTGTAAAAACACAGCCTCATATTTTGTTTTTTCCATAATTTTTCGATGTACACTTACATCCTTACTGTCAAAATTGCATCAACTAATCGGAATTTTTCGTTACATCTAAAATGGTGGGGGTCCCTACGTCGTATCGATCAACTAAAACACGACTGGATTCACAATTTTTTAACCACTTTACAATTTCCAGTTTATTATTAAGTGACAAAACAACTTTCTTTCTATTCGGCATTCTACAGAAGTCAAACCCATGAAATCAGACAGACCGGAACAAAACAATTGACGACCCAATGTGCGATAAATGACATGTACTAAAAAAAATGATAGAACCGTAATAAGTTTCAAAGTCACGCAGTAGTAACAGCTTACAGTAACAATAGTCATTGAGCGTTATACAGTATGCGCTTGCAACGGTGGTGAGGGGGGTCTCTTGCAAACACTTCACATCCACTGACAAGTTCGAGTTTCACCTTACTACTGCGTTAATCATTTCCGTCTTTTCTACATTACCCGCGTACATGTTACATTCGGTAGTTCCAAGATTAAGCGTGTAAAGTTTTTACTAATTATTTTTATTTTATTGTAGTGTTATTGTTATTTGATAATTATATAAGGCCTATTCACGATGAATGATGATAATAATTTTCAAACTGTTAAGGCTCCTCGAACTCCTACTTATAAAATTGAAAACAACAAAAACATTATATAAAGACAGAAAAAATAGAGGAAAAGAGATGATTTCTTTCTTTCTTTGTTCGTAGTAGCATGGTGTGTGTGTGTGTGTTTTATGGCTATCGTACGAGAATGTGCTGACGTTGTTGTTTGTGTTTTTAGTGTAACGCACGTGAGTGAAATGGAAGGCGAACACAGCAGGGTCTACTGACCTTGAAGCTTTTGACACTCTTACAAAACAATACACTGAACACTTGAACGTGACATGACCACAAGCTGAATATAGGTTCTAGTTTGCCAAAACAAACGGGGAATAAAAATTTCTTATCGCGCAGGTTTTAAAGTATAAAGAGACCACTGATACAACGCAGCATAGAAATAAATGTAGTTCAACAATATCTATACGTTTTCTAGGGAAATAGAAAAAAAGACTGATATTGAAACGAAGACAGTGCTAATCGTTGATTATAGTGTGCCAAAGCTAACAAACAAATGCACATAGCAATTCAATAAACATTAATGTAATTTTACAGTATCGCTGATATAAACTTGGCTTCTTTATTTGCGCTCTGCTCCAGATACAACCACGGTTCTCGCCCTGGTGTTTCAATCCTTGTCTACCCTCTTTCCTCTTCTTCCTTTGAATGGCTAGAAGTCTTAGGATCGTTGCGTGGAATGCCCATGGGGTAGTCTCTCAACGATCTGAACTGATGACTTTCGTAACGGAGTACGACGCTGATGTCGTCCTCCTTTGCCAGACTCATCTGGCTCGCTACCATACCTTCAACCTGCCATCTTACATCTGTTTTCGTCAGGATCGTCCCCAGCGGCCTGGCTGTCGCCCCTCGGGGGAGACAGCTGTCTTAGTCCACAGGCGGATTATCCCACAGGACACTACCCCCTTTCGATACATCTCTTGTTGAAGGTTGTGCGGTGGCGATAGACGCAGGCGGATCGGAGTTGCGCGTTGTTGCGGCGTATCTCCGGCCCAGCCTGCGGATACCTCCACCGCCCGAGGAGTGGGACGCTCTCCTCGATCATCCCCTACCAACCATTATAGCCGGCGACTTAAATGCCAAGCATCCCTCTTGGAACAGCAAAGTAGCCAACGCCTATGGAAAATCTCTGTATCAGTTCGTCTCCGACGACCCGGTACTTCAAGTCGTCGGCCCAGAAGACCCTACTCACTTCCCCTTTTCCGGTCATCAACCGGACGTCCTTGACATTGTCATAGCCAAGGACTTGACCCATCACATCCAGGTCTCGTCAGTGTCGGATCTCTCATCCGATCACAATCCCCTTTTTATAACTGCCCGTGAGATGTCGGCGTCATCCCGACCTCCCGCTCAGATTGTTAGGAGAGTCAACTGGCGCTCCTACCATGACGAGTTCTCACGGCGGTTTCCATCGCTCCCCGCGGAACCGATCGTCACTTGTGACGATTTGGATCTCCGAGCCACTCATCTTCAGGAGTTGGTCCAAGGTGTCATGGATCGACACACCTATGCTCTCGAGGTGAACGATCCACGCTCGGCCCTACCTCCGGAAGCTCTCCACGCCATCTGGTTACGGCGCAAGCTCCGCCGCAGATGGCAAAGGACCCGTGACCCCGGCGTCAAAAGGCGCTTTCAGGCCCAGTCTCTTTACGTCTGATCGATGGGACTCATATCTTGAGTCTCTTGAAGTCGACCACGCCTCCGTCTGGAGAGCGGCGAGTAGACTGACCCGCGAGAAGAGAACTCGCAACCCGCTTGAAACTCTGAACGGGGTTGTATCTTCGTCAGAAGGCAAGGCTGAGGTCTTCGCCAACTGCATGGAGGTACATTTTACTGTTCACCAAGGCGTCTCGGACCCTGTCCACTCGGCAGCAGTCCGTGACTTCCTATCTGGACATTTTTCTCGCCCTCCCGATGTCCCAGCCCTCCCGTTCGACAGGGTGAACTAGTTTCATCTATCTGCCGACTAAATCGCCGACGCGCCCCCGGTCCTGACCGGATCGGGGCCGCTGCTCTACAAAATCTACCGGCCTCAGGCGTTGACCTCGTTCTTGAGCTGTTTAACTACTGTCTCCGGCAACAATACTTTCCCCGCCTGTGGAAAACAGCAAATATCGTAATGATTCCGAAGACTTGCAAGCCGCGAATGCTTCTTGAAAGCTATCGCCCAATCTCTCTCTTACCAGTCATCTCGAAGATGTTCGAGCGTCTCCTGCTGGCTCGCATCTCGCCGCTGCTAGATGGTTTCATCCGCAGCGAACAGTTCGGGTTTCGCAGAGAGCACTCGACCACGCTTTAATTGGTCCGCGTTGTTAAGCACTTGTCAGACGCCACCAACAGGCGAGCGGCTACGGCCGCCGTACTGTTGGACGTGATAAAATTCCACCTTCGATAAAGTCTGGCACGAAGGTCTTCTCTTAAAACTTGCCAATTCCCCTCTACCATCGTCCATAGTGTTTTTCCTCCGGTCGTATCTCAGCGACCGAACCTTCAGGGTGAGCGTCGACGGGTCCTGTTCTACAGTTCGACCCGTCGCCGCCGGCGTACCACAGGGATCTGTCCTTGGCCACGTTGTGTACCTTGTGTACACGAACGACCTGCCTGTATTGCCCGGAGTCACGTTGTCTTTGTTCGCTGACGACGCTATGTATCACTGCAGCTCCCTGTCCCTGCAATTTGCGAGTACAAAGCTCCAGCGTCAGTTGAACCAGCTTCCGGACTGGCTACGGAAATGGCGGGTGACGATCAACACGGAGAAATCCGATGCGATCTGCTTCACCCGTAAGTCCATCTCCCGATGCCAGTCCCTCTCCCTGGAAGGGAGGCCCATCGCCTACAAAGAATCGGTGAAGTATTTAGGCGTTCGGCTAGATCGTCGACTTTGCTTCAACGCCCACGTGACAGAAACCCTTGCCAAGGCTCGCGGCGTCCGAGCCAAATTATCTCATTTCCTCTCGTGTCGCAGCCGCCTGGCCATGCGCACGAAGTTTACCATCCATCTGCTTTTTCTCAGGTCTGTACTGACCTATGCGGCTCCCGCTTGGTGGTCTCTTTTATCCACCACCAACAGGTGTAGGCTGGAAGCGTTCCAGTCCCAAACCCTCCGATCCTTGATGGGTCCCCTTGGTTTGTAAGGAACGACGTGTTTCGAAGGGTCTCCGTGTTCCTACCTTGTCTGCCTCTGTCCGGTCGCTGGTTCTAACTCTGTTTACTAAAGCCTCGACCTCCACCTTCCCATACCTACGAACCATCAGTGCATCAGAACCACCACCGCCCATTCGGGTCAAGCGCCCTCGGCGCTTCTTGATGACCCGCCATAACGCCATCCTATTTCAGTTAAACTAAAAATGTAATCATCAGTCCTAGACCAGAGTTTTTTTCACTTAAACTGTCCTTCTCTCCTTCCTGACCACTTCCTAGCACGCTGAGTCGGCTGCTTGTCGCTGTCATCAATCATTGGCACGGAGGCTTTCCGCCTCGAGGGGAGCGACCGACGCCCTCAGGGCGTCTGCTGACTGGACTTGAAACGGGCAACATCTGTTGCTCGAATCGGTACCAGCGGCAGTGCACAAATCAAAATAAAATTTATACTCCCCCGCCTTCACAGTTAACTGGTTGGCGGTTTCCCTTTCCAGTTTTAGGTTACCAGTCAAAAATGTACCAGCACTATGTTCACTTCTGGCAGCCATTGGACACGCTCCAGATGCTGCAAATAAGCCACGGGTGCAAAGACACCCCGCATCCACAATGCAATGCAATGCAGTCTTTATTTACGAGCACTAGTACGGCCGCCACTTTGATTTCGAGTTGCCAGTTTGCATAAATTAGAGCGACGGCTCTTAATGATAGTACAGAGATTAATAGTAAAAGCGGATCAATACCACTTATTACTCTCCCGTTTAAAAGAATGACAGGCATCAAAGCAACTATTATCTGTCGTAATTCACAGTATGTAAAATCACGCGTAAGCATCACTCCTTGTACTCTACTTTATGTTGACTGTATTTCTTACAATTAGCAATAGAAATTCTACAAAAAATCAAACCACGTATTTCGTGGGTAGCGTGCTCTAAGCGCCGATCTTATCTATGCTTTATTAGACACCTGGCTGCATATCTTACTATCCGCTGTTTGCTAACTCTGTAGTAGTAATATAATTCGCTAGCGGTCCTATAAACATTTGTACAAGTCATACCACTAAGACATTATCATAGCACTTGTAAGCGACCAGAACTACCAGAACGGAATACATTTATTAATAATATTTTGTAAGTAACTCGGTGAGTTTCCTGAGGTCTTCCATATAATATCTTCAAATAAATACACTACAAGTAGGTTTATTTTTACCTGATGCACGTTTAACAGAAATTATTCTGTATCTTCAGAGGTTTGTTTGTATTGCAATTGAATGTTTCGCTTACAATTGAACATTCAATGACAATTCAAACAAACCTCTGAAGAAACAGAATAATTTCTGTGAAACTTGCGTCAGGTGAAAATAAACTTGCTGTGTATTTATTTGAAGATATTACATTTATTATTAAGTTAGTTAAATTCCAATATGAGACAATTCTTATATTATCATAAAAATTTAAAAAACCTAACTACTCTGCTTTTTTACTAACAAGTTATTAGTAACATAACCATAGATCAGACAATCATAAAATAAGTATTAAAAGTTCTGAACTACTAGTTAGTATTTTAGTTAAATTTGTAACCATAATACCTAAATGACAAATAGTTTAGTCATAGCTTTTCATTGTGTTTATATTTCCGTAGATCTCTGTATTTAACCATATTCATAAATATAATATATAACTGATAACAAAATATAGTTTTTGTTAACATAGTTTACAAACTTCTTGAAAGCGCTTCAAAATTTGAAATGAATGTTGAGACATATTAATTCTGTCAAATTGTCAAATTACTACACATACAAAATTCAGAGGATACTGAATACAGAATACAATATGATCATCATACAGAATACAGATTTTGTATTTTCGCTAAAATATTTCACTACTTTACCCCCAAATAAACATTACAGCTCAGCTTTCTGTCTCACAATCGTATTTTCATTTTCTTAATTACAGCTGTATTTAATCAACTTTGTTCGTCCCAACCGAATGAGCAATCATGATTTAATAAAGACGATTATTTGCTAAAGATGCACGTGCAAAGGCACTATTACTGCATAATAAAAAATTTCAAAGTGAAAGTTGCAGGCTTCTGAAAAATGTATAAGACAATATGCATCAGGTCCCTTTAAAAAACAGCAGTAGACCTGAAATACTTAATTACTTTTAAGACTTCTTGGAAATAAGTTATTTTACTTCTCATTGACAGGTGCACACACTCTCTCTCTCTCTCTCACACACGCACACGCACACACACACACACACACTTGTAATTTGTGAATGAAACTGTGATTCCTGTAGTTAAGAGTGATGTATAATTGTTAAATAATATTAAAAATACTAAATACAAATAATAATAAAATCCTTAATATAGAGAAAGAGAGAGAGAATGAGACTGGGGGAGTGTGAGAGAGCGTGTTGTGGAGATTACGAAATCTGTGCGGGTGTGTGTAAGTGTACTCGTATATGTATTTGTGCGTCTGTCTGTGTGTGTGTGCGCGAGCCTGTGTATCTTGCTGTGTGTGTGTGTGTGTGTGTGTGTGTGGTGTGTGTGTGTGTGAGAAAGAGAGAGAGAGAGAGAGAGAGAGAGAGAGAGAGAGAGAGAGAGAGAGAGAGAGAGAGAGAGAGATTTATGTATGTGTTTTAGACTGCGTGAAACAGCGAGTGAGAGGGAGTGGTAGATAGTAAAGGAGAGAGTGAGTGAGAGAGCATGCGAGTGAGAGGGGGAAGAGTGTAAAAGTCGACGTCTACATAATTTTACAATTCAAAATATTATTCTCTATAGACCATATAGTCATTAAATATTATTTTACAACAATATAAATAACAAATAATAACCACTGTTACATGACTGATTGATTTAACACAATTTTGTGTTTTTAATATTTTTAATTCTGTTATAATTCTCTAATTTATGGACAAATGTGTTCAGTTCCAGTACAGTAATAATAACTTTCAGAATTTTGGGGGGGGATTTTTTCAAGAATAACATTTTAAATCCAACATTGATGGAAATTTTTACCATGTTTGTGCAACAAACTAAGCTATTAGTAAAAAACTAAAGCAATTGCATATCTTTATGATTGTTTTAACGAACTGGCGTCATAAATGTCTCTACCAGTACAACTAGTAGTAAATTTTGTTTTGGAATTTGGAAAACTGACCATGGCAGCCTGCAGCAACATCCTGTCAATGAGTCAGAGGGTACGTGAATAATAAATCGTGAAAGTAAAAATGTGTGCGTGACCGTGTGCTAAGCTTGTAGACCGGCGGGTACTTTTCAATTGGGGTGGGGGTGCTGAGACTTTGGGGGGGGATTTTCGCATTAGGCCTTGGGGGGGATGGGCACCCCTGGCTACCTGTACCAATTCCAGTATACATCTGATGAATACTCCTACAATTATTTATAAACATAATTAAGGGATTATTATACATCAATAATTAAAATTGTAATATTGTATTAATTAGGTTTTTGGAATATTATAATTATGCTTATCTTTTTAAGTAAAACTGTATGTAAGAAATGTAATTATTTTGCTGATGTAAAACAAACTGTCTCACCCCCCCCCCCATACGGACAGACACGCGCACACACACACATACACACTATTAGTTGATCTGGTTGTCTTTGAAATTTTGTCTTACACATACCTGTTGTATAAAATTTGCTTTGTTTGATTTCATCAGGCTCTCAGATTCAAACAGGTTAATTTAATTTGCCTGATTCTGTATAAAAAAATGGTACTGTATTAATTAGTCGGTAGACTAGTATTTAATACATAATAAATGCTTAATTAACCACAACTTTTACTAATGATTTTTACTAACAACACATAGGTTACTGTTCTGAGAATGAGAATACAGCGGTTTTCTGAAAGGTTTTAGAAAATACAGTAAAACCTCAACGACAGGGATTGAAAATCAAAACAATGCATATGGAAAAATAACAGTTCTAGAAACCCAATAAATTTAAAGAATAATTTAATAACATATACTGTAGGCCTATGTTCTTGCTGTCTGGATTATTTTAGACTGTCAAAAAATGTTAATTACAAATTGGTTAAAACAACAGATACCGGTACCTAATTTGTTTGGGTTAAAGTATCATGCTCATTTGAAAGTAGTTTTCATGTTTAATTTAAAGGGTTCCTATAGCAGGTAGCCGTCGAAAATAATTTGTCATAATAGGGTATTCTTTCTGCTGTGAACCAGTGCCACTCTGACCTTCAGCAACAGAAGTGGATCTAGGTGGCATTGGCTTATTGTTGTCACATTCCTAAAATATTCTGGATCACTTAACGTCAAAGGAGCTGAAAGTCCCCTTTCCACTTGACACTGAAGAAAGATGCTTGGTGTCAATCCTTGTTAAGAATGTGCCCCCACCATCCGTAGAAATTTGACCACCATATAAAGCTCTTTTTTATGGTCTGTTAAGGAGCTCTATATGGGTTTTACTGTGTACATTTTCTTAAAAAAAATCTCTACAGGTCTTAACAGTTAAACCACAGTAAAACCATATGCAAAACACAAGATAGCATTAAATTATATGAAAATCAATATTCTTAGTTCTCTATGGATTTTAACTTATTTGTCTTGGGTGTATAGGTCAAACATCACATTATATAATAACATCACATGACTGTTTTTTTTTTTTAAAGCTGAAATATCATCTTTATATTTTATTACATGTGATACATACACCTACCTGCCATCTGCTATGAATTTTCCCGTAGCTTATACAGAAAACTACTGAGCTACAAAACATTAAAAAAAAATATGGAAAACAGTTATAG
This sequence comes from Magicicada septendecula, assembly GCA_034769895.1. Lineage (NCBI taxonomy): Eukaryota > Metazoa > Arthropoda > Insecta > Hemiptera > Cicadidae > Magicicada > Magicicada septendecula. Next base: position 47,746,819 of record CM068376.1, read on the forward strand.
TGAAACAAGCCATCAGTTACTTACAGAAAAAATACAGACAGGATCTAGTTCCTAATACAAACTGTTAAGTGTGTAAAATCTATTGAAAAAATCCATCATTCTTTCTACATGTAATGTATTATGTTTTATTTTTGTCGAAGTTGTTCTAAACTGAAAATGTGTTTTCATTTTCCTCTGCGTTTGTCTCTCCAACAGTGTACTGGCCTTCGTCTTCGTTATGGTATAGTTGATATATATTTTTGGAAATTTTTGTCTACCTTTGTGCAATGAACCTACTTTTGAAGGTGAAGTGATTTTTGTAAGCAGCAGCTGGCTTTTAGTAGTAATCAGTTCACAGCGAGTGTTGTAGTGATTAGAAGTGCGAGTGTGATTTTAAGACATATGCGTTTAGTTCTGATGGTGTTGTTCATGCCTTGTAAATTATTAATACAACTGTAAAGTTTGAGTGATACATTTTTTGAAAAACATTTAATAATAGTGTACTGTGTGGTGAATTATAACACCAAACGTTAGTGAGATAATAGTGGAAGTGTACTATAACATGTGGGCAGTTGAGAACAAACAATAACACTCACCTTTCTTTATTTCATATTTCTAGACCACTTAATAAGCACAAGAAGTAACAGTAATAACAGCCTCGTACGCGAAATGTGTGTGTGTGTGTGTGTTAAAAAACAAGCAGATGTAAACTATCTGTAAAGAACCGGAGAGACAATATTAATGTATTATTATTATTATGACCTGGTGTAGGCTAGACATTACAGTATCTGTTTATTCAGGTGCAGTCATGTAGTGCGATTCTGTCAGCTTGAGACTAAACTATAGCGATTAGTCACTCTTATTTGAATAGCAGTATGATACAATATGTGGATATTGCAAAATGGTTATTACATCATTGTGTATGGGTGGTCATAATTATTGTTTGTGACAGGAGGAAGGAACTATAATTTTTGACAAGACCTCTTATAAAATTTTATTGAGAGCGATTATAATTGCGGTTGCAATGAAACACCAGATTTGACGTCATATTGTACGCAAAAACAAAACTCTAATGCGACATAGCACTGAAACGAGACTAGGAAAAAATTCGGAAGATTTACACCAAATTTCGTATTTTCTGGAACATTAAAAAAAATCGGAAGGTCTTCCGAAATTTCGGAAGACCTGGCAACACTGCGCACTAGATACTAGATGCCGGCTCACTGAGGCAGCAAAACAACTGACAAGTATGTAAACAAGCTGGTGAGTCATCAACAAGTCGGTGCCTGAGCCGCGGTCGGACCAGCCGGGGGTCGGACTAGAGAGGTTTTACTGTACCTGTATAATTTGTTATAAAAAATAAATTGAATCTAAAAGTATTAACAGTGTTACTTTACACTGTGATTTTATTAAGCTTTTACTGTTTAAAAGAAAATAAGAGAATTTATAGGCCTATCTCTCTTTGGGAATACTAATTTAAACTTTCACTAGGAGTAAACAAACCTGACATAGATGTAAAGAGGTTTCTGTTTTTGTTAAAGGGTGGTTTTATGTATGTTTGTTCAAAACACTTTATAATCATTATAATAATAAATAATAATGAACAGATTTAGTTAATTATGAATGTGAGTTAAATTATTTTAACGTCACCTCGCCTTTACCTAACCTATTCTCAACGAGTTTGTCAACGGCCCTGGAAATTCTGATACGGGGAAGCTAGATGTATTTAAATTGTTTTCTCGGGTACAGTGTTGAGGTTTCCATATTCCGCCTGTCAAAATGTGATTGGCATAAAAACATCGATGTTTGAAATCTTAAAACATCGATGTTTCCATACCGATGTTTTTTTAACATCGATGTACTCTTCACGATGTTAACATCGATGGTTTTCTGGCGATGCTCATCCCTAGTGTGTAGTGGTGTGCCCATCACTCCTCCTTCACACCGCTCCTGTAGGAGAAGGGACTGGCGGGAACGTTGGTGGGGGAGCTTGGCGGGCCGTGAACGCTGTGAGAGTTGTTTGTAGACAAATACTTGAAAAGACCCTTGTTCCCGTATGTGTTACAGTAATCACTTTTAGTAACGTATTTTAGTAATTTTGACAACATGCAACATGTTATATATATTTTACATGTATGCAATATTATATAGGCTATGTATAGAACGTTAAAAAAAAAATTAGCGTAAAGACAACGCGAAAACAAACAAAAATCGTGGCATTTACTAGATACTAGCCGATTTACCCAGCGTTGCTCGGGTTCATAATATATTCATAGGCTCATAGGCACCTATTCTTGTTCTAACGTTATATTACTTCTATATTGTATAATCTTCCTTATACTGTTACGTTCACATTCTCACTGGAGGAATAGATTACTCTGTACCGCACCTGTTTAAGAACATGTCATAAACTTTATTCTTATATCTGGAGAAGAATTCTGTTGCGCGTGATGCTCCTGCTCGATTTCTAACTCTGGGAGAGGGCGAACAGCTAAATTAGTTTTCAATAAAATGTCTACAGTACTTGCATGCGCTGCGTACTTAACTGTCATTTTATAATTCATTGTATTAATGGTGAAATAAGGTATTAGTTAAATTAGTGTCTCCTAAACCTATTCTAACAATACAATACCTCTATAGATTTCAGCTTATCAATTTTTAAATTCAAACTGAAGCAAGCGCATTTATATTGTCTGAACACTACGATCTGAATACATTCGCTATCAAAAAATTGTTTTTTATACTCGCTTATAACTTACTTCTATCTTAACATATCCACTTTTAAATTCAAACTGAAACAACTCTGAATTCACGCACTATTAAAAAGTTTCTTAAGACGCATACACCACCTTCGATATCATAACCTATATATTTATTTATAAGAACCGTGGACTCTGGCCCGGCCGTAATTAGATCCGACCTAAGACTCCCCGGGTTTCGTGGACGGACTCCGGGGAAGGCCCGTCGGACGACTCCCGCGCTATTCCCTACGCGGGAGTGTTTTACCTATGCCGGGACACAGCCTGCACTTTCCGACATCCAGGCCGGTCGAACTCCCACGCTAGGACATTGTCAGAGACCTCCCCTGGGTACGGAAGGTTCTCCGAAGCCCGAAAAAGCCGTCGACATGCCGGGCGAGGCGCTGGAACTCTGGCCCGGCAGTTTTCGCGAGATCCGTCCTAGGACTTCCCGGGTTCCGTGGACGGACTCCGGGGAAGGCCCGTCGGACGACTCCCGCGCTATTCCCTATGCGGCAGGCTTCCACCTATGCCGGGACACCGCCTGCTTTTTCCGGCATCCAGGCCGGTAGAACTCCCGCGCTAGGACTCTGTCGGAGACCTCCCCGGGGTACGGAAGGTTCCCCGAAGCCCGGAAAAGCCGTCGACATGCCAGGCGAGACGCTGGAACTCTGGCCCGGCCGTTTTTCGCGAGATCCGACTTATGACTTCCCGGGTTCCGTGGACGAACTCCAGGGAAGGCCCGTCAGACAACTCCCGCGCTATTCCCTACGCGGGAGGCTTCTACCTATGCCGGGACACCACCTGATTATTCCGGCATCCAGGCCGGTCGAACTCCCGCGCTAGGACTCTGTCAGAGACCTCCCCGGGGTACGGAAGGTACTCCGAAGCCCGGAAAAGCCTTCGACATGCCGGGCGAGGCGCTGGAACTCGGGCCCGGCCGTTTTTCGCGAGATCCGACATAAGATTCCCCGGGTTCCCTGGACGGACTCCGGGGAAGGCCCATCGGATGACTCCCGGGCTAGTCTACGCGGGATGCCTCCACCGATGCTATGGCAACCAGAATGTATTCTATTGGGTTGCCATGGTAACCAGATCTAATAGTTTTTAAGACCCTAAAGGACCCCCCCCCAAAGGATCGTATCGAAAAAAAACACCTGTCCTATGTTGGTTCTCTCGTTGCATAAAATATTTGTGCCAAGTTTGGTTGAAATCGGTCCAGTGGTTTAGGAGGAGATGTGAAACATACATACATACATACATAATACAATGACTTTTATTTTATATTAAGATAAGCCATCAAGATTCTGAGCGTAATTATGTAGATTCATATATACAAAGTTTATATATATACATAGACATAACGAGTAAAAGTGTATAAAACGAGTTTGAATTGATGGGTGAATTGTTACTTGTATAAACGTTTGTATATATTTTCTTCAATTTAGGGCATCAGTTCAACATCATCGATTGTTGAACACCGATCTGATGGCGAATTATTCTGCATCAAAAATGTTCTACAATCACAGCTAATTTCTATGGGGTATTGGTTAAACTGATGGGATGCTATATCTATATATATATATATATATATATAAAAAATCACGTTTATGCATCATTACCTAAACACGCTAGTTTTGACCAGAGTTGTTGATCTTTTTGAGACCCCATATATGAAAGTTATGAGTAAGCTTAGACATTTTATTCTTACATATTCGTAATCAGCATAAAAAACCGTAAAAATATATATCCGTTTCAAGATAGTTTGTTGAAAAAAATTGAATAATAATTACCCTGTTAACTTAGTCGTTACAACTGACTCACCCGTTTAATAAAATCCATTAGAATTTTGTCACCGAAATCGGTTTAGCATTTAGTGATGAAAAATATGCACAGTGTTGCCACAAAATATATATAGAGTCACCAAGGTCAAAACGTTGCCACTACTGAACGTAAATGTACATAATAGTACAAGATTGGCAGCGGCTTGTGCGGATGTCCAATACTCGAAGAAGGTTATATTTATTATCCAAACAAACTCTGTTTAAGAACTGTTTTAGGAGCCAAACATACAGTATTATGGATAACAATAGTTTAACTATCCATTTTTTAAACCCTTTAGTTACCCAATAATGTTCCCGGTTAGTTTAATTCAAAGTTGAGTTTTTCTTTATTTATCGCCGGTTTATCGCCGGTTGACAATTGTGTTTAGTAAAAAGTAATGATCGGTTTCGTTAAATCTCAAGGTGTGGAAATGTTCTTTCAGCTACAGAAAAACGTATTAAAACACACAAATACCAAAATAGTATATATTTGAAAAAATATGGACAACTATGGCCACAAACTAAGTTCGGGAGGATTAATGTTCCTAGGTTAGGTGTGTTTATACAGTGTTTAAGTAAATTACAATTTTAATACAAGAAATAGCTAAAATAATGGTTTTGGTGTTAGTTTTAATAGTTCATGATCAAAATGAGTTCACAATTTTAATTAGTGAATGTGAAATCAGTGTTATTAGTGTAATTCACTTTGTCTGTCATCGTTACGTGATAACTCAAAAATAGGTTATACTTAACAACTGTTTCTTCTAATCTCTGGTCCAGTTAAAATGTCTTTGGTATAGTTGATTTTCCTTTTATTGATTAATCCACTTGGAATTGCTTTTGGCTTATTATTAATAATCTCTGATGCTATATCCAGATTGTTTATTAGTTAGTTCGTTTCTATTACATTTTTCTTTTAATTTCAAGCTCTGTAATTTTTTCAATCTTTACCCATCAATGGTTACTATAGAACCGACAAAATTATTTACCTAAATTTGTTGTTGCTATGGTTAAAATACCAAATTTGATTGGTGGACATATGAAATATTGTTACTGAATACATTGTCATTCTGTACAAAATTGGTCAAAATTCTTTAAATAGGTCTAATTCCCTTATACTAACTGTGAATCTGAATCTAATAACATCATTATCTTGCTTTTAACTTGTACATCAATTTGGAACCAAACAAGGTTACTTTTAGTTCATAAATAATGATTTTACATTTTTACTACTTAATTTTCTTAATAATTAATGTTATACTAGTTATTTTGAATACATTTTTGTTGTGCAGACTAATATCATTAAACCTATTCATATTAGATTCATTATTTCAATAAACCTTGCTGTTATACTTTAAAATTTACAATTTTCTAGTTTTTATATATAGGCCTAGCAACTAACTTGTCTGAAATTCCATGCCTACACTTATTCTAACAAATGATCTTTATGTTGTTATTTTAACACCTTCTACATAAACAAATTAACATAATTATTTAAAATACAACATTTGTTGGTTTCTAAACCTTACAAAAACAATATAATCTATTACTTATAGGCAAAATACATAATTTCTTTGGTCTACCTCTAATACAACAGATTAAATTCTTGGATTTCGTTGTCCATGACGTGTCCGTTACTTAACTAAATATCACTATAATATTGACGACTCGGAACACAAAGTTTTTTATAAGCAAAAACGTAAAGTTTTACCTTACAGCCTAAACCGGCTTTCACCTATAGAAGGCTTCATCAGAGGCTGTCGTTAGTAGCGCTGCTCGTCTTGTTGTTGGCGACGAGAAAGTGTTTCGAAAGATTGAAGCTGTGTGTGTGTGGTGAGATGTGTTCGAATAATGCGTGCGATTTGAATTGTGTCTGTTCGTTTAGGATGTCGTTTTTATTTGTTTTTGTGTGTTTGTATATTTCTAATTGTTCTAGAGTGTCTAGTTTTCGGCCTTTTGTGTGTACGTGTAGTATGTTCATGTTATTTTCGATGTTTTTATATGTGTGGTTTGCTTCAATGAGGTGGTTTGCGAAGGTAGATTCTGTAGTGGTGTGGAGTGCTTTAGTGTGTTCAATGTATCTCTGTTTGAAGCTACGTCCTGTCTGGCCTATGTAGAATTTACTGCAATTTGAACAATTTAGTTTATATACACCGGGTAGATCGAATTTGTTTTGTGCTTTGGGCATGCGTTTTGATAGTGTGTGTTCTGTTTTGTTAGTAGTTTTGTAAGCGATTCTGTATCCTGCTTTTTTGAATTTGTGGGCAATTTTTTCTGTTTGTTTGTTGATGTATGTTAGTGTTATGAATTTGTTGTTTTCTGTCTTTGTCTGTTGTTTGTTTTGTGTTTTGTGTAGGAGTTTACTGACTATTGTTCTGTCATAACCATTAGATTCTGCTAGATATTTTATCGTGTTTAGTTCGTCTTTGTAGTCTATTTCATCTAAGGGGATGTTGTTAAGTCTATGTATCATGGTTCTAAAAGCAGCTAGTTTGTGTTGTATTGGGTGATTGGAGGTGTTGTGTATTAGTGTGTCAGTTGTAGTTGGTTTTCTGTATATACTGAATTTGTGCCTGTGTTCTAGTTTTGTGATGGAGAGGTCTAAGAAGTTTATGGTATTGTTGTGTTCGTATTCGGCAGTGAAGGTTATGTTTTTATGTATTTTGTTTATGTGCATTAGTAACTGTTCACATTGTCTTTTGTTTCCCCTGTATAGTATTAGAATGTCATCAACGTATCTATGCCAATATAGTATTTTATGTGAGTGTCTGTCATTGTTTGTGAGTATTTTTGTTTTTTCTAAGTGTTGGAGGAAGACTTCTGCTAGAATGCTGGATATGGGGGAGCCCATTGGTAGGCCGTCGTTCTGTGTGTAGTATTTATTGTTGTAAGTAAAGTAGTTTTGTTTTGTGATAATGTTCAGAGTTTCTGTTATTTCATTGATAAGTTCGTCTGGTGTGTTGTTCTGTTTGAGTTTGTTTTGTAGGATGGTGATTGTTTCAGAGATGGGGATGTTTGTGTACAGGTTTTTAATGTCAAAGGAGGCTAATGTGGCGTTATGGGGGATGTGTATGTCTTTTATTTTTGTTACTAGGTCAGTGTTGTTTTTTACTGCAATGTTGTTGTCTATTTGTGTGTGTTGTCTAATAATTTTGTCTAGATATTTTGCCAGTTTGTGTGCAGGGGCATTACGGTAGTTGATAATGGGGCGGATCGGAATGTCTTCTTTATGGATTTTGGGAAGCGCTTGGAGTGTAGGTGCTGATGGTCGGATTTGTTTCATGTAGGGCTTTTGTTTATGTGTCATAATGTGTTTGGCTTTGTTGACTATTTGTTTTACTGAGTTTTGGTATCTGTCGGTGGGGTCGTGTTTTAGTTCTGTGATGTTGTTCTGTTCTATGAAGTCTTGTACTTTTTTGTGTAGGTTGTCTGTGGGGATAATTACAGTCGTGTTGCCTTTGTCAACTTTTACAAATGTGATGTTGTGTTTGTGTGCCTTTTCCCTCAGTTTGATGGCTGTGTGTATTTCTGAGTTGTGGTTGTTGTTGTCTGGTGTCTTATGTACTCCTATTGTGTTGTTTATATTATGTCTTAATGTGTCTTGATGTTCTGGTGCTGTGTTTTGTATATTTGTTTCTGTGTCAATTATGAGCTTTGTTAGTGTTTGGTTGTTATGTTTGTAATGTATGTTATGTTTTAGGCCTTTATCAAGGAGTGTTTGTTCGTTTTTTGTGAGTGTGACAAACTTGGAGTGTAGGTGCTGATGGTCGGATTTGTTTCATGTAGGGCTTTTGTTTATGTGTCATAATGTGTTTGGCTTTGTTGACTATTTGTTTTACTGAGTTTTGGTATCTGTCGGTGGGGTAAAAAAAAACGAACAAAAAACGAACAAACACTCCGTGATAAAGGCCTAAAACATAACATACATTACAAACATAACAACCAAACACTAACAAAGCTCATAATTGACACAGAAACAAATATACAAAACACAGCACCAGAACATCAAGACACATTAAGACATAATATAAACAACACAATAGGAGTACATAAGACACCAGACAACAACAACCACAACTCAGAAATACACACAGCCATCAAACTGAGGGAAAAGGCACACAAACACAACATCACATTTGTAAAAGTTGACAAAGGCAACACGACTGTAATTATCCCCACAGACAACCTACACAAAAAAGTACAAGACTTCATAGAACAGAACAACATCACAGAACTAAAACACGACCCCACCGACAGATACCAAAACTCAGTAAAACAAATAGTCAACAAAGCCAAACACATTATGACACATAAACAAAAGCCCTACATGAAACAAATCCGGCCATCAGCACCTACACTCCAAGCGCTTCCCAAAATCCATAAAGAAGACATTCCGATCCGCCCCATTATCAACTACCGTAATGCCCCTGCACACAAACTGGCAAAATATCTAGACAAAATTATTAGACAACACACACAAATAGACAACAACATTGCAGTAAAAAACAACACTGACCTAGTAACAAAAATAAAAGACATACACATCCCCCATAACGCCACATTAGCCTCCTTTGACATTAAAAACCTGTACACAAACATCCCCATCTCTGAAACAATCACCATCCTTCAAAACAAACTCAAACAGAACAACACACCAGACGAACTTATCAATGAAATAACAGAAACTCTGAACATTATCACAAAACAAAACTACTTTACTTACAACAATAAATACTACACACAGAACGACGGCCTACCCATGGGCTCCCCCATATCCAGCATTCTAGCAGAAGTCTTCCTCCAACACTTAGAAAAAACAAAAATACTCACAAACAATGACAGACACTCACATAAAATACTATATTGGCATAGATACGTTGATGACATTCTAATACTATACAGGGGAAACAAAAGACAATGTGAACAGTTACTAACGCACATAAACAAAATACATAAAAACATAACCTTCACTGCCGAATACGAACACAACAATACCATAAACTTCTTAGACCTCTCCATCACAAAACTAGAACACAGGCACAAATTCAGTATATACAGAAAACCAACTACAACTGACACACTAATACACAACACCTCCAATCACCCAATACAACACAAACTAGCTGCTTTTAGAACCATGATACATAGACTTAACAACATCCCCTTAGATGAAATAGACTACAAAGACGAACTAAACACGATAAAATATCTAGCAGAATCTAATGGTTATGACAGAACAATAGTCAGTAAACTCCTACACAAAACACAAAACAAACAACAGACAAAGACAGAAAACAACAAATTCATAACACTAACATACATCAACAAACAAACAAAAAAAATTGCCCACAAATTCAAAAAAGCAGGATACAGAATCGCTTACAAAACTACTAACAAAACAGAACACACACTATCAAAACGCATGCCCAAAGCACAAAACAAATTCGATCTACCCGGTGTATATAAACTAAATTGTTCAAATTGCAGTAAATTCTACATAGGCCAGACAGGACGTAGCTTCAAACAGAGATACATTGAACACACTAAAGCACTCCACACCACTACAGAATCTACCTTCGCAAACCACCTCATTGAAGCAAACCACACATATAAAAACATCGAAAATAACATGAACATACTACACGTACACACAAAAGGCCGAAAACTAGACACTCTAGAACAATTAGAAATATACAAACACACAAAAACAAATAAAAACGACATCCTAAACGAACAGACACAATTCAAATCGCACGCATTATTCGAACACATCTCACCACACACACACAGCTTCAATCTTTCGAAACACTTTCTCGTCGCCAACAACAAGACGAGCAGCGCTACTAACGACAGCCTCTGATGAAGCCTTCTATAGGTGAAAGCCGGTTTAGGCTGTAAGGTAAAACTTTACATTTTTGCTTATAAAAAACTTTGTGTTCTGAGTCGTCAATATTATAGTGATATTTACAACAGATTATGTATTGTCTATTAGTCTTAACTTTTACAAATAACTTTATGAACATAAATAATTAACTATTACAATGTAACTGAGCAGTTTTAAACAATATTAATAAACATAGTACTTGTAAATGACCTATGATTATTTTAAAATCATCACATACTAATGCAATTTAACATTTTACATTTATCAGCATTCTCCTCTTGACCTACTGATAATAAACATTTTATCCTTATTTATTTGTCATGTCATCACTTCTTATTTTATTATTATTATATTGGTTCATTTACCCTTTCTATCATTATAATATAATTCATAATACATATAATTATGATACATATAATACATATAATTCCATACTCTTTAGTTTGTACTTTTACATTGTCATTACAAATTATAATTTACTGGGAATAGGGTATTTGGTCTCGTATATTCCTTCATAGTTCATTTTATGTTGTTTTTATCTTTCCCCATTACCTTACCTAAACATTTGGGTATAGTCAGTCATAGTCAGAGTCTGTCAAATATAATCTTTAGTGTTATGCTATCATTCTCTTATTTATTAGTTGTTTTTTTTTTGTTATTGTACAGCTTCTCATTCATTTATTCTTGCAAATCTTACATGGTTCTATGCAGTGGCGGCGCTAACAAAACGGGGGCCCCCCGCGAAACTAATTAGGGGGCCCTATAAAAATGGTTAAATTTTGTATACGTAATAGGGAAAAACACTCAAATGAGTTTCTATTTATGTGTGTTTCACAACAATGGTTTGTGAATACTTTCTCGTCTATCACAAAGCGTTTGCAATTTGCAAAGGACGTTTTACACGTGTACAAACTCTTAAAATTCATTGTTGCTAAATAGACAAAGTTCTATACAAACTATAAAAAAACCAAAATAAAAAGAATGATTTATTTTTACGTCAAAGATCTAAATTCAGACTATGAAACAGTACCGCACACAGAGTGGTAAAAATTTATTATTTAAAAACGAATATCAAAGTAACATTCTAGCTTTTTTCAAACATTTAAATTAGTTTGTAACTGAATTTGTAAAATTCTTGAATATACTCTGTACAAGTTCTCCTTAAGTCTAATCCAATTCAATAACACTCGAACTCAAGTAATGTACAATATTTACAGATGAGGATCAATCAAAGTTCACTGTTTTCCTAAGCCTGGTCTTCTTTTTTTAATAGCTAAGAACTTTTCAACCACTTTGTTGATATTAGTTTTCTGTATCTCACATGCTCAATGCTTAACAGTGCCAAGTCACTCAACCGAGTGTGGGCCATGGTACTTCTTAAGTATGACTTAATTTAATTAATTTAAGTTTTGAAAAGCTTCTTTCCGCTGTAGCTGTTGTGACAGGTATGGTTAAATAAAGCTGCAAAGCTGTAGTTAAGTCTGGGAGGCAACTCATAAGGCAGCTGTTTTCTTCAACCAGTAAATTCATCATTTCTCGAATTCTTTTCTTGTGTACAATTTCTTTGGCCATCAGAGCTTTGAAGGATATTACTTGGTCAGGCAGTGATGTGGAAAGGTCACCAGGATACACATTTACCAGAGCCTTACTTTTCTCCACTATTGTCTCTTGTGAGAAGTTTACTAAATTCTAAGGTGTCAGGAATGAAAACCTATCATCAATGCAATGCAATCCTTCGAATCTCATTTGTAGCTGAGCTATTACAATATCTAGTGTTGCATTGAAAACTTTTACTTCAAATGATTTCACTGGGTCGTCAATTCTATGGTCAACTGATAATTAAAAAAAGAAGCGTTTTACAACTCGTTTACGCTTATTTTTCATGTTACAAGTTATGTCCCATGACTGGGCCAACTGGGGCCCCCCATGAGGGTCGGGCCCCCCCATGCCGCGGGGTCTGCGAGGGCCTTATCGCCGCCACTGGTTCTATGTCATACCATTTGTCACATTACAATATATGTGCCTCTTCTCCTTTTTTGTTTCAAGTGTATAATAAGAAAAGTGCAGTACAAGGTTGCCTTGCCTCTGAAGTGCCAGTTTCACTTCTTTCTAGGTAGGTTGCTCAGATAAGTACAGTTTAGGTTGATATATATTCATCTTTTCTTGTTTCATAAATATTTACTGGCTTTTTAAGAAGGCGACCGCATACTGTACTTTGCTAGTGAGAGCAATTATTACATTATCTTGTTGTTGCATCCTCTTCGTTCACTTTATTAATTTAATAATATATATATACTTTCACTTATGAACTTACTTTAAAGTAATGATTGCCCACAATTCTACATCGGCCAGACGGGAAGATGTTTTTCTTCCAGGTTTTCTGAACATTTAAAAGCCCTCACCACAAACTACATACATTCCACATTTGCCACACATTTACATAACGAAAACCACAGTTACACAAACATAGAACACAACATGGAAATATTACACTACTTACCTAAAAGTAGAAAACTAAACACAGCTGAACAATTTGAAATATACAGATATCACACACTACAACCAAACAACACATTAAATGAACAAATACATTTTAAATCACATACACTATTCGATACACTGATCCACAAACACAATTCGAACCTCAGCGCCAATCCCTTCTCACCATCAACCCCCACCACACACACCATTTTTCCGTAACGGTTATTCTGTAATCAACAGTCAGTATTACACCCACTGAAGAAGAGAAACAACATCTCGAAACGTTTGGGAAGTGACAACAGTAAGTTCATTAGTGAAAGTTTTATATATATTATTAAATAATTAAACGTAGCCACAACCTCCCAAAATCGTCTCTGTACCGTAATTATGTGAGATAAATGTAAACAAATTTCTGTACTTCCAATAAATACACCCTTTTAATGTACACGAACAAAGTAAATTTACAATTCTTGAACAAAATCCTACATATTTCCTTGAGTACATAAAGCATAAAGCACAAACTTTTGAAAAACATGAGAAGTATGTAATATTAATGGTTGATGAAATCCATACATGGACAACAAAGGAGGCAATGTTGTTGGATCAAGCGCAGATAACTCCACACACGCCTCATCTGCTCAAGTGTTTATGATCCAAACTATTTTATCATCCAGAAAAGAAGTTGTTCATATTCTCCCTGTATCAAAAATAACAACTGACAGTTTGCATAGTATCATTTCAAAAGTTATTGTTGGTTTGGACTCTATAGGTTTATTTGTTTTGGCAGTGGTTACTGATAATAATGCTGTCAATAGCAAGGCAATGTCAAAATTTTCAAGTCCGTCCGAACTTAAGATCCAGTATTGTAATCCCGCATCTCCTGATAAGCCCCTTTTCTATCTTATTGACTCTGTGCATTTATTTAAATGTGTCAGGAACAATTGGCTCAACCACAAAACAAATGACAGGGAATTCGTTTTTCCTGACTTTGATGATTTTTCTAAACAGAATGTTGCCTCTTTTAAGACAATTAGGGACTTGTTTGAAATTGAAGGGGGTAAACTTTTGAAACATGGGTATGGGTTAACAGTTAAAGCTCTTTGGCCTACAAGTTTTGAAAGGCAAAATGTAAAATTTGTATGTCAGCTGTTCAATGACAATATAGCAAACAGTGTACTAGTTCTAGGAGAGAAATACAATCTAGTATCTTAGTTTCACCCACAGGTATTTGCACATTAGTCTTATCTGATCATTATTTATTATCTTACTCATTCTTATCTTGTTTATTTATAGAATAATCAGCTATTAATGCTGGTCTACTTAGCATGTCATTTGGGGTATTATGCATTGAGTTTATTTTGACTCTATTACCCTACAATTAGTTAGGTTTAATACAATCATTATGTCTTTCTCTTCTTTCATTATTATTGAGCATCTTTTTATATTTACAGGTCAGTGTCAAGTCACTAGTCATAGTTTATGTGTTTCACTATGTTTTAAGGTACTCCTTTGTAAACACTTTTCTTGACTTATATACACTTATTGTTCTGGCACTACTGGTTATTCTTTGTTCATTTTCTTCTATCCTCTTCTTCTGTCTTCTTAGTCCATGTGGGATCATAATAATTGGTGTTCTTGGGTCCTTGTTGGGATTATAGTATTTGGTGTTTGTATCCTCTCACTTACCATCTATTGGGTCATTGGAGTTAAATTGTATTTTACTGTGATTTTATAAGTTTTGCTCTCTAGGGCTCTTGTTCTACTTTCAACTGTTGCTTTTATTATTACTTTTCTTTAGTTGACTGGATAATCATATTAAAATACACTTTTCTTTATACCTTTTTCATCCTTTCTTCTCTTCAGTGTTACTTCCTTATTTTAAATACATCTTATGTGGGTATTTACCTGTATGGTGATTATATGTACCTTTACAATATTATAAAAAGCGGGCCTAAACGTTTATGTTTTTAATTTTTATTATTTTGAGAACTAAACAATAAAGTTAATTTAAAATTTTTTTGAAGCCTAATTCATTGTCAAATCATTGGCACCATTTGGTAATCTGTGAGTTAACTATTAAAGAAATACGTAATGTTTTTGTATGAAGTGTAAAGTGTATCAATGTACTACCGTATGAGCCAAGTTGACGCACTGAGCAGGGCTGGTTGATACATTATTAATTTAATTACAAAAGGGAAATTAAAAGTCGAATTTATAATCAGAGTAAGACCTACTGTAGACTACAGACAATACTGGGAAACAGATGAAACGTAAAACGTAGATAGTTTGTATACATTTATTAGTAACAAATGTAGACTATAAAATAAAGTAAAATAAAAAATTTTTAACACAAAAATGCTGTAATAAACATGCAAATTCATTGTAGGTCTAAAGCGCATCGTCAAAACAATATCCTAAAGCAACATAAAGTTAAACAAAAAACTACACTAAAAATAATAAACTTAATAAATTACAATTACATGTAGCCATCATTAATTAGTAACCTAATGCGAAGCACAATAGGCCTACATAGACTTATACCAAGCAACATCGGCGCTCACATTACAGGCCTACTTAGTACTTAAATAAACCATTATAACGCGATCGAACACATTTGTTATAAATTATAAAGTACTCAAGTAAATATTATAAAAAGTAATATACTGTAGTAGTTATCAAAAAGAAACATATGTGAACTGTACAAACGTTACATATTGTGTCGCATTATATATAGGTTGCGATGTTCTGGACGCGCGTTTAATTGATGTTCTGTACAAATTATGTCGTGTGACTTCTAAACTAAATTGAAGTATGGTAACAAATGTATACAGCTCCTCTCTGTCTGTGTACCTCTGTCTCACTTTCTTTCTCACCCTCTCTCTCTCTCACCCCCTCTCATTAACTCCCCCCCCCTCTCTCTCTCTCTCTCTCTCTCTCTCTCTCTCTCTCTCTCTCTCCTTATTTGTTCTATTTCTTTCCCTTATTTTTATTAAAGAATGAGCCAAGGAGGTTATGTACATTTACACCTGCCGGACACCTCTAAGGGTGCCTCTGTAAGAAACAATAAAATTTCTCAAGTGTTTATGAAATATGAAGGACACTGGAACATGGTAAACGCATAGTAATGTTTATTTGGCTGAGACAAGATAAACGCGAAACGTGATTACATTTCTGGCGGGAATGAATTTTTCCTATGGACTGAGGCGGGAATGGATAATGCATTTTGCAATCTGGCATCTACGTCACACACATCCGTCTTTTCAACAAACATTGTGCACAGTTTAATCTGAGTTGTGGTATCGCGAACTCAGAAATGGTTAATATACATCAGCCACTGCTATGTACAGTGATATGTGTAGTGTCTATTCAGCGTTAACACCACAGATCTCCAGCACAGAGACAAGATTTCTCATTCCCGTCAACACGAGTACCTACTCAAGGTCAAATAACATTCTTAATGTTTTAATGACACAGAAGTGTATGTTTACAAATCATACTACTGTTTTGGCTGACACATATATACACATCTACGTCTGAACTCGCAACCTCTTATTTATCAGCTGTCTTGTTTTTACGTTTCCACCAAACATGTTCCAGAAAATTATATTAAAATAATATGAATATTTTATAGTAAAAACATAAAAATAATAATAATAACAATTTGTAAGCTTAAGCATTCATAACGTAAAAGAGTTTTTCAACGTTCCTTTCTCCCCCTCCTCCTTAGACACACGCACGCACGCTCTCTCTCTCTCTCTCTCTCTCTCTCTCTCTCTCATACACACACACACACACGTACGCACATACACACACAAATAAAATACGTATTAGACTACATTATTGTCTGATGTCCAATGTCCAATCACCTATCGCAGTGGTCTCAAGGCCCCTTTCAGTTCCGAGTCTATACTCTCTCTCTCTCTGCAGCTATTTCTTCGACTGCCTGGTATTCTTCCTTACTTGTGTTTCTACTCTAACATGTGTTTTTGGAATCTCTGCTCATTTGTTGTAACTTTCATGTCCGGAGTAGATTAGCAGTTTATTATCTGATCTGTCTACAGTCGATACTTTGTCTTATATTTCTTTATTATCTAACACTACATCGTTGTTGGCCTTTTCATTCTGCGGATAAATGAAATTTTTCTTCGCTTGCATCTGGAAGTACTATGTCATCAGCATATTATAGATTACAAACCTTCTTACTTAACATGACACTTAGTCTAACTTCTTACAGAATATGACATCCATATTGGTTCGTAATGAAAACGAAGAGTTTCAACTTCGTTACTCACAATCCTGGCAGCTTTCTGGCTAATAATCCTTACACACTACATGGCCGAGATTATCGAACATGAAGGAGCAGACTACGTAAAATGACTTGGGTACCAGGATCTGATGGCGATCGTACAGTACGCAAATCTGGAAAACTGGACAGGTTTTTAACCATGACCTGCAATCCGAAATGGACAGATATAACTTTTTAACTTGGTGAAAATGAAAAATCTGCCAATCGTCGTGATAGGTTTCTGGAGTGTTTGTTGTAAACTCAACTAGTGATAAAAATGATTTACTAAAAAAATCACTCATTGTGAGCAGTTGTTATCCTACACATATTTATTATTGAATCCCTGAAACGTGGTTAATACACTACCTCATGCTTATCCTAAGTTTTGTGCGGAGAAATACCTGACCCAGTCAGTTTTCCAACGATTCATAAAATTGTTATCTCGAATGATATATGGATCTTGTAGAGCTCGTAATCCTAATGTTCCTTGCATGATTGATGGAATATGTACACATAATAACCGAGCAACATTTTACGTTATACTATTGAAAATAACAATGGTTTTCCAAAGTACCGGAGACGAGTTGACGGATTTGTTGAACTAAAAGGAATATATCATTTGATAATCGTGATTCGTTCTCTACAATCGCTTCCTAATTCTACAGTACAATGCTCACATCAATATTGAAAACTGATAAATACATGTATAAATAGGCTTACCATACGTCCCGGTTTGACCGGGATTGTCCTGGTTTGACGACCTGATCCCGGGGTCCCAGCCAGTTTGTCAATTGTCCTGGTTTGAAAATTGACGAGAGTAGTTTCCGTCTGGGTGAAGACGTTGTGCAAGCTAAGCTCCCGATTTTTGGTTAAATCAATAGAAAAGAGAGTTTGAAAGATTAAAAGTAATTTTTCATGAATGGAAAATTCAAAAGCTGCAGTAGTCACTTTGCACGAGTATACACATTCAAATGACTTAGGGAGCACAAAAATCCTAATGTGTGCTATACTTGCTTTCCTTCGAAAAGATGTAGAATGTGGCTGGCAGTATATCCATGGTCAAGTTCCAGACGAAGAGAAACTAGATTAATTCTTTAATTATTTCGTAGAACAATAGCTAGACAATGATTAGTGCGACAGGAGTTACGGAACTGCTACTTCCGACGTCATAGAATGAATAATACCGTACAAGCACGCATCAGAAACTAAACAGCCACGTTGGAAGACCACATCCAAGAATAAAAAACATTATCAAATGTTTATAATCTGAGGCAGAGAAATCTATTCAGAACACAATGTAATGATGGAGTGAAATTTTTAAGCTATGGAAAGGACGAAAAAGTATACTGAATTGGATAAACTAAAAGATATGAAAAAGATTCTGATGTTGGGATGTTTCTCAAGATCACATCGTCCGTTCTACAAGTTGACTAATAAAAATAAATAAAAAATAACCTTCCTTTTTAATTTAGAGAGAGAGAGAGAGAGAGTGAGAGAGAGATTGAGTTTGAGGGGGCAGCTATGCAAGTGTGTGTGTGTGTGTGCGCGCGCGTGCATTTTATAAAAATTGTAACTTGGTAAACGTAGTTGGTAACAATGTAACAGTACATAATGGCCCAATACCATAATTATGGGATTTAAAGGTATTTTTCAATGTTTTGTATTGTTTAATCATTAAAACACAATGGTTAGGTCCATTGTCCCTATATACGGAGGAACAAAGTAAATTCAGCAAGAGTACTATACCAAGGTCACCGTAGGACGTGCGGGAATCGTAAAAGGCCATGGCGGTGTTTGTGACGAATGACTTTAAATATGCATTGTGATTGGATCATAGCACTGTTCCGTCATAACCAAAAACAATGACGCACTGACTACAATACGTACAACGAGGCGTTGTCCAGTAAGACAAAGCTGGATGACGTAAGAAACACACACACAAGCGCAAATTTACATTTGCCTCGTTCTCAATTCAACGCAGTTCTTCAAAGGATCAACAGCGATGTATCGCTGTGTGATCAATTTTATAACAAAAGTTTATTATAACTAGAATCAAAATTACCAGTATAATAGTGGAGCAATAAAGGCTCAAATTTAATAACAGTATGAACTATAATATGTAGAATCAGTGCTTATATTTACTTAATAAAACTCAGCAGAACTTGAGGCGAACACCGGCCATCAACATGGGCGTCAACCACCAACAGCTAAGGAGCAACACCGAACAACAATAAGAGAAGTCCAATTTTACCATCTTTCTTATAGTTTAATGAGCTCATTGATCAAGAATAATTAATTAAACGAATGTACTTGTAATAGGGCGAATGCATGTGAGAGTAAGTGAGTGAGCTCGTGGCCGAGGGCATTGGTTTGTGTGTAAGTAAATACTAATTAATAAATGATTAAAGCTGCAGCATTATAACCGTTACAATGATCTTGATTTAGAAACAGAAAAAAAAGAAGTATTAAGAATGATTTTGGATATTAAACTAACAACCATTTTGTTTTGGTAATCTTATATGACATCATTTTGACCGCATGGTCGTGTATGTAAAACATATCTGGGAAATTAAAATTTTGAAGGTTGCTTTCCATAATACAGTGTCATTATTTGTGTCATCTTCTGTGTATCAAAGTCTCGCTGTAAATGAATCCTGGCCCCCTTTAGGTAAAAGCACATTTAAAAAGAAAAATATAAGCCCGGCAGCGACTGAAATTGGTAAGTACGTAGAGGTACCATATTTTGGTACTTTTTATACATATAAATATCAGTATATGTGTGTAGTAATAAATAATAAAGTGGGTAAAATCACAAAAAAATGCATTTAACGAATTATAAAAACATAAACACAATTGAATCATTAAAAAATAATTGAAATCATAAAAATAAATAATAAAAGTTAAATTAAATACAAATTTAAAAATAATAAAAAAACAAAAGAATTTCGAAGTTAGAAGACAATGTAGATGCTTTACATCAGCTGTTATGACAGGCGATATCAGTTTTTAAATTGGTCTTTTGTACTTGTACAGGAGAAAATGTAACTGTTTTCATCTTTCGTTTAAGAAGCACAACTTCAACAATCTTCATGTACAGGGTGGATGTACATACATCGTTGTTTGCGTGTTTGCAAATGGGACGTACTCTCACGTATCAAAAATTAATTACGTGTCTTATCTACTTGAGTGTTCGCAAGTGAAACGAGTTGCAAGTGCCACTGTTCGTAAGTGGGAGCACACCATCGTCGGCCGGATACGAAAAGCCGATTAATTTACCTGGTTTCTTCGAGACAAAAGCATCAACATGAATCAAAAAATTTAACTTGCAACCATTATTTTAGTAAAACGTAGATGATTGTGGGTACCATAGCTTAGGCTTTTAGAGCATAGGCTTGTACATTTATCTAGGATTTACACGTAAGTGGATTTACATTATGTAGCTGATGATAGAAGTTCAAATGAGAGTTCCTGGTCTCAGCTGGGAGAGTGAACTCCAAGACAAAATACTGATCCTTCAAATGTGTGTGTGTCGGGTAGGTATAGGCCTACTCTGGGCTCCTTAAAAAAGTTACTGCTAAAATAACAGTGATTTGTTCTAATTTTGTTTGATACATAATAAGGTGACGCCGTATAACATTGATATTTGGGTTTGGCAAAGATTATCAGAATTGGCACATTCAACAATTAAAAGTTTTGTACGAATGAGCAGAAAATAATGGTATTTCAAAGGAACTATAAAGACATATCTTATGGTCATAAACTAACCGCAGAAAAAATTACTATTGTAATCAGTATAGTCATATTTGGACAGGTGTAGAAAAATATGGAGAAGCCTGTACAGGTGTGTCGATGCTGATGATAACACACATAAAAACGTTTGTATGAGATTAAACGTGTGTATCCAAGAGAAATACCATTTTATCTACAACAGGTGGCTTCGAAATATGAATTTGGGGAGTTTCCTTTTATTTAGGGGGAATTGTTATAAGGTAAATAAATTTAAGTTTCTTCTTTCACACAAGTGACCAATAATTTTTCTGGTTTAGGCACATCGATTAAACTATTGCAAAATGTGTCTAGTTTCGATCTAATTTGACGTATAGGTTAGGATTTGATGGAGAAGTTAACAAAGTGCGAGGGGGCAGGAAAAGGACAGTGAGGGATTGTCTGTAACATTGAAATTGCAACAAGAAAAGAAGAAACTGTATGAGTGGCGATCGCGTGCATGCGTGTGTGCGAGAGAGAGAGAGAGAGTGAGAGAGAGAGACTGACAGAGAGAAACAAAGGCAGAGATAAAGAAATCTGTCTCATTAATCAAATTCACGCCAACAACATTCTTAATGTCGTAATGACACAACAGTCTATGTTTACAAAAGTACTACTGTTTTGGCTGACACATAAATATACAGATTTAATGTCTGTTGGCAGGCTGACGTGTTCATACTACTAATTCATTCGAAGGCTGTATTCACTCCTGTCTGTATTAAAATAATACAAATGTTGTTTTATACATATCACTATTGTAATAACGACTCGGAACACTAAGCTTAGTGTTCCAAGTCGTTATTACAATAGTGATATTTAGTTAGGTAACGGACACGTCATGGACAACGAAATCCAAGTTGTTTTATAGTAATAATATAATAATAATAACTATCACGGTTTGTAGGCTTAAGCATTCATAACATAAACAGTTTTCTACCGTTCCCTCCTCTCAAGACTTCTACGAACTTTTTTTAACCTATTGATTTTACTCCATTCTTAATAATTCCATAATTATCTATATACATAATATTTATAATTAAATAATTAATTTCTTTTTACAAAAAAGTCAACCCTTCCCACCCTTTTTGTTTTTTCATTATATAATCTAAATATTAACTTGATTTCACTGTACACATGCTAGATTTGGTAACTGAAAATTACCAAGCAGTTTTTGGTAACTTAGTTTTTTTGTAGACTCTCACCAGGGCTGTATTTAGGATCTGTAGACCCCTAGGCTGAACCTGTGGTGCAGGCCCTACCGGGGGTCTGGGGAGTATTCCATACCCCCCAGTAAAACGGGGGGTCCAGAAATTTTTTGAAAATTAACCTGCAAAAATCGAATTTTAGAGCAATTTTCTAACTAAATACCTAAACAGAAACATTTAAAGTTTATTACTAATTGTAGAAAATGTTACTGTACGGTATTTAGAAGTTAATGAATTGATGACATAAAAACGAAAAGAATTGAAAATCATTAAGATATTCAACACGATTTATTAACATTGCTATGAACAACTATATTAAAAAAAGAACACAAAGTTTGGGTGTGAAATGAATTTATTAGCAGTGTATTAAAAGACGATACTATAC
This sequence comes from Magicicada septendecula, assembly GCA_034769895.1. NCBI lineage: Eukaryota > Metazoa > Arthropoda > Insecta > Hemiptera > Cicadidae > Magicicada > Magicicada septendecula. The sequence continues at coordinate 47,769,364 of CM068376.1, forward strand.
TACAGTAAGTTACATTATTACAGTAGTGAGTAGAGTAATATTACAGTACTATACAATACTATGACACTAATATGTATGAAAATACTGTGTGTACAATTTACTACTAAATTGTAGTTACTACATATAATGAAGAAATTTGTGTTTGTGGTTGAAAACACAATCAGAATGATCAATATTGCACACCACTATTTAAAAATTATTCCTGTGCCGGTTCGAGGCTGGCGGTTACAAAAATTCTAGAAAGTTTCCGTAATTGTAACATAACGTGAGCCGAGGCAGCGGGCGAACTTTGGTCCGCGGTATGAGGGGAGCGGCACGGTGTGCGGTTGCGCGCGCAACTCGGCTGTGTGCGGTCAGGATTGTGTGCCGCGGAGGGCAGTCAACGCTTGGCCTCGCTCAGAGAATTGTCCCCCTCCGTCTCCGCTCTTTGTATTGTTCTACGCAGTTTGTATCTCTCTACATGATGGGCTAAAGAATAAACGACTCCCGGTAAGAATTTAATTATTTTTCATTATTTGTTTGGATATTTAGTAACAAGATATATGCTATCGTGTGAAGTACGTATTTATGTGTGTGCGACCTGACAAAGTCATGTAAGAGAAACTCATTCTTTACTGTTGTACGCAACGCCCTTTATATAGCCATGCCTTATTATTTTCTGTAATAGTGCGAGAAGTTTCAAGAGTCATTCTCATAGTAAAAGTGCACTACATTAAAAATTAATCACTAAAAAACTTGGTGCGCAGTCAAGTAGTGAACTGTGTCTGTGCATGTAGTATACTGTCGCAGTCTTTGATAATTAACTTCACAAATGGAGAATGAAGTGTGAGAGCTTCTATGTATGAAACTTAATTGAAGGTAAAACATTCTCAATGCTGTGAGTGACTTGCTGTTAAATTTTTTGGTCAAATAATGATTACTGCTCTCCACGTGGCCGCTTTAACCTGAAAAATTTTGTTGAAGCATGTTGACTGAGTACAGTTCACTTTGTATTAAGCCACAATTTAATTAGGTCTGTTCATGACTCAAAATTACTTATTCCTTGGCTGATTTTAGACTCTTTAAGCTGGTTGTAAAAACTTTTATTAATGAATATTGTGCTTTTATTGAGAGTTAGCTGGCGGCCCGTTAAGAGGTTAATTACCTTAACTCGGGTGTACATTTTTATAGACAGTTCTCTAATTTACTTGAATTCTTAGGGTTCTCGCACTAAGCCGGTTTCCTGGTCTGCTGATGGCTGAACATCTGCCCAAGCGGTGAACCATGCCAAGATCGCCTACGGAGAGGGAGACGGAGACGGAATTTCTATGTTGCACTCGCCAGCACGTATGAGGTGATATTTATGCTTTATTTCATTTTTTGGGGCCGGGCCAGCAGTGTGCCCGTTAATTGAAAATTACCTAGAAGCCATGGGACCACGTGTCCAGACTGTTTACCGGGAAGTTGAGCTGTGATCATGACTCTGAACATTATTACTTAAATTTCATAAGCTTTTTTATAACTCTGTTACATAACGCTAAATGCAATGGCTGTAAGTGCGGGCTGCACTGGGGAGCGCGCCAGAGAGATTTTATCTTGTACCATTTTATTGTTGCATCTCATTTTCATTTTACCCCGTACAAAATTTAATTATTGCTCAGTAGTTCTGTTCTGGCTGGAACAGCTGTGTATAAAATTTAATTTGACTATGGGTTTCACATTAAGGGCTGGGGACTTTCCTGGGGTTTTTTGTGGGACTTTTCTGGGGTTACAATATGGACTTAGTTTTCTCTGACACGCTGGTACAACTTCAGACAGGTCGAATGCCTGTCAACTTTTGTCAACTACATGTGGGCGCGCTCCCTCAGATGCCAGAGCACAACCACCTTATTGTATTCTATTCTTTTAATTGTTTATATGGTCATGTGAGGCTAATAGAAATAATTACTAATGTAATGGAAAGATTTTAGCTGATTTTGCCTCTTGCACAAGGGCTAAACTGATTGTTTTCTTAACTGGCCAACACATATGGGTTGACTTCCCATTTATAGCTTTTGCTGTGTTATTTTGACTATAAAACATGTATTCATCATTTTCTTTTTGAGTAAATTATGTATTGTCAAAATCTTCAGAAATAGTAATGCCTCAAACAATTAATTTTGTTTACTAATGTATATAGAGATTGATTCCTTTTTTTGTAATTTTTTTTTGAAGTCAAATAACTGTTTAGAATTTTATAAACACCTTCTGAAAATAGAGGACATAGTTTTCTCAGTTTCAATTAATGATGTGAAAGGAACTTGAGGTTCACACACTCATCTTGGGTCATTGATCAATGGAATGCTAGATAAGGGGGTGGTCCGGTTATTTGTGCCTCATGAATTATTATCATTCTTCCTGGGGGTTTTGGCCTTATGTTGTTCTACTGAACAGGTTGCCGAAGGGCGTAAATTTTATCACCGCGGGGTCATAAAATTGTAGTTACTCTACCTGGTAGGTGGGTGCATTCCAGGGGCATGTGTGTTAAGATTAATGTAATTGTGAGTTCGTGTACCTTATGTTCTGTGTGTGTGGTTATGTGTCTAGCTAGCCATGAGATGGAAGGGAATTCTATAATTATATATGCATGTGTCCACTGATGTATATACACTTGTGATGTTTTATATTTATACACACTTGTCATTCTTAAGATTTATACACATTTGTCATTCTTAAGATTTATACACACTTGTTATTCTTAAGAGTTATACACACTGGTTATTTTTTTTACTTGTATTCATACTTGTGATTGGGCACATATGTTATTCTGATTTGATGATGTTAAAGCAGCGCAGGAAGGGAAATAAATTGTTATTGTTCTGTTACAGCTGAGTTTTATTGCAAGTCCCGTCATACTGGACCCAGCATAATTTTTGTTTCTCTAGGCTTCGGCCTAGTCCTAAATAACTTGTAACCTCTCTTTCAAAACCAACAAGCAAGGAGGTAGGAAAAAAAAAATATTAAAATAAATTAAGTTGTTTTTATACACATAAAAGGAAAGAGAGGTTACATTCCGATTAGCGCTTTCAAGCTTCACAGCTCATCGTCAGATCAGGAATAGACAGAAAATATGTAATACCCAACACTTCACCCCTCTCCACCACCCTGCTCACCCACAACAAACTAAAAATTAATGACCCTTCCCCACCCCCTAAACTCTGTCTCACCATCTGTACAGTTACATATTTTTCTAGTAAATTCCTTGTGTTTCAGTGTGTGTGTGTGTGTGTGTGTGTGTGTGTATGTGTGTGTGTGTGTGTGTGTGTGTGTGTGTGCGCATCCTTTTAAACTACCCTCTTCCTCTCCACACACGTGGGTCAGTCACACACCCTTATTTTAAAACAACCAATTAGTACTATGAAATATAATTCTTAATCTTTTCTATCTGCCCTCTCTCATTTACTTCTTAATCATGTTATAAAATATTTCTTCATTATCAAATTTAATTTTAATATTAATTAAATTGTCTAACCCTTTTTCTCTTTCTTTCAATATTTCTAACTCCTCTTGTTATCTAACATTACAAACTAATAAACAATAATAACGATAATATTTTTATATTTATATTTGTAAATGCTACCTGTGTCAATGAACTTTACATACAATCAATTCACTGTGAGGGCGGCAATTGTAATATTAATTAACTCATAAGTTACTGTGAGGGCGGCAATTGTAATCTTCCCCTCTCTCTCTCAAAACTACTTATAATATTATTACATATATTTAGCAAGATATGTATGACAAATACCATGATTTGGTATTACTGGTACTCACCAATTCATTATTTGCCAGGCTCATCTTCTGCTTTTATACACTGTTTTATACCTAAGGGTTCCAGGGCTTCGGGTACAGGAAGATTTCGAAACACAGTGGACGACACAATTGATAACACAATATTCAGGAGGTTAACCATTAATTTTAATCTCACTCTACGTTCGTACATACAGCACCAGGTGTTTTCTATAATGACGTCAGGTGGCCTGACTCAAACAAAATGGCGGTTGCCTTTTTATATCTCTTGGTATTCTTTAATTGTTTTATTGCTGGATTAATATCAGTTAACATTACTGCTGCAGCTTCAAATTATGAATGAATAGAGTTTAAATTTATTACACAAACCAATGCCCTCGGCATATGTTTTTTTATGGCCATACATCCACTCTCTCATTTGCACACTCAGTTTTAGACCCATACATTTTTAATTAACAATTGAATATTAATGAGCTCATAAGATAGAAAATAATGAAAGGAACTTCTCTGGTTAATCGGTGCTGATGTCCATCCGTTGATTGTGCTTGCTGCCCATGGTGATGGCCGGTGTTCGCCTTTTTTAGACTGCCGTTTAATTAAGTTGATATTACACTGAATTTACATTTTAAGTAACTGTATGTTAATAAATCATATGAGCCTTTCTTGCTCCACTATAATGGCCAACATTTTGCCAGTTGTATTTAAATTATTGTAAAATTTTGTGCTCACAACGATACATCGCTGTGGCTGCTATAAAGAATGGCGTCGAAATGAGAACGAGGCAAATGTAAATTTTTGCTTGTGTGTGTGTAGTTCTTACGTCATCCCGCTTTGTCTTGCTGGACAACGCCTCGTTACACACATTGTACTCAGTGCGTCATTGTTCTTAGCGATGACGGAGCTGTGTTATAGCCCAATCATAATGCATATTGTTGTACTTCGTCATAAACACCGCCATGGTATATTTTGATGTTTTCACGTCCACCGGAGACCTTGGTGTTTCACTCTGGCCGAAATTGCGTTGTTCCTTTTTCCAGAGGGACAATGTACCTAACCATTCTGTCTGTTTAATAATTACATAATATAAACATTGAAAATACCCATAATTCCCATAATTCTGGTACTGAGTCAGTCTGTACTGTTACAAACCCCCTCAAGGAAAATTTTTGTGTCGAAACACAAAAAATTTCCTTGACTCATTCACACTTTCCTAAAAGGATCAGTCTAGATATGTCACCACAACCCCCTGTAACGTTACAAAAAAATTTATCATCACTTACCCTTGGTCCAATGATGTTGGTCGCACCCTCTGACCTTACTGGACTTCTCCTGAGAGATCCCTACACCATAAGGCCATGAGGCACTCTACACTCCTGTTCTGACGCTCCAGCCAGCCCAGGACTGCGGTCACAACACCACAAAACTCTGAAACATTCAATACAAAATTCAAAATAGTGGTCTGATACAGTTACATATCTACAACTGATATGTTCCCCTTTAGATGCATTGGTTTGTGTTTGGGGCATTGGTTTGGTCTTAAAATCAACAGGTTCAACCTCACAACTACAAGACTTAGACTACCTTGAATTTTTTACCACCACCTAAATCAATTTCTTATTTGTAAGAAAATAACAACATATCTATAACTACACACATAACACAATATATCAATAATTCTTTAATATACCCCCAAAATACCTTCACCTAATTAATTCTACAAATTCAGCTTACAACTATCATGGCAGATACTTTTATTATTTGAATTCTATTGCTCAACTTATAATCCTTTATCTATTTTGTAAATGGCAGCTTACTAGAATATTTTTTATCAATCTTCACTTGTAACTTTAGATTTTCAACTTTAGAATATACTATCTCTTAACACTGTTATCGTCATTACCCCTGTAACGACCTCCTAACCACACACTCTATTGCCCCCCAACATAATAAAACATCATAAAACATGGTACATTACATATTAACATTGTTACATTTACCTTACATTAAACAATTTAAATTTACATGATTTGTACCAAACTTTATCACATTTTACTATCAACAACTCTCTATTAACCTTTAATTATTTGACATTCATCAGACTCTATACAACAATTTCAACTTTATCCTTACCTTTCAGTTACAATTACCTTCCTTTGTTACCTCACCTTCCTACCATGAATTCTCCTTTTCTAACCCTTCTATCCTTACTCGTTTGGGTGACTCTCTATTATTCATTATTTTCTCTGTCTTATTTTGGCATCTGTCAACCTAACCTTACTACCCCCTTTTCTCTACTAACAACCGCTTCTAACCATTTACATATAATATGACACCAATATCTCTATAATAAACCCCTTTCACAAATCCCATTTAAAACCTCTGGCACCGCGCCTTTTTTGTACTAGTATGTGTGTATTCCCTCTAACCACTCATTCCCTTATCGGTTTCTGACCCTTTCAGATAACCCTTTCCGGCACACAACGATCCACTCCCGTCTCAACATCTCTCGTTGGACTCCTACACCAATACCCTTATTACAAAATATCACCATCAACAACAAATATAATTACCACTCACATCACTCAACTCTACATATAATTACTAACCACTGTGTCCCTAAAATATCTAACACCTCTTTATATTTTATCAGCATCTACACACTTTATTTTCCTAACTCCCATTAACTCTAACTAACTAATTCCCATGCCTCTATTTTATCCTTACTACCCAAACTCTTTATAACATTTCAACATTAATATACCATTAGAAATTCATCACTTATCTGCTAACAACACCTTTCATATCCAAATACATAATCATCTCCTAACCATTAGAAACTGAATTCTCATAATATCCTTTAAAATCATTATTAACTTCCTTCAATTATTTAAAATCGTACAATACATGTTTACATAAAAATTACATAAAATACACAACAGCAAAAATACACAAATACATAGACATCAATACACAAAAATATACAATTCACATAATCACTAAATCATTTACCATAATCAGTCCTAATCAGTCCATTTTTAAAAACACTGTCCACACAATTAAATGTTCATAACACAATAAACAATTACCCCATATCGTCGAACAATAGTCTTATCTTATATCTATATACATTGCTTATTATTGAATCTCTTATATTAACATCATAAATGCATATACCATTCAAATTTTCATTATTTTCCACAAACTCATTTAATCTGTCATGATTGGTCATTGTCCTGTCACCTCCAGTATAATTCGTCACAATCAGATAAGTTACTAAGTCATTATTTTCATTATCATCTCCTACGACTACTATATCAGCTTCATTACAAGGTAGGTACTTATTATTTTTATTATATATCATCTCTACACCTAACCTTTTCCTAAACTCTTCATAATTTTTCTTTACTTTATATATCTCAATTTCTCTCTCTCTCAAAACATTTCTCACCATCATACCAAGCTACACACTCTTTCTCCATATATGCAGGGGACTCTACTACTTTATCACTGCACCACCTGTGAAGTGCACAAAAAAACCCAGGGACCACTTTATTTGTAGACCTTTTGTCTTCCAAATACGCATTGAAGGCACTCTCGTCCTTCCTAAACACACGTGAAGTCTTTACTTCACCCCCTACTACAACATTACGGGAAAAATTTACCCCCTGCAACCCCTTTATCTGTAAATTCTCTCTATACTTTCTCTCTAATTCATCAACACTTTTTATCACTTCATTATCAAATTCTACTCCCATTATACTTTTATCACCACTCTCAATACTCACACAATTATTTTCTAACACCATATTTGTAATTCTATTATAATTCTCACCACTACTTACCTTGTCTTTATTTTCATTCAATTTGTCTACCTTGTCAATGTTACAATTTTGTTTCTGTATTTCGTTTTTAAATTTTTCTAATCTCTCTTCTAATTGGTTCAATTTTACATCTTGCATATTATTTTGTTTTTTCAATTCATTTTCGAGGCTATCAAACTTCTCGTCAATCTCCTTTAACACACTATTTTGTGTTTTAATCAATGCGAACAGGTCTTCTAATGATATTTTATTTTCGACTACTTTGGGTGTTGAGCTAATGTGTCTTTCCAGTAAAATGGATTCTGTCTCTGAATTTTCTATTTCTATGCTATTATTATTTTCTGCCATTTTGTATTTTAGTATTTTAAATGGTTATTTATCTCTATTTGTATTTGGCTACGCAATTTACTCAACTCGTATTTAACTATTTAACTTCAACAACATAACCTCTCGTTCATTATATATCGTCTTCTGTGTTTCTCCATCTATCTGTTTTATATAAATTAATTTTATATAAAGTCCACTGTGAGGGCGACCAATTGTTATCTAACAATTAATACACAATAATAACGATAATATTTTTATATTTATATTTGTAAATGCTACCTGTGTCAATGAACTTTACATACAATCAATTCACTGTGAGGGCGGCAATTGTAATATTAATTAACTCATAAGTTACTGTGAGGGCGGCAATTGTAATCTTCCCCTCTCTCTCTCAAAACTACTTATAATATTATTACATATATTTAGCAAGATATGTATGACAAATACCATGATTTGGTATTACTGGTACTCACCAATTCATTATTCGCCAGGCTCATCTTCTGCTTTTATACACTGTTTTATACCTAAGGGTTCCAGGGCTTCGGGTACAGGAAGATTTCGAAACACAGTGGACGACACAATTGATAACACAATATTCAGGAGGTTAACCATTAATTTTAATCTCACTCTACGTTCGTACATACAGCACCAGGTGTTTTCTATAATGACGTCAGGTGGCCTGACTCAAACAAAATGGCGGTTGCCTTTTTATATCTCTTGGTATTCTTTAATTGTTTTATTGCTGGATTAATATCAGTTAACATTACTGCTGCAGCTTCAAATTATGAATGAATAGAGTTTAAATTTATTACACAAACCAATGCCCTCGGCATATGTTTTTTTATGGCCATACATCCACTCTCTCATTTGCACACTCAGTTTTAGACCCATACATTTTTAATTAACAATTGAATATTAATGAGCTCATAAGATAGAAAATAATGAAAGGAACTTCTCTGGTTAATCGGTGCTGATGTCCATCCGTTGATTGTGCTTGCTGCCCATGGTGATGGCCGGTGTTCGCCTTTTTTAGACTGCCGTTTAATTAAGTTGATATTACACTGAATTTACATTTTAAGTAACTGTATGTTAATAAATCATATGAGCCTTTCTTGCTCCACTATAATGGCCAACATTTTGCCAGTTGTATTTAAATTATTGTAAAATTTTGTGCTCACAACGATACATCGCTGTGGCTGCTATAAAGAATGGCGTCGAAATGAGAACGAGGCAAATGTAAATTTTTGCTTGTGTGTGTGTAGTTCTTACGTCATCCCGCTTTGTCTTGCTGGACAACGCCTCGTTACACACATTGTACTCAGTGCGTCATTGTTCTTAGCGATGACGGAGCTGTGTTATAGCCCAATCATAATGCATATTGTTGTACTTCGTCATAAACACCGCCATGGTATATTTTGATGTTTTCACGTCCACCGGAGACCTTGGTGTTTCACTCTGGCCGAAATTGCGTTGTTCCTTTTTCCAGAGGGACAATGTACCTAACCATTCTGTCTGTTTAATAATTACATAATATAAACATTGAAAATACCCATAATTCTGGTACTGAGTCAGTCTGTACTGTTACACTCTCTAAGCTTCCTTTCAACTGTGTTATTTACTACTTTTACAATTTCGTATTCTTCCAAAGGATTAACAAACTTGTGGTTGTCTTCTATGAAATGTCTTGCATATAACGAATTGGTTGTTCTATTACCTTCTCCACGTTTGTGGTCAGACAACCTGCATGCGACTTTTCGTCCTGTCTCCCCTAGGTACACTTTGTTGCAGTCTTTACATTTTAATTTATAAATTCCGCTTTTCTGTAATACTGGAATTTTTTCTATATTCTTATTCCTTATCTTATCAAATACCATTTCACATTTTTTAATAGCTATATCTACTCCATATTTATTAAAACATTTTATAATTTTTCTAGTATGTGAACCTATGTATGTCAATGACCCTGCATAATTCTTTTGTTCTGGTTCTATTTTAGCTTTTTGTATGTTGACCCTTTTCATAACTTTATCCACTATGTTGGTGCTATAATTATTATTCCTTACAATTCCCTTTATCGTTTTTAACTCCCTATCTTTTGATTCGGTCTCTTTTAAACACTTCTGAGCTCTGTAACAAAAGGAATTGATTGCCGCCATTTTATATCTGTATGGGTGGTACGACTCTCTTGGTATAATTATATCAGAATACGACTCTTTCCTAAATATCCCAAACTGTAGTTTCTCATTATCTTTAATTTCTATGTTTAAATCTAAGTAATTTATTTGCTTACCTCCTATCTCTTCCTTAAATTGTAAGTTTTTATCCTTATTATTTACCTCCTTTATAAACTCATGCACTTCTTCTATGCTTCCTTCCCAAACTACTAATACATCATCAACGTATCTGGACCATAATTTTATATTCTCTTTATACTTAGTGGAAGTTATTAATTGCTTTTCAAAATCATTCATGTATATTTTAGCAAGAATAGGGGATAATGAAGACCCCATAGGTAAACCTTTTTTCTGTATATAAAACTTGTTATTAAACCTAAAATAGTTCTGATTTACACATTCTTTAATTACTTTCATCAACTGCTTTTTATACCTGTATTCTCCCATATTATTATCGTTTATTAATTTAATAACTTTATTTACCATGATATTAGTAAACATGTCCTTAACATCCAGTGATATCAATTTTGTATTTACATTAATGCTAATATTTTCTAATTTTTCTATCAATTTTATATTATTCTCTATGTTGTATTTTGTCCCAAATTCATATTTCTCTTTCAGTACTCTGCTAACTTCCTTTGATAATTTATAAATAGGTGCATTAATAAAAGAAACAATCGGTCTAATTGGTTTTCCTTCTTTATGTATCTTCACCTGACTTTTAAAAGTTTGTGCTGTTGGATTACTTTCCAATAAATACTTTTTCTTATTTTCTTCTATAAATGTTATCTGTTTCATCATTTGTTTTATCCTTGACTGGTACTTACTTGTATAATCATACTTTATTTCCTCGTATGGTCCTTCCCTTAAATTCTTCCGTTTTCTTTATGGATTCTTCCTTTCTCATTAGTACCATTGTATTTCCTTTATCCGCCTTCGTAACTATAATATCATTCTTCTTTATTTTATTCTTTAGCTTAGTTACAGTTGCTTTGATTTTTTGTTCATTCTTTGAATTATACAAACTTTTCTTAAATATTTTATCTACTACATAAAATAGATAAGAGTCGTATTCTGATATAATTATACCAAGAGAGTCGTACCACCCATAAGATATAAAATGGCGGCAATCAATTCCTTTTGTTACAGAGCTCAGAAGTGTTTAAAAGAGACCGAATCAAAAGATAGGGAGTTAAAAACGATAAAGGGAATTGTAAGGAATAATAATTATAGCACCAACATAGTGGATAAAGTTATGAAAAGGGTCAACATACAAAAAGCTAAAATAGAACCAGAACAAAAGAATTATGCAGGGTCATTGACATACATAGGTTCACATACTAGAAAAATTATAAAATGTTTTAATAAATATGGAGTAGATATAGCTATTAAAAAAATGTGAAACGGTATTTGATAAGATAAGGAATAAGAATATAGAAAAAATTCCAGTATTACAGAAAAGCGGAATTTATAAATTAAAATATAAAGACTGCAACAAAGTGTACCTAGGGGAGACAGGACGAAAATTCGCATGCAGGTTGTCTGACCACAAACGTGGAGAAGGTAATAGAACAACCAATTCGTTATATGCAAGACATTTCATAGAAGACAACCACAAGTTTGTTAATCCTTTGGAAGAATACGAAATTGTAAAAGTAGTAAATAACACAGTTGAAAGGAAGCTTAGAGAGGAGTTAGAAATATTGAAAGAAAGAGAAAAAGGGTTAGACAATTTAATTAATATTAAAATTAAATTTGATAATGAAGAAATATTTTATAACATGATTAAGAAGTAAATGAGAGAGGGCAGATAGAAAAGATTAAGAATTATATTTCATAGTACTAATTGGTTGTTTTAAAATAAGGGTGTGTGACTGACCCACGTGTGTGGAGAGGAAGAGGGTAGTTTAAAAGGATGCACACACACACACATACACACACACACACATACACACACACACACACACACACTGAAACACAAGGAATTTACTAGAAAAATATGTAACTGTACAGATGGTGAGACAGAGTTTAGGGGGTGGGGAAGGGTCATTAATTTTTAGTTTGTTGTGGGTGAGCAGGGTGGGGGAGAGGGGTGAAGGGTTGGGTATTACATATTTTCTGTCTATTCCTGATCTGACGATGAGCTGTGAAGCTTGAAAGCGCTAATCGAAATAATTTTTATATAGTGGTGTGCAATATTGATCATTCTGATTACTACATATAACTTAACTTGGAAATGGCTTAGTGGCTAATTGGTTTGCGCCTACACTTCATACTAATGAATCTACTTATAATATCTTCATAAATTAGTTGTCTTAAAATCTCACTTTCAATGCTGAGCAAAGCCAAAACGTTGAGCCTGTCTTCTAACATGGAGGTTCGAAGCCTGTTTTTGATCAACTTCAATTTTGAAAATGACCTTTCTCCACTGCAGTTAGTGACCATAAGTGACAGGTGCATTCTTAGAGCGACCTCGATATTAGGAAAACAATCTTTGACGTTTCTTTCTATGAGGAGTTTATATATCCACCTCAACTGACTGACTTTTTCATTTTCCTCATCATCTTTTTGAAACTCATGGTAAAAAGCCTTGAACTGAATCAGTTCATTTCCCAATTGATCGTCTAAGTCATTGTTATATGTTTCTACTAAGTTCTGAGCTGCTGCAATTATCTCTTCATTAGTAAGTGTATCCAACTTGTTGAGAAACCCAAAACGGGTATCAAATAGTTTGTATGCCTCAAGCTCTGCCGCAATGAAGATTCAAATTGATCTATGACAGGAAGGAAACTCTGGGTTCGAAATTTTTCTGATGGCGTCAGCTTGACCTTCTGGTGCTTGGACTGGGGCAGTCAAGAGATGCCAAACGCATGTTTATTTTGCGGTTGCGCCGTGTTTCACTCTCATACTCAGTGCAATCAGTTAACTCAGCAGCTTTCACCTCATATTCTTTAAAGCTATCCCGTTTTGTTCCTATGAAGCTTGTTAGCGATGTCAGTGCTGAGGCGGCTGTGTTCACGTTCAATCTAGGGTTCTGCAGAGTTTCACTAGTTTTGTTTACTTGTCCCAAGATATCATCCCAAATACTGTGTACAGTTTTACAGTCACATAGATCACCGTCACAATTTTGAAGTGCTGTGGCGCCCATTTTTATGCAGTAATCTATATTACCTTGTGTCATAAACTCCAGCCACAATCCAATGTCATTTTCCAAGCAAACATTTTCACTTAAAGCAGGTCCAAGAGAAACCCCCTTTAGTTCCCATGCGACGCCAAGTGATCGAGTTTCCTGAATGCTGACTCACTTATATCAGTTGACCACTGAAGAGTTCACCCTTATTAGTCCACACGAAATAACTGCATAGATGTCTTTTATGATTATAAGAGAGATTATAAGCACCACGGTATTAAAACAAAGACATTTTTTGTTTTAGTCTATTCAAAATTAAAATTTTCAAACAGTTTTTTTTTGTGGTGCGGGCCCATAGGCTGCAGCCTAGATAGACTGCGCGTAAATGCGGCCCTGACTCTCACAGGTTAATTTGCAAGCAGTACTACTTCACACTGAAAGTAAATGGTCACCAATCCCTTCAGTTTATACTGCTTACATGTCGGAGTCATGTGATAGTATGAAACTTTTATTGAGCAGAATTAAGTATGACGGATATTCGTGGCATACCTATGGAGATGTGAAAGTAACGTAGTTTTACTTCGATTGCAGTTTGGATTCACTAAATTCTGTTGCCTTCTGTGCGAGCGGGTAAATTCTATGCAGGAATGGGAAAATTATTATGTAAAAAAAGCAGTGATTATTAAAGACAGAGGCACTGAGTGTAGGAGATCAGACCGTTGTAGGTCAAGTACTAGTAAAACCTGGAAAAGCTTATTATCCACTACTACATATTAAGTAGGTTTAATGAAAATTATGTAAATGGAACGGATGTAATTTTGAAACTGTTACTTTCCTTCAAGTGTGTACTAAAGTAAAGAATGTTACAATTTATAAGTTGGTAATTACACCAGGTAGGCTTAAACAGGTAATACTAACAACCAGTAGCCTACTGATTCGAATGTGTGTGTGAAGAGGGCTTTTGAGTCGATAATAACGCTATTACCTACTTGACACAGAAATTCCCGTGTCACCTGCATTTTGTATTATGCAAACGTTCGGAGGATGTAAATTTTTCAACAACATTGTTGGAGTGCCAACCTTTAGAATGAACCGTTGTGGCGGAATGCAAGATTGATTTAAAGAATTCAAAAATTCTTGGAGAAAGTACACTATATTTTCAATATTAAATACAGTGTTAATAGATTCTTCGTACTTTTTATTATACCCATTAAAATTTTTCCAAACTTGTATCATTATTTTCCTTCACAGATTCGATTCTTTGGGAATAACCACTTGTAATTTTTATCAAGTAAACACTTGACGTTTTGCACAGATTTTAGCAATTAATGCAGTTGTACTATTTACTATGTCCCAGTTTTTTGTCAATTTCTGTGAAGCTATCGTCATTAGGAACACTACCGTCACCGAGGTGCAGTAAGTTTGTAGAAAAATCACCATCTCCTCCTCCTAAATGGGCTCTCATATTGCTTTGCAAATTTAGTCTGAATAGCATTCCACATCGCCAAGGACTTTAAACACACTGAGACAATATCAGCGCGGGTTCCTCTTGCAGTTACCGGTAATCTCTTACGAGAATCCTCTGAAATAACAAAAGTTATGCTACCCACTAATTTGTTATAATTTCTTAAGTCTTGGAGAGTTTGATTGACCGTTTCTATACAGTCCACAAATCGCCTTCGTTTTATCGTTCATGATTAGTTTCCGTTTTGATCACTCTTTCTTTTGTCATGCCTCCTCTTCAATACGAATTGCTTTTTTAATAGGAGTCAGTGAGAATACTTGACTTTTTCTTCTTGGCGCATTTTTATTTTATTTTTGCAGTCGCTTTCGGATAAGGGCAAATTTATTCTGGTGTCAATTGTGATAAGGTATTAGCAGATGTCTCGTTTATTCCCGACGTGGGAGGTCCGGCTACTGCGGTCTCTTGACAATCTTTTGTTGGTGTTAATCTTCCTTCATAATTACTTTTGTCTCCTATCTCTCTGTCAATTACAGGTGAACACAGAAACTCTTCGATACTGAATATATTTTCATTTAATGGCCAAATTCCAGTTGAACTAAAACCTGCTGTCAGTTAGATGGTGTAGCTGCCTTTGAAAGAGTATCTTTTGCTAGCCCAGGCATGTCATATAATGTCATGGTTTTACCTGGGTTTATTGTCATCCAGCTCTCAGCGGCTGCACTGAAACAGGCCATATAGACACTTGTCTAATGGATGAAGTCAGATTGTAACGGGTATGAGGTATAAACTGTTTCATAAATAGTAAAAAAAGAGAGGCTGTAATTTATCTTGATGGATGTGCTACTCCAATACAACCTGCAGGTCCATAAATAATCAAAGTGATATCTACATAACACTCTGGGGATAACGATAAGTGGTGGTTTCCAGCTGCCATCTATGAAAATACCACTGGTTTCACCCTTTTCCAAAGGGGTAACCCTACTGACTTGTTTATTTCCCTTCAAACTAACAACTTTGTTAGGACAGTGCACTGTTGTTATGCTGCCTGGTTTCCTTCACATTCCAAATATTGTGACAATAAAAATGAAGGCGACTTATCACAGAATTCCAATATTGAAGAAAGTTTTATGTTATGTTTATTAAAACTAAATGCTATTGCAAAACTTGTTGCTTCAGCCTCTCTAAAAGACAACCTTGAATGTCGCTGCATGAAGCCAGTAAAACAATCTTTTACCGGCCCAGTTCACCAGAAAATCGACATTATTTGCAAACACGTATTCGGAGGCTAACATACGAATATTCTTAGGGTATAAACCATAGTAACTAACAAAATAGTGCAGATCATAACACAGAAATCTGATTTTTCTTTTTGTTCTTTCCTAAATACAAGTTTTATTATACAAGTTTTCCTAGACAGCCAGTTTTATTCTACTTTTAACTATTCACATATTGTTTTATTCCACTTTACAGATACTTAAAAAAAAAAAGTCTGTCTTTTCAAACTTAGATTGTTTTTTTATTATTATTTATTATTTGTATAATTAAAAGTTTTTGCTACAGTTTATACCTTACACTGACACGTTTTCCTATAAACTGTTAGTGTGTGGTATATTCTAAAGCAAGGTGTCACACACAACGGAGGGGTGTCCCAACAATCAGGCCAATAAAACGTTGTTTGCTTCCTTTTGCATCCACCTTTTCCTTTCTTTTTACAGGAGGACGGCATAATGCTGCATATAACACAGTTAGGTTTATGAGTTTTATCTTCAAATTGTGTTGCAAAATGTCGTCCTACAAGTCTTTCATTACTCGCAATGCTGATTTTTCACCCTTTCCTCTTGTGTGTGCTTAACTTTTTGTAGTCACTTACAAGTCCATCTATTACCATTTGTCTAAATTCTTTGTTAGTACATACACGAGATTGGTTTTGCATGTTGTAGGCACTACAGCCATTTACAAGCGCAACTTCAATAATAAAATGCCAAATTGTCTGGTACCACTTTCTCGATCTACGACCATATGGATATGTTAAACAGTACTGGTCAAATTTGTCTACCCCTCCCATGTTTTTATTATAAAGAACTTGCACATTTGGTTTATAGACGCTTTGGTTACCTTTTTTAGACCGGAAGTCAACTTCTGTAATTCCAATATTCCCAACAGTAGATATCATACTTACTTTACCAGTATCTTGCCAAGAACATGCTAAATAAAATCTGACTCTGGTTATTAATCCATATGTCTGGTAAGTCTCCTATCTTCTTTTTTATATTTTTCATATCCTGTGGAAGTCCTTTTCGATTAACACACACTGTTCCACATGCACTAAATCCCATTCCTTGCAAGTCTCTAAATAAATCTACACTGGAATAAAAATTACCAAGATAGATAACATGACCTTTATTTTGAAGTCCTTCTAACAAAGTCTTTACAACTCGGCTTGCCAGTCCTTTTTCCTTCTGCCCTGTTTGTTTATCTTTCCCTGTGTACACCAAAAACCGACAGAGAAATCCTGTGTCTGCATCACAGAGCGACTACACTTTAATGCCCCACTTAGTTGATGGTTTTGATGGAAGATATTGTTTAAACGACAACCTACCTTTAAATTTTACCATGGTCTAATCAACAGACAATGCCTCCCCAGGTTCAAAATGGTTTAGGTATGTATTTTTGGTCATATCAATTATTGGTCTGACCTTGTATAACGGATCGTAACCATCAGTTCCCTTTGGCATCTGGTTGATATTATTATTAAAATGTAAAAACGATTTAATAAGAAAATACTTATTTTTAGTAAAAAGCTGCCTAAACCCTGGTGTATGAGTTAGCCAGAATTTATTTTCAAAATAAGAAAATATTTCACTTTTATTGCACAGTCCCATCCCTATTTCAGCAGCCACAAATGTTTTAATGTTGACATTGACCAATGGCATTAACTTCTGTCCATTTATGGACCCTTGACTGTGGTGGAAAATCAAATGTCTTATCGACACACTGAATGAAATATAAATTTGTTTGTTCTGCTACATGATCAAAAATTTGTTGTGGAAAAAACTTATAAAAACAATCAACTGGTTCAAGCCCTTGAAAGTCTTTTACAGCCCGGTGACCACTAAATTCAGGGATAGAATCAAGTTCTATCATATTTCTTGATAAAATATCACTAACGTTTTGCCAAATTTGATTGGTGTCACTGTTATTTAAATTATTTTCATCGTTAGACCACAACTCATCGTCACAAATGTCTACCCTACTGTCCGAGTCACTGTCACTCTCATAAAGCGAATCATCATCACCCAAAAGAAATCTGGATTGTCTAAAATTTGTACTATTATTTTCATCGTTAGACCACAACTCATCGTCACAAATGTCTACCCTACTGTCCGAGTCACTGTCACTCTCATAAAGCGAATCATCATCACCCAAAAGAAATCTGGATTGTCTAAAATTTGTACTATTTGTGTGTCAGTAAGTGGTGTATGCGCCATTATAAAAATATTAAAAAATTACAACTAAAACTGTACCTTAAAAAACAAAGAAATTCTCAAAACGTCACTATAAGGTTAACAAATACGAAATTGTAAACATACGTAAAATGAAACACTACACCATGTATACGACACACAACACAAAATTCAGTATATATGTAATATTATAAGGTAAAAACCAACAATTATGCACAATATGAACAAAATAATGAAATTAAACAAACCAAAACACAGCCGTAAACAAACACTTGCATCTATGAAAATCAGCTGGCCCAACAAATCAGCTGTCACACCTCGTAGTTTCAGGGCCGCCACAAGAGCGCAGCACCATAAAATAATGTGAAACTATGTTTTTATGCAATACGGGACTATAGTCGAATAAAGCAGCCAACGGAAACAAAAATTGGCTGATGTGGACTAAAGTCGAATTAACCACGTAAGGGTATGATACGTCAATTCGACTACAGTCGAATAAAGCACCGAAAGGGTTAATAGTTATAGAGAAACATAACTTGCCCTCATGCTGCCACATTGCTTTTGTATTAGTATGATTCAATTGTACACTTACCATGGATCCAACAAAGTACATAGATGTAAACACCCATAGCAAATTAGTGACAAAAAGGTTGCTTTACACGTTCTAAAATACAAAAGGGAACAAAGACTCATTTTACTGTACACTGCTATAATCAGACTGGAGAGCACGTACTACAAGCTATAACAAAAACGTTATACAGTTGCAGAGGTGCTGCGACTAAGGGACACTTGAAGAAGTACAACGTATCAACTTATGTCTCTCTGCTCTCCCCTATATGGTAATACTGTCTTATAATAACTGTTAAACAAATCAAATGTATTGTATACCTTTATATGTGTATTTATACACAATATATCATAAATGTTTTTTGTGGCAAAAATACCTTTATATGTGTATTTATACACAATATATCATAAAAGTTTTTGTGACAAAAATATCTGTCAAATTTTTGTATGTTGTAATGGTACATACAACACTACCAACACCAGCGTACCACAAATAAGTTGAAAGCCACTACAATTAAGAATACCTATAAGGTCAAGCATACGATCATGGATAAAAAAGGAAGTATCATAAGCCAAAACCAAGTGAATTAAAATGAAGAAGGAATTACCAGTGAATGTGCAACTAAAGAAGATAAAGCAAGACTAACGATGAGACGACATACATAATTACCCAATAGATCAAACAGTGAGAAGGAAACCCATGAAAGACAAAATCAAGAAGAAACCTTTTAACCGTGAGAAGGAAACCAGTGAAAACAATGCCATGAAGAAACTTATTAAGAGGGAGGAAGGAATCTGTGAAGAGAAGAATAAAATATCCAGATCAAACACAAAAAAGGGAGATAACATGAATTATAATGAACTAACATATGCCAATCAGTGGCGAAGTTACATGGAGGCAATTGAAGGAATGCCTACCCTAAAAAATTCTGTAGAATAAAAATTATAAATACGTATGAACTACATAACGTAAAGATTATACATTGTTACCGCGACTCGTATTTATTAGGCTGAAACGTACTTTACTGAGCGACCGCTAGATGATGACAGGTGAGACTTGGTATAGCTCGTTTAAAGCGAATGAGGCAACCTGAACTTGCCTCAGTGTTTTTTGTATACATCGTATGTAAGCAATGTGCCGATAGGGAAGTGAAGGGAGGGGGATTGTCCCATGCTGTACACGTTGAGCTTGAGGCATGCCTCACTTCTGTGGTCCAAACATTCAAGTTAAAGCGCGCTGTGTTGTTTATAAGTGTGTTTATTTTATGCGGTTATTAAAAGTGTCCCTGTTATTCCGCTGAACTAACAGATGATCAAGATTGTTATTTGAGTTATTTGTAACATTAAACATATATATAGAAACTAATCAAGTTTAAAAATTTGAAGTTCAATCAGTTGTATTATTGTGTGTGACTAATACAAAGATTGTTCAATAGAAACATGTATAGAGCTGTAAAGCATTTTTTATTCAACGATTTTAAAAGAAGTCACCATTAACATTAAGACATGAGTTCCACTGTTGCACCAACCTGTAGATTCCCTGCTAGTAAAATTCTTACAGCTGTTTGTGGAACCACTCGCTTACAGCAAACTCTACCTCAGCGTCGATTTGAACCACCATCCTTTTAGTGATTCCTTAAAAAAAATTTAAGATAAGATTTTTGCCTACAAATTCATTAACTACTAGCTTCGCCACTGATGCCAATAAAAGAATAATTAAAAAAGAAGAAGGAATAAATGGAATAAACAACATGATTTAAACCCCTAAGCTGTAAAAAAATTGACACTGACCAAAACGTATTAAGTGAATACCTTCCTTGACAATGTAATACAAACAATAATCAATAAGAATGAATTATTGAACATAAAAAGTAACAAAGAGAATGAATAACAATAAGATAAGTTCTTAGCTAAATGATGTGTAGACATGAAAAGAGGACTATGTCCAAAACACCAATGACCAATTGTAAAGTGGAATTGATATTAGAAATAACCACTATTTACCAATAGTAAAGACTGTAAAAGATAAACAAAATGTAATAATAACCAACAGATATACCAGTACTACATAAAGTCAAATAAATCAAATGTAATACAGAAATACAAAACCGACAGTAATCCATTGTTGCATATTTAGAATGTAACATAACCTAATCTGGACAACTAGTTTTCACTAAAACTATAGAAAAATAAGACCAAAGCAATGTTAAACTAAAATGTATTATAATGTGACATAAATAGATAATATAAGGAACAATTTTTGTAAAACAGATAATGTAATAAGTAAATATAAAAGCTGTATTAATGTGATTTAATATAACTATATGCTTGCCATAGAATGGATGCATGATGAACAAAATTATCTTGTAAACTTATCATAAAAGAGTAGGAACTCGACTAACAACATTGAATGAGGCAGAATACTATTCGAATAAGTAAATTCAAGGATTATAGCCACCCAAATACTAATAATAATAATAATAATAAAATAAACCATATTGACAGCTAATCTTGGTAACTTTAAACCAAAGCAATTATCAGTATAAATGCAGAATGAACTACTGCACAATATTAACAGTGCTATCAAAACAATGATAAGAGATATTCAAGCAATAATGCGAATAATTTGATAGGATTACAACCCATATAAAAAGGTAACTTCCTAAAGTATAGTAAACTCACTTAACAAACTATAGTTAAGGTAATAAAACCACAAGATGAAGAAAAAGGACACTATCAGAAGTGACAATGACCAATGCAGTATGCATAGGCCATAATAAAATATTATTAACTATTAATGTTAGTATAATAGTAAGTATCATGAACATGTTGTGTGTATGTTAGTGTCTATACAGGAAAGTACCGAACAACTCACCGCAGCTAATAATAGAAGAGTCGACGCAACTTCTTCAGAATCGAACTCAAGAAATGGAACAAAAAACATTCTAAACTATTTAAACAAAATTAATAAACAACGTCAAAGAGTAAGTAAACCGATTTATTCATATCAGATTCAATAATAGATTGAATTGGGTAGACTAAATCAATAAACCAACAATTAATAATAAAAACCAAAACGTTAAGAAAAATAATAAAACAGACGATCTCGTCGTGCTAAAATGTTCATACACACTTTTTAAGAGAAAATTACTTAAAACTTCGAATCTAACAAGAAAAATATTGTGTCGAGTATTCATAATACAAACCCTTAGATATCAAATATGAAATGAAAATATAAGAACCAAGTTAAATGTATATTCTATAGCCGGCAGAATAAGGGAAGGACAAATAAAATAGAGGCAGGATATCAAGAAAATGGAAAACATGAGACAACCTAAACAAGTAATAAGATACAGACCTCAGGGAAGACGAGATATAGGTTGGGCAAGGAAAAGAGATGCCTTCAGTGAAGGCAAAACAGGCTGTAATCCTATACCTTGACATGGAGAAGAAGATTCATAATACTTAATAGCACACTTAAGAACAAAATATTGGTATGGAGAACCATACACGACTTCCATGTTCTAAGATTTATATTTAAAATCATTTTCGAAATGAAATATTTCCATTGAAACTACTTCTTTCTACTTACTGCTTCAGCCACTTACTGTGGTCACTAACATATACCACCTCACATTATCGTACTTGATTTTCACTGATGATGGAAGTCAATGGCACTGCCGAAACGTCTGGTTTTGCAGAAAACATTGGTCTACGGCCAAACAGGCCGGGAAGGAATTTTAAAAACAAACTGCTCCTTTGTTGCCAGTAACGTAGTACATATATAAAAAAAATTATCAGGTAAACTATTACGTTACAACAAAAAATGTTTCCGGTAAACTACCCTTTCCCCGTAACCGATCTTCACCAAAATCAATAGACCTTGAGTCCTCTGTAACTCAGGCACATGTAATTTGATTCTGTTTGAATTTACGGCAGTTATCGTTCGTCATGAAAAAATTTCTCTTGTTACAATATAAAATGTTGCCGGTAAACTACCCCTTTATCTTAACCGATCTTCACAAAAAACAATAGGTCTTGAATACTCTACAATTCAGGGCTGTATGCAAAAAAGTATTTGATTCTGTTTGAATTTGCGGCTCTTATTGTTTGCCATAAAAAATCTACAGATAGACACACAGACACTTTTTGAAAAATTACTTTTTTCATGTTTTGAGGGTAGTACAATCATAATCTGCAAAAATCTCTAACACGATTTTTTTTTCCATCACCATACTTCCATTTCCGTATGGAACATGAAAGTAAAATCAAAGTAAAATTCTGATGGCAACATAAATCAAATATTCTATCAAAAATTGGGGATATACATTTTTGGTAGGCCTACTTGCATTGCACAAGGAATGTGTTATTTTCACTAGGTTAGTGGTAAAAAATGACAAGTACATTGATTTTTATTACAAAATTTATACAAAACAGTTTCAATTGTATGGTATCAATAATTCATAAATATTAAGGATAATGAACAATTTATTTCTTCAGAGAAGATACATAAAAACATTGCAAAAATAATACATATCAGACAAATATTATTACAACAAAAATACCACACAGACATTTGGGCTTTGTTACTTTATCAGTAACTACAAGATTACATTAATAAAGTACATAGAATATTTATTTACAGGAACATAATTACAAAAAGTAAAAACACCTTTGATGAAATAAAAATTTGATTTATTACATCAAACATAACTAAACTCAGATGACAATATAAATGAACTAAATATAGGTTTTTCTGCGAGGGAGTGTAGGATTGATTAGGGGTTCAATTAGTTCAAATTATTAAAAAAAAAATAGCATAAACTATAAATAGAAAAACTAGACTGGTATGTTTACAACAAAATGAAAACTTCAAGTTACATTTAAGAGATATTCCGTGTCAAATCAACAAATGCTACAACCTGACCCTCTTAGATTTATTTAAAAAATTAAGTATGCATGTAGTATTCATAAATAGTAACACAAATCAATTTTTTCACATTTTTCTGACGAAAGGTTACTGAGTAATGGGTGCTCAAATATGTAAAAAAAAAAAATCAAATTTTTGACTTGCGCAACAATGTTGATTTGTTCACAACTTGTGTTCTAATTAAGCTAGAACAATGACATTGAGTTCATTTGAAAGCTCTTTTAAAGGGCTTTCATATGATATAAAACATAATTAGTTGAAAATATATATATTTTTTGTAAACACATCATTATTGAATTTACTGAATTTTGAAAAACTGTAATTTTAAAATTCTCAAAAAAATGTATGTGAAAGATACTGTTTTCCTCTACATATTCTGAAAGTTTCAACTTGGGATGAGCATGGGATCACTATCAAAAGTAATTTTATGTTTATCACGATTCTGTAAAACGTCATTCAGATCGGTGAATTATTATTATTTTTATTTTGCTACCCGTGAAAATTTTACAGAATCATAGTTGGATTTATTACTTGGCCTACAAAATTGTACTTTTCATACAAATAACTGTGTTTTAAAGCTTAGCACTAGCTAAATTAATAGCTGAAAATTAATAAATTGACCTACATATCTAAAATATATCCTAATACAGTGATCCAGGTTTTCCGTGTACAAGCAAAAAAATCTCATTTTAAAGACTATATACAAAATGGTTGGTTGGTGTGACTATCTTCCATCTGTTTAGTATTTTGTCATCGGATAATATTCAGTCAGCTGTTGTCAACTGTTGTTGAAAGTGACCTGTACATTTTCTTTTGGTGTGACATAGCCTATAAAGTGAAATAAAGTGATTAATTCTGAAATGTTGTGTTTTGAAATTATCTTAAAGGTACTTTTGCACAATTCTCACAACAGTGTATAAGTTTATATGCCTACAACCAGTTAATATTGTAACAAGACATATGAGCCCAAATATTTCAGTAACCCAAAATATTAACACATGTCAATAATTGAGTGAAAGAGACAAACCAAGTGTTTCTTCTAAAAGGCCAAGCATGAAACTACATCATCACCAAGGATAAACTCACAACAATAAGAATTAATAAAACTAATGGTAACTAACAAGTGAAATAACATTATAAGAAAAAGAAGATGCACCAAACAGTGATTGTACCACAGGAACCAACAACCCAATAGTTTTCGGTCAGTAAGGAACCAATGAAGACAACGAAGAAACATACTACGAGAAAGACACCTAACAACCATGGCATAAAATATAGATTCCAAGAGCCAGTCAACTATAGAACAACATCTTACCTGTATATGCAATGACTGAACAACTTACAGATTGAAGAGATGGACAAGAACTGACTAACTGAGATGACCAATATACAACAGATAATATTATAAATGTATAGGACAAGATATGTTATAAAAGAATGAAAGTAACTATACTGTTAACTGAATAGAAGCTGTGAATAAAAGCATAGTAACATGTTATGCATAGCACCCATGTAACATAAAGAAGTATTAAAATTGTCTCATAATAATAACAAATATTAGTCAAATAGTCAAACAATCATGTAAGATAAGAAAAGGCAATAACTAAAGAGTTATTAGTTATCATTAATAAAACCAAACTTGAGAAAATAAGGTTAAAAGAATGTAAATTTGTATCAACCTAACATACACATTGTTGGTACAAATGATGAAATCACATAACCTAAGATAGGTAGGCCTACTGTTCACCTAAATTCACATTTATCAGTAGGAAAAGTCTACCTAAACCAAAATGTTTTGTGCCTTAAACCAAGAAGAAATGATAAGCTTTCTACAGGTACCAATATAAGATACCCAAAATGGATTTTAAGTAAGAATTTAAGTAAATAAAGTGAACCAAAACCGACCAAAAGGGGATTCACTATGTAAAACTTGAACAAAACCACTTTATAATACCAAATAGAAGTAAAAGGTTAATGTCTATACCACAAGTAAGGTGTAATGCCACTATTGTAATAGTATAAGAATATTATAAGAAAGGACATAATGTATTATAATCGTAATTAAGAACACCTGTCATGTGACACCAGGTGTAAGTAATGTTAGTCAATGATATACACTAAGGGACAGACCAGTGTATAAAAAACACTAAACCAATTATAAAGAGACTACTATGATTAAACTATTGTAACTAAATAATAGTAGAAAGAGCTAAAAGAATACCAAATAAGAATGGAAATAAGTGTACACCTCGTAGTGCAAAATAGAGGTCAGAGAGAGTTAACTATATAAGAATACAGCAGTTCTATAAGGAGAAATTTACCTCCAAACTTATAAATCTTGCACAACCATCTGGCGATATAAGAGCTTCTACAACAATGGACTCTGTAACAAAGAAAGAATTTTAGCTAACAGAGAAAAATAATTATCATTGCCAGTATCAACAAAAGTGCAAATTACTAAATGTAATAATTGCAATTTTTTGGGAAATGACTTTATTAAACTAATTATTTACTTTATTAAGAACTTTTGTTTTTCCAGCAGCTTCCAAAACTCTTTATATAAAAAATAATATAAACAAACTTATTTAGAGCTTCAAACAATACTTATCTTAAAATTATCATATGATTATACTTTCCAAAGGAAGCCCCTGATTTGAAAGCATTGACACCCTATAATACTACTAATTAAAAATGATTCCAACTACTATGTTACTAAATTTTCTCATTTAAAATGTAAATGGTACTGTTAATAACTTTATATTGTTGTCATTAACAAGACAAAACAATCATTAATGGCTATTTTATCACAAACTTTAAAATCTCCTATAAAGAACAATCTCCATGAAATAGAACATTCCTGATGCAGAAAATTAACTTTGCTATAACACAAATTAAATAGGCTAACGCTCAAACAAAAAAATGCTTTGAAAACAAAACATTAATGAAATATGGTATGAATTCATTGTGCTACATTCAAAGCTTATTTTCTTAATTGATTTAAAGTATACAAGTCTAGTTTGTCAAGTAAAGATAATTTAGGTAAACCTAACACTACTTATGAAACAAACATTAAATCAAATATGGTAATGTTACAAAATTCACAAACAGAAAAAAATCAAATTTTAAATTATCTATAGGCTAAATTGCTTTGATTATATTACCTTCTCCACTTCATATGTTTTCCACATCAATATCATCTGATGTCGATACTACTGATGGTGCAATAATAGTCATTTTTTCCCAGTCAATTCTGGAACGTTCAGGAGAAACCTGAAAGATCATTACAAAACTCATACATAAATTTTCACTAACTTAATAATTAAGAATATTAAGCTAATAATTATGAGAATAATTTATTTTCTTAACCTAGCACAATATTTGTAGGTTAGCACTATGAATTTACAAAAAGTTAATGGATTTTGTGTAAATTTCTAAAAAAATTAAATTTACAGCATAATCTAGTAGTTATTTTATAGTAATCTATTTTAATTTAAATGAACTCAATTCTAAAAGTTAAAAACAAACTTACATTCTGCAGATCCTCTTGTTGCTCAGCTAGCACTATTGGTTGGTTACATCCCTGCACTGAAGATTCCTGAAAAAGATTTCTAATATAATCATACAAACTCGAAAAACAAAAACTGTTCAAATGATTAACATTGAATAATATAATCCTGATTATAACGGTATTATAACTAGCAAATACATTACGGATAATTCATCCATACTCTGTATCATTTAAATCTACTATTAAGTATAACACACCCCATAAAATATTTTAGAATATTAAGATATTAAGTTTTTAAAATTTCATGTGATATTAGTTGAGTATCATTTAGGAGGTTAAACAATATAAATACAATTCTACACATTAAGTTACAGATTATAAATACAGATAATAAGAAATTAAATAAAAATAACACTATAGGCCTACATCAATTATCGGGTTTAAGAACCTGCTGTAAGCAATGATAATATTAGTTTAGTGAGCTTTAATCAGACTTGCATGCAATAATAAATTTTACATAAGATACAAGAATGATGCTTTCTTTAGTCACCAGCATTACCTTTTCTGTCTGCAAGTTAATATTATAAAATTTAAAAACAGCACAATTTTATTAAAAAATTTAATCAAGATTAAAATGCATGTTTAAGTCAAAAATTAAAGAAGTCACAGTTCAAATTCTCTTTTCACTTTTTCTTTTACCTGACAAATGTTAGCCCTTAATTTTTAAAGCAGAGCTGTGTTAAAACAAAATTTTTATTACAAATATATTACAATTTAATGGACTCAATGGTATGAAAGTAACTATGTGTACAAAAAATTACAACAATTTGCTTCAGTGAGGACATAGTACCCATAGGCCTATATTATAAATTTTGTTATATTAGGTCTTAAAATTAACCTTAACTTACTAAGTCATATCTGATTAAGTAATTACGTTTCTCTGAAAAATGCTGAATTTGAAAGTATATTTAGAGTAATATAGCTCGACTGAAGAATTAAATAAAATATGTAAGTAGTTAAATACGAGCAGAGTTCAAATTAAATATATTATGGTAAGTCCTACCATCTTGTGTTAGGTAGGACTACATTTTACAAATAAAATAACTTACAAATTGGATACATTACACAAATATAGGTAGGCTAGAGTAGACAAAATAATTGTCAGACTTACAGGAGTATCTATAATAAAGAAAAAATGTTTAATTAAATTGCAGTCGGTGCCCTCACAGGGACTTTTTTTTAAAAATGAGTTAATTACCCCTTGGGTAATTATGAAAATTCTCATCAATGCTGATATTGCGCTGATATATTTTTATTCTATTCTTCTATGTTATATAAACACGAGAAAAATAATTTTAAATGGTGGTCGAACCTATTTACGGAGACAAAAAATTAAATTTTTACTCCCATAAGAACGCATGGTGTTAGCCTAGGTATACTGTATTAATTAAATTAGAATGCTAATTTGCTCCATTATTAAATTTTGGACAGAACACAGTGATATTATGTATAGTTGGGTCTATAACAGGTAGTGTTCGACAAAGTAATCTAGACATTCATACATAACCTAACACACCTAATTTGCTACAAACAACGGACAACATACACTAAATAAATGATCATCTTACCTTTCATTATTATTCCTAGCGCCTCCAACATCTTTTTACTTCGACTTGCAGTCGCAAACACTTCAATACGAACAACAAAATTCTGTCCCACAAACCTCAACAAACGAAACCAAATTACCGCACAGTGCGAACTAAACTAATGGCCGGTCGCATTTTTTTCGTTACACCAACTAAACAGAGTAAAAAAACACTTACCTCTGTAGCGTCTGTCTTTTGTACACATGTTAAAAATTGTATAGAATAATTATTACGAATGCCAATATGGCCGACTAACTACCCATATTTCATTATATACATGTGTATATTTCGATCAAGTTGTGATGCTTCAGCGTACAGCAAAAATACGATGTATAAAGTTTTGTATAAGTTTTTCGTACGCTGATACCCCATAACTTGGTCAAGGTAACTTCAACACCTAAAGATGTACATATATAAGTTCATCAAATTTGTTGTAGATACCGAGGGTAAAAATTGGCGTGTGTTGAAGAAATTAGGCAGCGCTAAGTATATATATATATATTACTATAATACTTATAACTATTTTACCTCAAGATGTATTTTTTCTTTAGGGACATGTTTCGGGAGATCCTGTTCTCCCATCTTCAACCTTCGCCCTCGATAGGCGAAGGTTGAAGATGGGAGAACAGGATCTCCCGAAACATGTCCCTAAAGAAAAAATACATCTTGAGGTTAAATAGTTATAAGTATTATAGTATTATATACATCAAGAAACGGACTGTAGCAGAAAGTGATTGAAATATATATATATATATATATATATATTCTAACACCATTTTTATCTAACACAGATATATTATATATTTAATGATAGATAAAATGTTACTTACCCGTGACTTTTTTTACTTTACCTGGGCGCCAGAACAAATCCCAGATACAAATGACACGGATTCAGCTCAGCTCAGAGCATAGAGACACACTATCTCAGGATTCGTTCAGTGAATGTGGATTTCAAGGGGAATCATTACAAATAACACTTTAAAATTTGTTGAAGTTTGTTTAATTAACGATTAAATGTTATTTTATTAATGTTCTTTCAAAGCTATGTCCTTAACTTAGCTAACCTAACTCTTATTATTAATGAGTGTGCGTGAAAAGTGAAGATTAAAACGTCCAAACGACCAATTGTTCTTATCTGGTTTAATTAGGAAAATTTATATCTCCCAAACCAGTGCTAAAGAACAGGTCTGCAATAATTTGCACGTTCAATACTACACCTCACTCTCCATTCAACACTCCTATATTACTAATCTTAATGTTTAAATACAAATTATGAATTTACTTAGTGTCTTTAAAAAATTGTTTATTGCTTTTTATTATTTATTTTGTTTCTTAATTTCATTGATCAATGAATCTATTTCTTACTGATTGATGCGTCTGACCGTAGATAGAAATCCGTAGTGATCCTCCTTTTGATGGTTCGGCACAGAAGAAATGATGTTGACCAAAACGTTGACCGATGATACTGGGCAATTACAGATGCTGTAGCTCTCTGTTGCACCGGTCACTTCACAAATAAATAAATTATTAATTAATTTTTAAATTAATTAATGCGTTGTTACACAGCGAGAGTTGTTATCAAACTGTACTAGTTCCTCTGCAAGTGCGAACTACTTCCCGAACGGTTTATTTAAATAAGACTTTGCGTGGTTCGTGAAATTTAGCGCGTATTTAACACACGTCTTGCTCATTTAAGATTCGAACGAAGAGTGCTTCATTCCCCAAGTCTGAGTTGGCGTCTCTTCTGAATACAGCTTTGTGATTGGTTGTTCCAAATAAATCATGCGTTTTCCATGTGAAACAATATCGAACAAGTCGACCAAACGCTCCTTAACAGGTTTGAGATGGTAGAGAATTACTGGCTAATTTCATACTTCCTCTGTTTGCAAATCGTTTGATTATGGGTAATTGCAAACGTGATTTCACAGATCTGACCACAGAATATTATTGCTTAGGTTTTTCTCTGTAAGTGTGTGAAAACACCTAATTCGTATCTAGCCTAATTCTCTAGTTATTTCTCTTGGCGTTCTTCTTCTGTATAACTTCTGTAACTGTTAATTATATTTGTTGATATTTTGGCTACTTATAGAGCTTTAATTGCTGAACACTATGCAGGTTTCAGAATTGCTGTATATTTATTAGTTTTGATGATTTGCAGTTTTAACTAATACAAATAATTGAATAAAAATTCATGTCTGTGCCGGCAACATTCGTAGCAGTGGCGATGTTAGACAGAGATAGATGTGATTATACCCTCTCTCTCTTGCTTATGCTGCTATACTCGCACAGTATGACACTTTCATATAACGATCCGATGGGTCGGCTTTATGAATCGTTATAATATATATATGAATTAATTTTTTTTGGAGAATTCTGTTATGGTCGGAGCAAGCACCATCGTTATTGACTTGGAGTCTTGGATTTTGTGATGATCCTTGATTTTATAAAATTCTCTGAATTTTGGCAATTCCTTAATGAATGATTTAATGAATTATACTTGTTTATTGGGTGTCGTGTATTGTATTTATACGAGTGTTATATAGTATTGTGTGTTGTATATTTATGGTAATTTTTTGGTATCAATGTTGTTGAGTGTTTTCGTGTTTGGTGAATTCAGGGAGGTTGCTCTTTCATCTTCACCCTTTCTCTTGGTTCGTTAGGGGACCCTGAGCCCACTTGTGGGAAGTCAAGGTTTTCCTCTTCTGTCGTCTGTCATGTGTTTGTGTTAAATTGTTTTTGGTGTCCTTTTTTTAATTATGTAAATTTTTGCGACTGATTTAATAATTAAATTTTGGGGGTAATAATCCTGAGTTCTTTATTATCCATCCCCTTTTTGGGAAGAGTCCAGTTGGTTCAGGAGATAATCTATTACTATTGAGCATTCTGGATCCATCAAATATGTACAGTACAGCAATAACTTTACGCAGTACATTCAACAGTGCTTTCTTCACAGGTGTCCTATCTTCTTCTGGAGAAAAATCTACTCTGTACTGGTACAAGCACCAATCAGTTTTGGCCACAAATGGAAAATAATTGGCAGTCAACATTATCTTGTCCCCAAGTTTCTCTGGTTTGGAGTCAACAGGTGCGGGCTGGGTGTGGTATGGTTCAATGGCCCCTCCAATCATGCACCTCCCACGCATGGGTCCATGTATACCATTATCCCCACTATCAGGTTCTTTTCTGGAGTCTCCTAAACTCATTGCCTGTACCCACTGTTGTAACATGGCTGCACCTTCTCCTCCTCCACTACGGTGGGAAACCCTACCAGTGCCAATACTCTGGGGAACTACTTCTGCTGTTGTCATGGTGGGACATGTTGTTGCTGTGGTTCTCCACATTGTTCACTGGGACGTTTCTGTTGTTGCTCCTGCAGTGGGGACACTGTTGCTGTGTTGGCTGTTGTGCCCGGGGATGTGCCTGCCCCTCCCCCTCACTCGTCCACCCTGCCGCTCCATTAAAAAACGATTGCCTCACAGAAAATACTAGTGTATAAGGCTGATGTCTTTGAAGCATTCTTGACATGAAGTCTGCTTTCTTTCCAACCCAAAACACGAAACTTGCGCATCCACACACGATCATTCGCTGACCCCACTTAATGAATTATGTAAAAAACGGGTTAAATGAGTATGGGGAAAAAGCAGCAGAACGCTTTAGAATCGGTTAAGGAGGGAATCATGTCTCCGGCGGTGTTAGGGACACACAATCAGCTCAGCCGTGGACATCTTCAATTAGTAATCACTAATTACTATTAACCTATCTTCAGGAAAACAACCTTCATGTTTGTTTTTGTATATAAAGATTGGGAATGTCAGAAATGAAGGCGGAAGGTTTTGTTTCCACTCGATTGTCTCGGCTACGACAGAATTCTGTCAATAATTACCAAGTTGTGTTATCGTTGGTTCGGTCCATACCGCATTCTGGGGTTTGTGTCACCAGTGACGGTGAAGTTGGGAGATTCAGACACTAATATAGAGAAGTTAACCACTCACATATCAAAGTTGAAGTTCTGCCATATAGCATAAGTATGTGAGTGGTGGTAGAAGGGTTGTCCTGTTTAAGGTATTAATTTGGCTCTTGGGTTCTCAGTTTGCGAGTGTGGGAGGCCTTAGAAGGTCAGAGCTCTAGCGAATGTTCATGATTCTTGTCTTTCTTGTTCTGTCTCTCGTCTCCATATGGTGACCATGGCCAGGTCAGCATGCAGTTACTGCACACTTACACACATACACACCCAGGCACATATCTTGCTTCATTTCTTCCTCTTTCTTGTTTTGTTTTCCGCTGAGCCTCTGTCTTCCTGAGTGTGGTATTTTTCTGAGATTCCCAAGGCAGCCAAGTGGACTGTGATTGTCATGGAAGTAGCCAGGAGGCTGTAGTTTGATGTGATTTTTGGGGCAACCATGTTGCCCTTTTAGGGTGAGGGTGTGGTGGGATTTGAATTTTTCCGGCATGATTCAAACGTAAAAGTGCCGCCTAACCAAAGCTGGCTGTGTGGCCATGGGGAGACAAAGCTGACTTGATCAGAATGCCGCGACAGTGAACGGCGACACGATATAGTAAGCCAGCCTTCTGTACAGCTGATTCCTTGCTGGCCGAAGTTAAGTTAAACAATTCTAAACATGTCAAATTTCTGTTCCTTTGGTGCGTTAGCAGAACAAGTTGTTCCTTCTCATTTCATCTTTAGCCTTCCGACTGGGCGTTTCGTAGTCTGACAGCATGGCAAAATACTTGTTCAACTTACTATGAGTTCATAAATTTATAAAGTGACTCAGGTGATAATCATTACATTATTTGCTGTTAATTTAATAAGGGGTTATGTGTGGTAATTTATGTTAAATTATTCTAATTTAATAATGAGAATGCGTGCTAATTTGTGTATGTGTGTGACTCACACGTTACTTCCAGTATCTGGGAGCATGTGGCGATTTTGCACTTAACGGCTGGAGAAATTTATAAGTAAATGAGCAAGTAGAAGTAAAAGTAAATGTAAAAGTAATTTAATGTAAATGTTTTGAATTTTGTAAATATTAATGAAAATGTGAATGTAAATTTTCAAGCTTGCTTATTACACAGAACAGTATTGCTATAATAACAGAGTTGTAGTGTGGATAAAATTGTGACAATGTGTGTGTGGTTTCTGTGTTCCAAGGCAAGAGATTTGGGTAGTTGTATTTCCTGACAGCCCACTACAAATAAAAAATGTTACAGGGTCCTCGCACAGCCGAGAGAAGTTGAAATGCGGAGATGATTAATACAGATTGAATATATATATATATATATATATATTAGTTGATAAAATGAAAACTACGAACTGGTATGAATGACACAAGAATTCAATCGTTTGAACACTGTATGATATTTCAACTAGTACAATATGTTATGATAATGAAATGAGGAAACACTAATAAAAAGTTTTTACGGTTTAAATGAGTGTTTTATTGCAAGTCCTGTCACTCTGGGCTCCAGGACATTTTCGCTCCATCTAGGCCAAGCGTCTAGTTTTCAAATTTTATGTAATGGCCGTAACTGGGGCCGTGACAAATGCTGAAGCAAAAAGTAGAAAGTAGTAGTTTCTATGGAAATACTTCATTTTGAAAATGATTTTAAACATAAATCTTAGAACATGGAAGTCATGTATAGTTCTCCATACCGATATTTTATGAAGTTCTAATGCAAATTGACTCGACATAGGGGGCCTATGTTAGATGATAACGTTGTGATATTAGGCTGTGTTTGTTTACTGTAAACAGCTGCTGTGAATAACAGGGTGGCAGAAACAACTCTTTCTGAACATTCTGGTTACACTTCTCGAGGTCTCGGTAATGAACAGAAAACAAAATTGAATTGTTCAATTCCGGTTTTAATTGACGACTTCTAATGTTATTATGGTGTATTTGTATTTTCTTAACTTTTCTGATAGTGTTGTGAATTATATACACACACACACACACACACACACACACACACACACACACACACATTATTTTTTTGTTATATAAACACGGATAAAATAATTTTAAACGGCGCGGTTGAAACTATTTATAAAGAGAAAATTAAAATAAGTACCTCACAAGTGCATATGCATTTATGTATGCCACGCCATCTTAACCTACCTATGGCAACTGAAAATTAACCCATCTTGTTTTACTTACATATCTTATATGCTGAAAAACTCTGTTAACCCAATGATATCACTGTGTAATATCTGATTATTTCACTATGGTTTTTGGATCATGAAAATCACAGTTCGCAATTGCAAGGCAAACCTTTTATTTTGAATACATTATACATTAATTTATGTCTTTTTAAATACATAAAATGTGATGTTACAGAAATTTGT
Source organism: Magicicada septendecula (assembly GCA_034769895.1). NCBI lineage: Eukaryota > Metazoa > Arthropoda > Insecta > Hemiptera > Cicadidae > Magicicada > Magicicada septendecula. The sequence goes on from CM068376.1 coordinate 47,804,507, forward strand.
TACTTACTAATAGAGTAGTAATCTTATTGGTTGAAACCAAAAAGTAGGCCTTAATGAACCGTTAAATTCAAAAATGTTTAATACTCATCTCTAGTTGGATTTTAGTGTGCACGCGCGTGTTGATCAAAAGGCGCGTTAAGGAGTTCATAAGTGTCGTTTTGTTGATTTTGGACACGTACAAGTTAGTGGCTTGCACTATTTTTTTTTACAGTGTACCGGTGTATTTATTTTTTGTATTTCAATGTTTTTGTGTGTGTTGTTGTGTGGTGTTTATTATTTTGTGCGTTTAGAGAACCAGACGCGAAAAAATTGAGGTATTTTTCAGTTTTGTAAAAAGATTAAAAAAAATATGACTTGGAAAGTCAGTGCTCTAGAAAACCAGGCACGAAGATCCAAATGGTTGAAATTGGGATTGACTTTTAATTGATGAAGGGATGGGTCTAATTTAAAAGTCAATACACTGTCTTTGTTTGGGTCAATGCATTAAATAAAGAGGTGCATATGCATTCATTTTATTTTCATTACTTATATAAAATCATTTTTTATATAGTAATTGGTAGGACTATTTTTGAGTTTTCTTAACTTTGTGATACCATTGTGAATTTTTTTTATCCTTCTATGTAATATAAATATGGAAAAATAATTGAAACGGATGAAATTAGGTAATTCTCTCTGAATACTGTGTCACCTTCAAGGACATGCCGCCCTAACATACGCATGTGCGCGCGTTTTGTTTTGTGGTAGACCGAGCATGTAGGGTGATGAAGCGAGCACGGAGTTCTGTCACATAGCCTATGGGTTCTGTGTTTCTCTGAGCATATATTTCACATTGTAGACAAATGTGTAGGCCTATATTGCCCGGGTGCGTGTGCGTGCATGCATACGTAGTACGTCCAGAGAACATTGATACAATATGCAGTAAGAGTTACCTTATGTTTTCTGTACGCATAGGCCTACATTTAATATTCGTGGGTAAACGTGTAGGCCTATATTACGTGCAGTGTGCATGTGTGCGTCCAGGTTAATTTAGAGCGCAAGTTGTAAAGAACTGCTGTGATTTCATAACCCCACACGTCATTCATTCATAAACGATCATTCACTATGGATTAGCGCGATATCGCCCACCTGCACTCTTCCCACCAGGGCCGTCGAGAGAAATTTGGGGGTCTGGGGCAAATTTTGAGTTGGGGGGCCCCCCACCAGCTATCACTTCCCACCTCAACGGCCTAACCAACCTTTCCACTCTTCTGCATTATACATTCTTTAACTTTTTAGCCCTATAGCCTATAGCAGGCCTACCCTCCCAAACGATTCCCTAATTGATACTACTTGTCTATTGTCCCTTCAACTATTTCATGGCAAATTAAAACATTTAAAAAAATTAATGTAAGTTTTATTAATACATACAGAGGTAATTTTTACTTTTATACATAAACAATAGTTCTTATTTTCAAGCTCTTTTTAATATTTTTTTCAAAGAAGCTGCTTTTAACTTACATCTTTCAGTTTAGCAATGCAATTTTGAAAGTTTTATGAAAAAAAACTAATGCTGAATATCAAGCTTAGAAAGTGCAAAAACCTAACATAGCACAGTAGTGAAAATTAAAAACTTTTTTTTTCTAGCCTTCATTGCAGTGAAATCAGTTACTACATTTTCAATAGACAATCTGTCGGCGATCTCGTGTTCAATACTTAACATTAACAAGTGATTTAGTCTGTCCTCATTTGTTGTTGACCGCAAATGGTTCTTAATCAATGTAAGTTTACTAAAAGCTCTCTCACCAGATACAACAGACACTGGTGCCACTATCAACAAACAAAGACCTGTGCAGATTTGAGGAAAGATGGACTCCAATCCCTTTTTGAAAAAAATGTTTAAAAGTTCTAGAGCTGAAGAAATATGACCACTTACACATAGCTTTGACTTTTTATGAACTTCGTAAAAAAGAGAAAGCTCAGCACACAGTTCATTTTTTTTCAAGTCTGAATGATAAGCTGATACAAGTTCTTCAGCTTGTACTTGTATCTCTTTGTCACTGAAAACATGTTCTTCTTTCAAATTCCCATTTCCTTCATTCGAACCGTGTTCTTGTTCTTCTGCAGTAGGTGCAGTAAATATCAGCAAAAAAAGTCTTGAATATTCTTATATTCTTTCTGCCAAGTCTTTCAGTTGCATCAAAAGAATGTCTAAGGCCAGGTTGATTTGTACTGTAAGTCTTTCTTCAGGCGATTTAAAAGTGTGCTCCTTGTCCTCAACACCTGTGTCATGAAATCTTGTTTTCTTCCGTAATCTTGATTCCTTTAGCTGTGGATTGAATTTTCAACTCTATAATTATGTTTTTCAGTTCTTCAAGAAGTTGGTGCCAAGAATTCCTCAAAAATTGAATATCATCATTGAGCCCTCTTATGCTATCTGTTGTGTCTGGTAGGCAATGTTTGGGACTTTGTAGAATTTTATTTCCAATTTCGATACATTTTAGCTGTTTGTATCAGACTGTGGTGATAATAACAAATTCGTAAGAACTCATCCACTCAATTAACGCATTGACGTCTGCTTGAACTTCAGCTTATAAGTTAAGTTCTTCCAAATCATTGGGTGCTGACAATACGTCATTATAGTGTTTGATAAGAGGACTAATTGCTTTTATTCTTGCACTCCATCTTGTTTTTGAGGTAGAACGGAAGGATATGCCAGCTTTATTTTGTAGAATTTTCCATCTTGCAGGGCTTGCTGCAGAAACATTTTATAGTTTTTGGACATTTCCAAAGTAGGATTTCATTTCAACACTTGTTTCCATTGCATGCGTTCCACACAAATTTAAAGTGTGCGCACTGCAAGGTGTAAAATAGGCTTGTGGACTTTCTTTCAAAACCCTGGCCTTAACACCCTTCAATTTTCCAGGCATATTAGAGGTGTTATCATAGCCTTGGCATTGACACAATCCAACGGACAATCTTTTAAAACACTTTCAACTTGATCTCCTATTCCTTCTCCTGTTTTATTTACAAAGTCAGTCAATTTCAGAAAGCTTTCATGAATTTTCCACTCTCCATCTTGACACAAGACATATCTAATAATAAATACTAACTGTTCACTATGAGAAACGTCTGGCGTCCCATCAATGATAATACGTAGATAATACGGCGTCCCATTTCCTACCATAGTAGTGAGCTGACCTGATTTCTTCAAGTATTGATTTTACAACTTCATCTGCACATACTCTCAAGAATTCGTTTTGACTTTGCCATGACAAATAGTGAGCCGAAAGTCTCTTTCCTGATTTTCTGCTCTTAAAAATACTTTCTAGGTGCTGAGCAATATCAATATTGTATCTTCCTACTAACTGGAGGGTTGCAAGAAAAAGACCACTCTCGTAATAGTTTTTTCTCGTAATTGTTGAATGAGATCCTCTAAATGGTAAATATCGTTTTGCTAAAAAAAGAACAGCAACAGCTCTCAAAATTTTCCTCCATTTTTCCTCTTCCTGCTTTATGCTTTGTTGCAGTGCTTCATCAATGGCCCCCTTTGTCTTGAAGTGTAACACAAAGTTCTTTCCGTGTAATATAATATTTCAAGTGTCAAATATTAGCTTTGTGGCTTTTAACTTTTTCATAAAGTTTTCTCCATTTGTCATTAATTTTACCTTGACATAATTGTGACTTATACATTTGCTGAGTATCGTCCTCACATTTAAAAAGTGTACATGGGAAACAAAAAACGAAATATCGATGCTACACAGAACAGTAAGAAGATTGTTGCCAATTGTAATACAATTGGTTCTTAATAAGTTTTTATTCCCTTTTGATAATTTTATAATAGCCTAATCATTTAATTGGAAACTGAGCTTTAATGAAAACTATTCAACAAACACAAAAGATTTGTTGCGTATCTCCACATCTGAACATTACTAGTGTATAATATAATATAGTGTTAGATTTACCTTGTTAGTTGTTACAAAAATAAGGTATACAGTTTGAAACCAAAAGAAACGTGTCTTGATAATTTTTCACTTTACAGTGTAAATTGATAAACTACCAAAAATAACAGATAAACTATAAACAACAGATATAGTTTCAAAACACACAGTACATTTTGCAATGAAATGAATTCGACTCACTCTGTTGTTTTCAGCACGTGAAGACTTTGTTCTAGTTTGCTGTTGGTTACAGAGTAACCTAGCGGGAATCAGCACAAGCTATGCAGCCCTGTTGATCATTGTTTTTCTACTAGGGTGCACTGAACTAGCTTATTCACTAATTTCAGTTTTGCTAGCTTGATCGTCAATTGTCATTTCCAATCCCATCCCTGATGGGATGCACTTAGGCATTGGGGGCCCCCTTTGGGGCCGGGGCCCAGGGCAAACTGCCCTGGTTGCCACCCCTCTTGGCGGCCCTGCTTCCCATTAACTACACTGTTTTCATTACTATGGCGGGTGATTGTGATTCAGCCATGTATGATTATGATTCTTCTTTATATAACAAAAAAGAATTTAAAAAATGCATATTTCACCTCAACATCGGGAATGTTAAGAAAACTCACAAATAGGGTATGGCGCTGGTACTTGCTCGCACTGTCAACAACAAACAGACCTACTACATGCAAATATTTAGAAACGTCACGCAGTTAAAGCCTACATTGAAACCTATTCTTATGGAACAGAATTAGGCCTATTATTATACTGTTCGCATTGTTATTAATCTGTTTGTGTTGTTCTGTTGTTCACTATTGTATATTTTATAAAATACACTCTTTGTTGCACAGCAGCCATTTTAGTACTCAGAACTTGTTTGGTGGGGGTAAAAATGGCATTATAATGGTGGGAATCAACGGCCTGTTATGAAGCGATAGATAGTGGGGAGACATTTCGGGTTCTGCGCAATGAGCGCATTGCCGCTCCCACGGTATTCTTTTTTCATTTTTAAATAATATTCATTTATCCCATGCTAATCAAATAATATTTATTTCAGAGGTGCGCTAAGCCAGTATTTGAAAGTAGTAGTTAAAAACTTTACTGTTACAAATACATGTTACCAGTAATGGTTACCGATAACAGTGACTGCAGGAACGTTTACAAAGTATGCGTTTCTGGTACCTGTTACCGCGTAACTGCTATGTTGCAAACACCACAGCACTTTGTAACACTAACTTTTAAACCCGTATTTTATTCGTGCTGTCTGTTTTCAAATACATAATACTAGCACACTGTTAGAGGTTAGTTGGGGTGCTTTTTACAGCGTAGAAGTAGGCCTACTCTTTTTTTTTACAGTTTATAAAGTAGGCCTACATCATAATGCTCCACTTAGCACTGCTGTAAGTCGAATATTGGCTTGCTACATTATAAACAAGATGAATACATTTGTTTCTAAATAATATAATAATTATGTTATAATAATATTAATTATTATATACAACAAATAATATATTTATAATATTTAATATAATATAATTTATAAATCAAACTGATTTGTAATTTTTTTATTAATAAATTACTGCTGGCTGGTTCTTGTTTAATTCGGTACAGAATACTGTTAATGTATAGGTATGCCAGTTAGTAAACAGTAATGACTTAAGCAAATATTTTTATCTCTTACAAACTAATTTTATCTTGTTAGTAGACTATCTAGGTAACTAATTGATAGAAACGTTATTTTTCCCTCCAATAACTTACCTTTCAAAGCAGAAAAAACTCATTTTGTAAATTTATTTACTTTCTTACTTTTTACACAAAATCAGCTGTGGCTTGCGTCTACTTTCGGACGTCATATTGATTGTTACCAACTGCATATTTACTTACAATGGTCCAAGACTCTTTTGGACGAGCTAGAGAGAAGAATGGTTATTCGAAATAAATAATTAGTCTAACCCAGTTTTAGTTTATAGTTTCAATACTTTTATTGATTAAATTTTTAATACCGGTATGTAATTTTCTGTTTCCAAGTAGGCCTAATCTAACTTTTATTTCAGTTGATATAAACTCTTTTCTCCACCTCTTAACTACATTTTACGTCTTATTAATACATATAAAGAAGAACAATATTAAGCAGAAGCAAATATAAACTTAATTTCCCAAACCAGCACTTCTTAAATTTATTATATAATTTTCACCCCCACACACGCACCCCATGCCCTTAAGAGATCTCATTTTTAATAATGCAAATATTTCTTTCTGTAAAACTCTCAATATGGTATTTGATATTATTTTATATGTTTGAAAAACATTTGTTTGCCCCCGCTCTGTTACTTATCTGATGATTGTCCAGATGACTCCACATTGTCCCACACACTTTCACCGTATTTTTCACTGACTCTACTTTTGAAGACGATAACTGTTATGTCATTTGATTATGTTAACTTACCCCCCTGGTCAAGTGACTGCGGCCGCACCTGAATGACCTTACTGGACTTCCCTCTCGAGATCCCAACACCACAAGGCCAGTCAGGCACTTGACGCCCCTGCTCTGATGCGTGGGCCACCACAGGACCGCCACCACAGTATCACCGGATACGGAAACATCAAATAATGGCCTTACATTATACCATATCCAGAACTGATCTGGTCTCCCCTTAGTTGTGCTGGTTTGTGTTAAGAAGCACTGGTTTTTTCTTAACTCCTAATACACATTTTATGTCAACCAACTACTTAACTTCAACATTTTATATGACCATCTCCTTATTACTTACTCCTTATCCCCAATTCAAAAATAGATTTCTGACTCCAATCAGAATTTAAATAACCCCTTCCCCTTACTCTTTCACTCAAATATTTCATTATAGCTCTACATTACAATGCTTAATTTTCTTATTTACTTATCGCTACTAACTCTATGCAATACAAAATCTTGTTGCCAAAAAAATCAAAATGAAAACTACATCCTTAGTACAGTCAATCAAATGTATTTCATACTATTCTCATGAATACATAATCACTTTCCTCTATCTTATTATCTCTTTCCTCCTCCACATCATTTTATAATATCTACCCTAACCCCGTTACAATTTGGTATATAACCTCATGGGTAAACCGTGCAAGGCATCTACACTTTTGCATAATTCATACCCCTGGCTTGTAACGGCCAGCTCCTTTCCACACACTCTATTGACTTTTATGTTGGACTGTAGCGCCCATTTGCTTCCACAAGAACTGAAATGTTTATGGTGTAAACGCTGCTTACACCATTCTTGCTTCAGCGTTATAAAAAAAATTCAGCATTACAGGTATATAAGATACCAGTAATCCTACTAAAATGATTCATATGCCCTTAATACGGTCTACCATCCCATTCGATGGTAGCCGCTGTTCTCTAGTTATGTTGATTTCTCCTGATTCACCCCGTGGTTAATTTCTAAGTTACACCAATTTCAAAGGCAACCAACTATGGTCAGTGTACAATAAATCTACCCATAGCTGATTGTCAGCCAAAACCACAGTCAGGGCTGGTGAGGTCATGACCGCCCGAAAGTGGGGAATCACATTTAAAACATACAATACATGTTACACATCAATACATAAAAACATCCTAAGCAAATAAAATTTTATATTTCACAAAAACTTAGACTCAAAATAAACATTACTAACCACAGGTTAACATAAAACATTTCATCTCTGAATTTGAATAAAATTTACTAACATTACACAACTTTTAATTTCAATTTTTATTGATTAAACATTTTAACTGTTTATCTTGCATTATCACTTCAACTTTGACTTTCTATTAAACGTTTTAATCAGCAACCTTTAATTATTTATCATTTATTATACAATTCAATTCTCCAAAAATTTAAATTTATTACCAACATCCCTCTTTTCAATTAAATTAATTACCTCAAATTAATTTAATTACATAATTTAAAACATTTTACCTTCATAGTGCTTTACTTTTATTATAAACTTCATTTATGGCAAAATATTATTGTTGCTATCAACTCAATCATAACTGTACACCTTGATCATACAAAATACAATGTACATACCAACAACATAATCTTAACACAATATATTTAACATAATACAAATTTATCTACAATTTTCATCATTAAATGTTCTTGTCAACCACAAATCATTACATTATTAAGTCCAGTAATTAAAACCATGAACTCTCATAATTAAATGTTCATCAATAATAAATGTCTAACCACCATCGTCATAAATTAATCTTATATTATTACAACACAGTTCATTTTTAATTACATTTCTTTTGTTATTATTATTATAATAACCTTTTAACCTTGTTTTATTCGTTATACCACAACAATAATTTATCAAATTATTCAACATTGTTGGCTCATACAACCTGTCTACACCAATATTTCTATTTCTGTCTCCGTCAGTATTTTGTGCTGAAACCAGGTAAGTCATATCACCATCATAATTATCTGCTACTACAAGTACACTAATCCTCCTGCCAGGTAAGTGCTTTTTATCATCAACATTATCATCATCTATTGCTGCAGTATTCTCATAACAAGGTAAGAACTCAATATCATCAACTCTCTCTATATCTAACATCCCTACTAATTTTTTTAATCCCTATTAATTTCAAACCACACTACCTCTCTCTTTTTCACAAAATCACCTTCCCACTCCCATTTCCCATTCTCTTTCTCACTCCATGCAGAGGGCACTACAACATTATAAAAACACCTCCTGGCTTTACCAGAAACACCACAAAAATTTAAGGGACCATTTTCCGACCTTTCGTCTCCGATTGAGGAACACTCGTCCTCACTAAACACATGTGAAACATCTCTTTCACACTTTACCTGGGGAAAATTTACCCTCTGCCCCATATTTCTACTTAAACTCTCCTCATATTCTCTCTTAAGCACATCTATACTTATCATTACTCTCTCACTACCCCCTACTAACCCTATATACTCATTATCACTATTAATTTTTTCTGTATCACTCTTAGATACCCCTTTTTCAACTATTTTACCACTATTACTTGTTAACTCATTATTATATTCATTATTATAATTAACCCCATTACTTACCTTGTTATCTACAACCTCATCATTATTCGTCATCTATCACCATTATAATTATCACCTGTATTGGCATCTATCACTTCTTTACATTTTTTATTCTCGTTACACTTACCTGTGTCAACATTATAATTAACACCATTACTACCACTTACCTGTTTTAATTCACCTTCTGTATTCTCCTTTAATCTATATCTATCTCCTTCCCACTTCTCGTCTTGTTTATTCGTATTATTAATCATGTCATCTAATATTGTGTTTTGTTCATCCAAACATTTATTAAACTCATTGAAACCGTTATCCATTAGTTTCTTCCTTTCATCAAAACATTTCTGCATCGTATTAAACATCATTTGCAAAAAATTCATTATATCTTCATTTGATGTACCTACGTTGGCCTCCTGTACATTAGCCATTTAAAAAAAAAAATGTATTTATATTATACCCCTTAACAAACTACAACTGTCCTAATACATGATAATTATACACATTAATTCAAAATACTCAACACATAAAATCGTAATCAATATGTAAACGTGTGCCGGTGTTTGCATAACCCGGCGATCGCGAAAATACAAAAACGATATTAGTATTAATGAATTTGTGAGTTATCGATGTCAGAGAGTGAGGCAAGATTTGTGTGGCGCTGCCCGGCAGCTCACGCTACCTGGTGGGCCGAATTTGGGGTTATGTTTCTGTGCACGCAGCAGTTGCCAGTCGCCGCATCGCTCTCGTTACAACTACATCTCGCTTCCCTCCTTAGGTTCAGCAGAGAATTTTCGTGTGACTTCTTCTCATCTTGATGGCAGGCTAAGCACTTGAGACTTCCCGGTAAGTGCCTTATAGTATTGTAGACAAGGATTTACTAGTAAGGAATTATTAAATTCAAAATGTATTCAACCAGAGGTGAACATTAGAATGCTCGTGGTTTGGTCAGACGTGTGTGTGTGTACAATAAGAAAGTTAATCGATGTTTTAGTATTTAGATACCGCCAGTAATTCTTTTAATCATTGTTCAAGTAACAATCATTTGTTTAATCATTGTATAAAGTTGTAACTAAATTAAGTACGTTATAGACAGAGTTGAATCGTGTGGGTATGCATGGACACGCATTGGTGACCGGAAGTGTGTACTTTTCTTTAATTATATCAGTTAAAAGTAAATTTTAAGACCGCCCTTAGATGAAATACTGTAACTCTTTTAATTGTATGTAACTGTGAGGGCCTTTAGTGTGGTCATTATATGCAAAATTACGATAATTGTTTCGCCACGTGGCGAGGTGGCTCCAACATGTATGATTATGTCAGCACTTGTTAAATCTGGTGTGAGTGCCTCTTTACTATGCACATTTTATTATTTTTCTTATGAGTTCATAATTACTTTGAAGATATAATTACTCCTTAGGCAATTTTAAACAACTTTTATGCATTTTCTTTAGTTAGTTGGGAGCTCCAGTTCTGATGTTTAAGACACTTGACTAGGGTGCAAGTTTTAGTGGACAGTATTTTAATCTTTTTTGAATCCTTAGGGTTCTCGCCCTAGACAGAGATGTGGCCACTGCTGGTGTACTGCCACCTTCACCAGCCATGAACCACCTGAACTTGTCTGTACCAAGGAGGGAGCTCGCTAACAGCAAAGATGTATTTCAACCACTGCAATTAAGGTGATATAAGCTCTTTTATTATTTTTTTTTTTGGCCTGGCCCGCAGAACATCAGTGTAACAAATTGTGCCCGAACAATGTGCTTACTCAGCTAGACAGTTAGATCAAGGGTGTGTCACCAAGACATTCACTATGAACATTATCCACACTTATAACGTACTATCACTGTAATTGTGAGGTACACTGTGGGGGTGCGCCAGAGTTTTTTTATGTTTCGAATGCTAATATTGTAAGGGTATTTTGTTCTGTAAAGCTAAGTATAGGTTGAGTTTCTTGATTCTGAATCGGCTGGTTCAGATGTTTTCTGAGTGTTACTGGGGTTTCACATTTAATTATTTTTCTGTATTTAAGGGTTGGGGGTTTCGTTTTCAGGCTGTTTTTGGGTGTTAAATTTCACATAGTTTTTTGGGACACAAGTTAGGCACACGTTGGTACCGTTTCATGCAGGTCTGATACTTGTCTCACCTGGTCAGGTCAGGACTATTCTGGCACACTTCCACAGCTGCTAGACCACTTGGTTTTAATTTATATATGCACAGGTGGCTGATATATATATTTGTAACAAAGTTTAAACAAAAGATTTAACAATTTTGTAAAAACTAGGCCAGTTGTTTTAAAACTTGAGTGATAATTGTTTTTGTCACTGTTGTATATAGTTTTGAAAATCTTTAATTTTTTTTGATATACTTATAATATACAATTCTTTGATTTTATAAAATCATATGGGCTGCCATGCCACTCTGACCTTGCAGTTTTTAGTCGTTATTATCCATTCTGTTTTATTTAAAAATTTTCTTTTCCTTTTTAAGGGAGTTAAGGGGTTGCGGCTTTTTATGATATTGTTACAGCTGTGCTGGAAGCTTAATCTTATGATTGCAGTTTTGGGGCTTTATGAAAATACAGATTTTCCTCCCAGTTATATGTGTGTTCGCTAGAAGATACAGGCTGTCTGCCAGGTCGAACATGTATTTTAGCTGTGATGTATATTATATGTATGTCTTTATGTTCCTGTATGTGTTGTTAGTGTTAAGTGTTATCAGAGGGAATTTAAATAATTTATAGGAGGTTGATTAAGGAGCCTATGTGATATTTTTTTATACATATATATATATATATGTTTTAGGGATGTTCAAGCTCACGAGTTTACTATATGACATTAGTGATGTTATTTTGGGGTGGGGCTTTGCATGTTGAAGAATTGTCAAGAAATGATATATTGAATATTGTAAATTCTAAATATTAATTGTATAATGTCAAACGTTGTATTTAAAATATTAAATTGAATATTAAATTATACTAAATTATATTAAATTATATATATATTTTTTTTATAATCTGTTGGGATAATAAACATGTTCTATTACTGATTAACCGACTTTTAATTGCAAGTCCCGTCTCACTGGACCCAGCGCATTTTTGCTTCTCTAGGCCTTCTGCCTAGTTTTAATTAACTAGTGGCCCCTCTTTCAAAAAAAAAAGTGTTTACTTTTATAAAGCATAAAAATTAAAAGAGGGGTTACAAACGTAAACACACAATAATTTCGTACGCTACGCTACCAAAACATAACTCTATAACATGCGTAAATAAAATGTTTATATTTATTTACTTCAAATAATCCGTTCCACTCTCCGAAACAGGCCCACATTTACGTAAAATGATTTTATGCAACCGTCCCAGTTCCCGGCGCCATTGTAAATTTATTTACTTTCTTACTTTTTTACACAAAATCAGCTGTGGCTTGCGTCTACTTTCGGACTTTATATTGATAATTACCAACTGCATATTTACTTACCGTGGTCCAAGATTCTTTTGGGCGAGCTAGAGAGAAGAATGGTTATTCGAAATAAATAATTAGTCTAACCCAGTTTTAGTTTATAGTTTCAATAATTTTATTGATTAAATTTTCAATATGTAATTTTCTGTTTCCAAGTAGGCCTATTCTAACTTTTATTTCAATTGATACTAACTCTTTTCTGCACCTCTTAACTACATTTTACGTCTTATTAATACATATAAAGAAGAACAATATTAAGCAGAAGCAAATATAAACTTAATTTCCCAAACCAGCACTTCTTAAATTTATGATATAATTTTCACCCCCACACACGCACCCCAGCCCTTATGAGATCTCATTTTTAATAATGCAAATATTTCTTTCTGTAAAACTATCAATACGGTATTTGATATTATTTTATATGTTTGAAAAACATTTGTTTCCCCCCGCTCTGTTACTTATCTGATGATTGTCCAGATGACTTCACATTGTCCCATACACTTTCACCGTATTTTTCACTGACTCTACTTTTGAAGACGTTAACTGTTATGTCATTTGATTATGTTAAGATTGGTTGTTTTTACATTTTAAAACATTTTAAGCGGTGGGCCCACTTAGAAAACTTGTCCGCGGACTTTTGCGGCCGTACGGCACAAGACAGTAAAGAGATCTGGCGCAGAGTGATGTTAGCGCATAGTCTTACTGGGAGGGGCGGTCACGTGGTCCCAATCCTGTTTATCTTGCATTATCACTTCAACTTTGACTTTCTATTAAACGTTTTAATCAGCAACCTTTAATTATTTATCATTTATTATACAATTCAATTCTCCAAAAATTTAAATTTATTACCAACATCCCTCTTTTCAATTAAATTAATTACCTCAAATTAATTTAATTACATAATTTAAAACATTTTACCTTCATAGTGCTTTACTTTTATTATAAACTTCATTTATGGCAAAATATTATTGTTGTTATCAACTCAATCATAACTGTACACCTTGATCATACAAAATACAATGTACATACCAACAACATAATCTAAACACAATATATTTAACATCAATACAAATTTATCTACAATTTTCGTCATTAAATGTTCTTGTCAACCACAAATCATTACATTATTAAGTCCAGTAATTAAAACCATTAACTCTCATAATTAAATGTTCATCAATAATAAATGTCTAACCACCATCGTCATAAATTAATCTTATATTATTACAACACAATTCATTTTTAATTACATTCCTTTTGTTATTATTATTATAATAACCTTTTAACCTTGTTTTATTCATTATACCACAACAATAATTTATCAAATTATTCCACATTGTTGTCTCATACAACCTGTCTACACCAATATTTCTATGTCTGTCTCCGTCAGTATTTTGTGCTGAAAACAGGTAAGTCATATCACCATCATAATTATCTGCTACTACAAGTACACTAATCCTCCTGCCAGGTAAGTGCTTTTTATCATCAAGTTTATCATCGTATATTGCTGCACTATTCTCATAACAAGGTAAGAACTCAATATCATCAACTGTCTCTATATCTAACATCCCTACTAATTTTTTTAATCCCTGTTAATTTCAAACCACACTACCTCTCCTTTTTCACAAAATCACCTTCCCACTCCCATTTCCCTTTCTCTCTCTCACTCCATGCAGAGGGCACTACAACATTATAAAAACACCTCCTGGCTTTACCAGAAACACCACAAAAATTTAAGGGACCATTTTCCGACCTTTCGTCTCCAACTGAGGAACACTCTTCCTCACTAAACATATGTGAAACACCTCTTTCACACTTTACCCAGGGAAAATATACTCTCTGCCCCATATTTCTACTTAAACTCTCCTCATATTCTCTCTCAAGCGCATCTATACTTATCATTACTCTCTCACTACTCCCTACTAACCCTATATACTCATTATCACTATTAATTTTTTCTGTATCACTCTTAGATACCCCTTTTTCAACTATTTTACCACTATTACTTGTTAACTCATTATTATATTCATTATTATAATTAACCCCGTTACTTACCTTGTTATCTACAAACTCATCATTTTTCGTCATCTATCACCATTATAATTATCACCTGTATTGGCATCTACCACTTCTTTACATTTTTTTATTCTCGTTACACCTACCTGTGTCAACATTATAATTAACACCATTATTACCACTTACCTGTTTTAATTAACCTTCTGTATTCTCCTTTAATCTATATCTATCTCCTTCCCACTTCTCGTTTCGTTTATTCGTATTATTAATCATGTCATCTAATATTGTGTTTTGTTCATCCAAACATTTATTAAACTCATTGAAACCGTTATCCATCAGTTTCTTCCTTTCATCAAAACATTTCTACATCGTATTAAACATCATTTGCAAAAAATTCATTATATCTTCATTTGATGTACCTACGTTGGCCTCCTGTACATTAGCCATTTAAAAAAAAAAAATGTATTTATATTATACCCCTTAACAAACTACAACTGTCCTAATACATGATAATTATACACATTAATTCAAAATACTCAACACATAAAATCGTAATCAATATGTAAACGTAAACACACAATATTTTCGTACGCTACACTATCAAAACATAACTCCATAACATGCGTAAATAAAAAGTTTATATTTATTTACTTCAAATAATCCGTTCCACTCTCCAAAACAGGCCCACATTTACGTAAAATGATTTTATGCAAATGTCCCAGTTCGTGGCGCCATTGTAAATTTATTTACTCTCTTATTTTTACACAAAATCAGCAGTGGCTTGCGTCTACTTTTGGATGTCATATTGATAGTTACCAACTGCATATTTACTTACCATTGTCCAAGATTCTTTTGGGTGAGCTAGAGAGAAGAATGGTTATTCGAAATAAATAATTAGTCTAACCCAGTTTTAGTTTATATTTTCATAATTTTGTTGATTAAATTTTCAATATGTAATTTTCTGTTTCCAAGTAGGCCTAATCTAACTTTTATTTCAATTGATATAAACTCTTTTCTGCACCTCTTAACTACATTTTACGTCTTATTAATACATATAAAGAAGAACAATATTAAGCAGAAGCAAATATAAACTTAATTTCCCAAACCAGCACTTCTTAAATTTATGATATATTTTTCACCCCCACACACGCACCCCATGCCCTTATGAGATCTCATTTTTAATAATGCAAATATTTCTTTCTGTAAAACTCTCAATATGGTATTTGATATTATTTTATATGTTTGAAAAACATTTGTTAGCCCCCGCTCTGTTACTTATCTGATGATTGTCCAGATGACTCCACATTGTCCCACACACTTTCACCGTATTTTTTTTCACTGACTCTACTTTTGGAGACGTTAACTGTTATGTCATTTGATTATGTTAAGATTGGTTGTTTTTACATTTTAAAACATTTTAAGCGGTGGGTCCACTTAGAAAACTTGTCCGCGGACTTTTGCGGCCATATGGCACAAGACAGTAAAGAGATCTGGCGCAGAGAGATGTTAGCGCATAGTCTTACTGGGAGGGGCGGTCACGTGGTCCCAATCCTTTGTTTCGCAGCTGCCACGTATACAAAATTTAAGGCATGGCTGAACACGACACACATTCCAGAGTTAGATCATCGAAGGTGCAGCCCATGACGTCGTGTGGCCTGATTCTGAATGCACAATGTTCAAAGGTCAGGAAGGTGCAGCCCATGACGTCATGTGGCCTGATTCTGAATGCACAATGTTCAAAGGTCAGATCGTTAAAAATAGATGTCTTCCAACCCTCGACTGCCGATTCTGTAGCTAATTTACACAGTAACTTTTCCCCAATAAAATTCACAATAGAATTAGTAATATTTCCAATATGTCCTTGAACTCTATTATCTGTACCGTTGCAATTTTCAAATAAAATCAGACTAAAAATTTTCAAAGTTACATATATTTCTTTTTTTTTTAAATATGAAGATTATAGTTACAAATTTAAGATTTGTATTATAATAAACAGTCAACCTACTGTCATACTGTGCTACAAATCGAAGTAAAAACTACCTATTAATGGAAATTAACAATAGTAATACGATGAGTTACATGTTAGATTTTAATAAATTTTTTAAATGTAAAATTTATTGCGTTTAGAGTTTTTACAGCTTTGTTTGTAGCCATATTAATTTCAATATTTTTGTAATGATGGAGCTTAATGATTGTTACATTACAACATATTAAATATTATAATCCTGTAAACTTCAGGACAACTAAATTTTTAAGTCACGCAGTATTTAGAGTGAGAAATCCACATAGGCCTACGCAGTGTATTTCTATATCTACTCCACTGTTATGTGACTTCCGAATAAAGTAGGCCTATAGTATTCTATAATTTATGTGAAGTGTGCCATGAACTTAAATCATATCAGTTAGTTATAACCGTATAGTTAAATCATTTTTGTTATACATGACAAATTATATCACAAGACTAACGACAAAAAATGAGACCTATTCCTTATATTGAAGATAAAAGTCTTCTGTTAGCCATTAGAGTTCACATTACAGATGACATTCAAAAGAATTGTACAAAATGCTTTTGATCATTACAGCCTTCAGTAGATTTTGTAGAAGATTGCATTCAACTCCCCGTGCAGAGATGGGGGATGGTACAGCTGACTACACTAAGTCTGTGGTAGACAAGATTGAGAATGTGTCGCCCATTCTAAATATGTTACTATAAATAAATGATATCAAATGGAAACATTCCATACCATACAACATTACCCCTAATTGGGCCACAAATTTGAATTATCTTTTATATATTCCATACACAAAATTTAGTATAATACAGTATGTACCAAAACCAACAGTACAATAAATCCCAAGCCTGTGGCATGCATGCACACCACGTAATCTCTTCATTTGTTGTATCCTGAAAATGTGTCAGTATTTTTATGATAGTTTAGATCTGAGAGCTTAAAGTGGCGTTAACAAAGTACAGTGCCAGTCAAGGACAGTTCCTTGAGAAGATAATACAGTTTCCAAAGAGAAATCTCCAACAAATAGCTTAGAAATTGAATCTTAGTCTAAAATGTATGAGAAGAATTGAAATTACTGAGTAATGTCAGAGTACATTGAATAAGGATAAAGTAATGTGTCATGCAAGGTACTTGTGGTATAATTTAATGCTACATCTAACGGAGAAATATTTTTAGAACATGCTTCTAAAAACAAATTGAGGTCTTTGTCAGGAGTTGTTGAAGCAAGATGAGACCACTTGCTTACCACACAACCACAAATTTGCATTCTTTCCTTCATGAAAATTTTGGAAACCACATAATTTCTCATTAGTATGAATGATTTCCCATTCACTGATTTTACACTACCTGTAGCTTACATTTTGAGCATCTTAAAGAAAGCAGTTTTTTGAGAGAACCTCTGACAGCCATTAGTGAATGGGTGGCATGAAAAGGTGGCATGTTTGAAATTTATGAAGCATCCTTCAGTGACATGCTTGAAATACACATTAGCATTATGAATTCTACCTGAGACACAATGGAAAGTGTATTGAACATATTCTTTTCCTTAAAAAAAAAAAAAAAAATAAATAACAACTTTCATAACCCCTGATTTTTGTAATGTTTGTATAACTTATGTCAGATAATGCTTTGTTATAAAAGATTCTTTCTGTACTGCTTACTTAGGTGCATGGTATAATAACTGTTAAAGGTTGAGCTTATAAAGTTTAAGACTGTGAGTGTTAAATGCATTTATTAATGAACAAACAAACATAAGATTACATTATGTATTACCGACTCTAATCAACAGTACCGAACAAGACAACTTCCGACGTACGGTATCGATACATTACATAAACATCGATACCCATATCAATGTCAATAACTAACACCCCCTCTCGATTTATAGTTTTGTTTACAAAAATAATAAATCGTTAAAACATAATCCTAATCCTAGTAACTCAAAATGAGTTTGTTATACTTCAAACAACATTAAATTTCATTACACTACTTAGTTACAGCTCAAACCCCCTTTCACAAAGAAAAACTTAAGTTTCTTACACCTAACACCTAAACCTAACACTTACACAAAAATTGCTATGATATAAAGCATTCATTAGTTATATAACATTATCAAGTTACATTATTAGCATACAACAACAACACAAATCCAAATGCACATAACCTACAAATTAACAAATATATCATTGTTTATAATTTTATTTTTAATCACCTAACTTATATAATTAACAAATTATTCTCATTAATTATTGCTACAAAAATGACACTTAGTAGCATTAACTTTACCAAACTAAACAAAAATTACAAAAAAAAAAAATATAAACTAGTCCTACTTATTGTTCAAAGCTGCATTTCTACGAATAATAAATTTGTCTTTACACAATGGTTTAGTCAACATATCTGCTACATTAAAGTCTGTACTCACATATTCTACATCAATTTCTTTTTTAATATACAAGTCTTTAATAAAATGAGCTCTAATGTCAATGTGCTTACCCCGTTTAGACTTCTCAAAAGTTTTAATCATAGATATTGCACTACAGTTATCTACTTTAATAATAGCTGGTTGATTATATCTTTCACCAAACTCACACAGTATTCCTTTCAAATTTTCAATCTCTTGAGCTCCTGCGGATGCTGCACAATACTCAGCTTCCATTGTTGACAATACAACACAAGTCTGTTTTTTGGAAAACCATGAAATTGGATTCGAACCATCGAAAGCTATAAATCCACTTACACTTTTTCTTGAATTCTTATCACAAGCCCAATCAACATCACTGAAGCACTGCAAACTGAATTATTTTCTTTTTCAAATTTTAATTCCAAATCCTTAGTATTACTCAAATATTTCAATCCAGGTTTAATCCGTTGGCTTGTCCAAAACATGACTCAAGCATGAGACGGCAAACGACAAATCTGGTCTTGTTGTTACAGCGATATACAATAGACTACATACCATACATCGATATGGAACACTTAAATTCAAATCAGTTTCTTCAATTTGAAAACCAACTTCCATTGGTGTGACCACACTGCGACAATTCTTCATATTAAATTCATTCAGCACACTGTCAATTATTTTACTTTGAGTTACCATAACACCATCTTTATGTCTACGAATTTGCATGCCTAGAAAACAATTGGCTTCGCCCAAATCTTTAATTTTAAAATTCTCAAACAGAATTTGTATTAGTTTATTTACTTCAACAAGATTACCTGTTGTGATAGCATCATCAACTAACAATAATAAGTACACATTATTTGAACAATATAGACAACAATCATATTTTGATCTACGAAAACCACTTTGTTCTATAATTTGATTAAATTTGTCATTCCAGCATTTAGGAGCAACTTTTAAACCATATAATGCACGGTTTAATTTAAAAGTTTCTTCTGATGTTTTAACACCTTTAGGTCTTTTAATATAGACATCTGATTGCCGAACTCCATTTAAAAATACTGTAGGTATATTTACTTGTCTTAACGCCCAGTCATTGTTAGCTGCTTGGGACAGAAATATTCTAAGCGTTGACATTCTGCATACTGGAGCATATATATACTTGTCATTTTCATCAAATGGTACCTGAAATCCTCTTGCTACTAACCTCGCCTTCTTGGTCCCATCTTTTTTGGTTTTAAAGATCCACTTTGTATCAATTGCTACTTGTCCATCGGGTAATTTAGTAGGAGTCCATGTACCGAGTCTCTCGTTAGTCTAATTCAGAACTTATAGCATCCTTCCAGTCTTCTGATTTAATTGCTTCTTCGTACGTTTGAGGTTCCTCTGTCCGCGTGAACATACAGTAGGCTGTATACAATTCAGAATCTTGTAAATAAGAAGGTGCTGTTATTTTTCTTCCTGATCTTGTAGTTATACTTTCATCATCATCTAAAGTTTGCATTTTCTTGCTTCTGACTCGCCTTCAGTTATACTAGTTTCTTCTTTAATTTCGGCCTTGCTTTGATCAGCTGTCGACTCACTTTCAGGGTTACTCAAGTCTGGTGCCAGTGTGTTAAATCCAGGATCTTGGTAATGCATTATGTTCTCATCAAATCTTACATCTCTGGAGCGAATTACCTTTTATTTTCTGGTAACCACAATCTGTATCCTCCACCACAATAACCAATCATAACTGCTTTCTCTGCTCTCAGATTGAGCTTTCTATTTTTAGGTAGTAGTGTTAACCATGCTCTACAACCAAAGATTTTCAGTTTAGATAAATCGTTCCTGCCATGCCATATAAGAGATGGCGTTTTGCCTTTTTCAAGAGTTACAGTTGGTGATCTGTTTAATTCATAAGCACTACATCTTAAAGCCTCTCCCCATAATGGTTTAGGTACACTTGAATCTATCAATTTAGTTCTAACCATATTCAGCAAAGTACGGTTCATCCTCTCTGATTTACCATTCATTTGTGGACTGTAGCTCATGGTATATTCTAATTTAATTCCTTTAGATCTTGCAAAAGTTTTAAAATTATTTGAAATGAACTCCTCTCCATTGTCCATTCTCAAACGTTTAACAAATGTTCCATGCTGTCTTTCTAATTCAGCAATATACTCTACAAGATTTTCTCCTGCCTCATCTTTTGTCTTCAATAATCGGACGACCACAAACTGTGAAAAATCATCTATTATTACTTGAAAATATTTTTCATTATCTATAGTAGCTGGACTAACTGGCCCACAAATGTCATAATGAATTAGTTCACCTATGTAATTGGAAGTTTTAAGTTTAAGAAAGGCAGTCTTGTTGCTTTTCCTTCCATGCACGGAGCACAGTTATCTTTTATTTGAGGCAAACCAGGTTGTCTCAATCCCTCATTGCTTAGGTGACCTAAACGCCGATGCCAAGTATTTTCAGAGATAACTGACTGTCCAAAATTACATTGTTCACTTTCAAGCATATCACCCTTCAATAGATATAAACCATTTTCATAATCACTACAAATTATGAAATTCTTTCCTTTTATTACTAGATGTTTTTCATCAAAAATTATTTGATAACCTTTGGAAACTAATTTGCTAATAGCCAACAGGTTGTGTTTTAACCCAGGCTCGACTAATGCCTCAACATTTATCACCCTATTCTGGCAAAATAAGCGTAACACTCCCTTCATAGAAGATTTCATTTCATCTCCGTTAGCAATGAAAATAGTCACTTCATGATCTAATTTTTCAACATGGCTCATTTTACTTACAAGTTCTTCTTTCACCATGTGATTACTTGCTCCCGAATCAATAATAAAAATATCACTGCTAGCTAATTTAATATTAGTGTTCTTATTACTATTTATGGTAATTTCAGATGAAGTTTTGGCCACTTCACTTTTAATATTATTAAAATGCAAAAATCTACCCTTACCTCCTCGGCTATAACCTCTAGGTCCTCTTCCATGACCACGAGAATTTTTCTTTGGACAGTGAGCAATAAAATGACGCTTATCACCACAATTATAGCAACCACTGCCAGTACTGGCTGCTTTGAAGCTTACTTCCATCAAATCACTTTTAACACTATTATTATTACTATTACATTTTGTTTTAATTTTTATTTCCTCATCTAACAACCGAGATTTGACAAAATCTATTTTAATGTCAGGCAATGTCTCTAGAGCAGTTATAACTGTATCATACTCTTTTGATAAAGACAATAATAAATGACATACCTTGTCTGAGTCATCAATCTTCGAACCTAGGTCTTCTAGTTCTCTAATAATTGAATCGAATTTTAAGAAATGGTCTTCTAACTTATCTCTATATCCACATTTGAGATTAAACAATTTTCTCCACAATGTCAACTTTGAAAACGTACTTGAATAGACAAATATAGCTTGAAGAGCAATCAACATGTCTTTCGCAGTTTTTGTGTCTTTAATTATGTCCAGATGTTTATCTGAAACCCCTTGTATAATTATTGCTTTTGCTTTCGCATCATTAATGATAAACTCTTTCTTCTTAGTGGTGTCGGTAGGTGGGTCCATATCCAAGACATCAATTATTTTTTCCTTGTCCAATACCGATCTGATACGGAATTTCCAGTTGTTAAAGTTATTGCCCCATAGCACAGGAACATTAATATTAAAGCCCAACATGATTCCAGTTACTGAGAAATTCATAATTACACGATAACCAAATTCACAATTACACGATAACCAAATTGTAGGTTAACCATGTGTAACACTTTTATCCGAAAACACTACGACTACGCACAAATTTTCGTGACTACTTTTATGTTTCTGGGCCCATAACCTGTTAAAGGTTGAGCTTAATAAAGTTTAAGACTGTGAGTGTTATATGCATTTATTAATGAACAAACAAACATAAGATTACATTATGTATTACCGACTCTAATCAACAGTACCGAACAAGACAACTTCCGACGTACGGTATCGATACATTACATAAACATCGATACCCATATGAATGTCAATAACTAACAATAACTAAGAGACAAAATTGTTTCTAAGGCACTTGTACGCCGCTGCCATATAACTATCATGTTGCAGAGGCCCAGTGCACCACCATGCTCAGCCAACAAAACCAACAAGTTCGTTTTAGTCACTTGTTATTTCAAATTATTTTTGTAGCAGCCATTATTAAAAATATATTTATAGAATACTTGGCTTTTCTACAGAGATAAGTAACGTATAAATAGAGCAGTAAGAAGCAAGCAATGAAAGGTCACTCGTCTCTGACTTCAGAATGATTCGGTTAACGCTGGTTTTAAATTAGTGTTCGGATGGATTGATAGATTCAAGTATTTAAATAATTATAACTTTAATTTAATAAATAAATACTTGGTGTAGTTCCACAGATAACTTTTATTTTCCTGACAATTGTTTCACCAGTTACGGCAGCTGACAGATTTGAAATGTATGTTTGGCGTGGAGGGGTTGGAGGTAGTGTATGACCAAGAGTGCTTTGAAAAGTGCCAGGTAAACGGTTGACAAAGGCGTTCTATTGTTGTTAACAAAAAGTACCATTACTGGCTATGAATCATATACAATACACTTTTGTGTGAAGAAAATTTTAAGTCAACAACTTGTCACTTAGACTAATCTAAGTGTAAATATAAAGTATGTATATGACCTAACCTATACCTCCCCCACCCGACATACGTTACAAATCTGTTAAAAATTTGCGTTACGTGTATTTTGTTAATTCCACTGTAGAAGCCAAAATGTTGCTGATTGTTGATGATCTTCCTCAGTCATGACTGTCAACTGATATGCAGCTACCTATTAATTTTGTAAGTTGTTTTATTTCCATAATCTCCTTTGCTTCATTCCCAAAGGTTTTTCAGTGTTCCTGATTGTTCATATGTGATATCACTGAACAGTGGACAAATGTTGCAAACATAAATGTTATTAATTACTTCTCAGGCTTACATCAGCAGTTGGCAATGCTGTTGCTCAACCATTTCAATGCAAAATAGAAATGTGAAAACATACAATGGCTTGACAGTTGATTTTACAGTGATGTTATTTTTGTTTAAAGTAAAAATATAAGTAATAATATAAATAGCTGTTACAGTATAATTACATTTATAGTTGAATATTTCAGTATTTTTGATATAAATACTCAAATCATATGTTTTAGCACGGTGGGCAGATGCCCAGAAGAGGATGCGGGAGCCCTCATTCACATGGTCGTGGCGACCATTAAAGTTGGAACTTTAACACTTTTAGAGAGTTTACTTGTTCATCAACATTCTGTATGCTATTTGTACATTTGTCATCTAGGCCCTTCAGTAATCCGTCTGTGTGAATAACCCTGTCTGATAGAACCTGTATCTGGATCTGAATTTGTGATGTATTTTTAGTTATCAAAACATGCTTTTTAAACACCGAACAATCACATCTGAAAAACCTAATATCCAACTCAGTGTTATAAGCCTATGTTAATTGCTTTCATTAAGAATTTTGTATAATTATAATGATTTTTTTTTTCTTTTTATTTACTGACAGATACGGTATAAGTCTTAAATTAGGTTGAAGACCGTAGTTTCAGCTGTACCTGTGGTAGATTACACTCAGATTTTTCTTTGTTAAACATGAGATAACACCCAAAACATTTAATAAAATTTTCCTTAGTCTGGACAAATGAACATGAACATGCATGGGCAAACACATTATCGCATTCAAACATTTGTATGTGGTAGGTAACTATGAGACCACCTTTGGAACCTAATTCAAAATTTAAGTTTCAGTTTTGATTAACTGAAAAAGTCATGTTTTTATTCAAACTGCTTAGTGCAAGTAAGAGAAAGGTTATGTCTCTTCAAAGTGAATGTTTCTGTTGTTACATTCAAGGCTGAAACAATTTATCAGGCTTTAAGGACTGAATTAGAATGTTGGTTGCCACATTTGCTTTCCACATTACCTTTCATGTGTTATATCGCCACATTATCATGTATTTACATGGTTTATTTTTTAGTATTGGATTCCTACAGAACTTTTTTTGTTTAATTACGAAATCTGGGTTGCAATGATAATTACAAAATGTGAGGCTTAATACATAAACTGTAGTGATTGTCAGGAATAAAACAGGATTACATAATATATCTGTAACAGCATGTACAGCTGCCACAAGGAAAAGCTATATTAATTAAATATTATTGAATATTAATTGTATGGTGTCTAGTCATGTTTTTGTATAATAATTCAACTGTAATATAAAATGTTTGTACTAATTGCATTTTCCTTTATTTTCTCACATATCATATTTTTGTAAATCACAATTTGTAATATCTACTTGAATATCTACTGCCAACTCCCATTTATGAGGGGGGTGAGTTCTGAATAATCCAGAAACCATCGATAATCCACTTTTTTCTAACAACCATAATATGTATGGTAAATGTTAGGTTATAGGAATTGAAGTAACAATGAATTGCATTAATAAATATAGTATTTATGTTGACTCATTACAACATTATTCATTTATTGCAGAACACTTATAAATATAAAAACTCACTTTTAAGCAACCTTCATACACTTATAGCGATAATATGTAAAATTCAGTACTCTTTTTAAATGGTGTAAGTCCTCTTTTCATAAGATTACTAAAACTAGATGACTGTACATAATTTTTAAGTCTGTTTAAAATAATCTGGCAACAATTTTTGTTGTTTTGCAGTTTCTTTTTTATTTTAATATATGTACACAATTTCTCATAATTAATTTATCAGACTCTCCTCTTTGCTTTCTACACACTCAATCACATTCTCAATATAAGTCATTCATTGGAATAAAGCTTTCTTCTCTTCCCTCTTCTTGTTCTTCATTACATTACTTTTCAGTTATAATAATTTCTTCTGCTTAAATCCTTTCTCATCACAGACAACTTGAACCATTCTTTGACACTTATTTCACTGACATCTTCTTCACTAAGAACTGAGTTTGGTATTGTTGCTGCTTGTGAGGATGTGTTTTCTTTAACAAGCTGATATGAAACATGTTTGAAAGTATTTTTCTCTGTAACTTTTGAGGTTCTGTAGGTTCAACATGTTTTCAAGCTGCCAGATCTAAAATGGTGAATTCCTTCCAGAAAGATTTTGAGACTTTACTTCGTCAAATTACTTCTACAACATGCTTTGGCTCTACTGTCTTTTCAAACAAGAAATTACTACTTGAGCTATAGGCTGAACAATGGAATTACATTTGAAGGTAAAAAGTTTACCAGTATTTAACCGTCATCAGTTTTTACTAAGATTACTAAGACAAATATCAAAACTAGAACAGACTGTGAGATGTTTAGAGTAACACTGGTATCATACTGAAATGTTTGGAATGGGAACCTGGTTTGATATGTTTGAAGTAAATGATTCAAATTTTATATTTTTTAAAATTCAATTTGTTTTGATGTTTAATTACCATTGGCAGAACTTTTATATATGGTAGTGATAGCCTGTACAGTGCCCATATATGTATATACAAGAAAACGTTCATTTTGTGGGCCAATATAAAGATTTTTAAACATGATAGTTTAGAGTAGTGTACAATTCTGTACAGTCATTAAAAACACAATCTGTTAATTTTATCGTTTTATTCTTTTCATACATGTATTGTATTTTCGATGCATTTCCTTGCATTGTATTTTGTACCTTATTATGACTTGCCATAGTGAACCCGAAAACCAGACAGTCCACCCCCACATAACCAGGGATTGACTGTACACACATAAACACATCTCTATGTGGTAGTTAATATATTTTTGTTTAGGAGACCTACCGCAACAGTGACAACACTATATTATTGGATAAAACTCCTATCCCTGATAGAATCAACTGCATTACTTATTGATATTCTCATCTAAAATGTTACTTAGAGAATTTGAAAGACAAATGAATTTTGTCTTCAATCCAAAAAAAAAAAAAAAAACAACTAAATGAGCCACGAAGAATAGGATGGGGCACTATGGCACATATTGTGCATTTTTAAATGGTAAAATCATAGCACTTTTTTCATTACATTACTGTTTTTGTGAAAGAGCTTCTGTGCACATTCTATAAGGAAGACCAAGGTATTCATGAACACTAAGGTTATGGCAAACAGTTAGTTTTTTTTTTCTAAATGAACATATATGTGTCCATCTGACTTGCACCGCTATCTGTGTTAGAGAACAAAGAAACTGAGTAGTTGAGTTGCCAGCCAGTGTGTCTCAAGATACAGAAGATATCGAAAATAAACAGATTTCAGTAGCTTTGTTTATAAGAGTGTCACTGGATTTGTCTTAATGTAAGTAAAATCCATTTATTATTTCTTAATTTTTATTATGTGAATAAAATTAGTACTCAGTTTAGCAGCTTAAAGATGCTGTTTTACTTAAATTCATTGTTTGTACAAACAGTAATTATCATGTTAAAAGACTGGCATCTGATGGTGTAATCACAAACAGCACATTGACCATTACCCCGCATGCTTTGAAACTGCACTATCATATGTAATATTTTTATTCAATTAGAACTTATTTTACTTACTTTTCTTTAGCCATTCTCTTGCTTTACACTTTACTTACTTTTCTTTAGCCATTCTCTTACTTTACACTGAATTTCAGTCATAAATTATTACTATATTAATGTAGGATGTACTTTGTTACTTAACTACAGTAGTAATCCCTTAGTATTAGTAAAGATATTACCAGTGTTTTCTTTAGGGGACAGAGCATTCCACCAGTGCGCCAACAATTTTATTCAGTTAGAAATAAAAAAGAAAATTAATATTAATTAATTGTTAGTAATAAAACATACATTTCAATAGAATTTTTTGGAAAACCAAAAACCGCCCCATTGAAAGAACTTTCAGTATATACAAAACGCCCTTATAGAAGGATAAGGGTAAAGTGTACTGGCAGCGCGTTAAAATTCCTGTTATAACTCTCAGGGGCGGCTCAAGAGCAAAATGTCACCCGTGCAAGATAGTCACTTGGCGCCCCCCAGGTCCCCCTCCCCCAATTATCTATTGATTACATACGGATGTCGGCTGAAGGGTCTGTAATTGTTCCAGAAAATAGATACCAGACAATATTTTTTATTGGAGCTTAAAAACCGCGCTTTAATATAAAATCATAATAATGTATGTATGTGCTTAAAATCATTTGCATTTCGTTTGTCAAAAAAAGAGCCAGGTTTTAAAGAATTCTGCATACATTTTTTCATAAAATGAATAAACTTGTATATTGACTAAATTACACATAACTTTCTATTAATACTTGTATTTACATGACAACTTTAACTTTGATCTTTGACACTGTGTTTAACACTCACAACATGACTTTTCTTGCTTTTTTTTTCTGCAAAGTCTTTTATTATAACGTCTATGTCGATATCTTGAAGAACTTCAAATTCTATTGACATTAAAGAAAGCCCAACAAGACGCTCCTGGCACATGCTTGATCGCAAGTAATTCTTAATAAGTTTCAGTTTTGAAAAACTTCTTTCTCCTGAAGCAACACTGACTGGGAGGGTCAAAGCGATTCTGAGAGCAATTGTGACGTTGGGAAAGTTTTCTGTGAGGTTGTTGACATAAATATTTTAGTGCATTTAAAGAACGTTTTGTGCTATCATCTGGCAGTATAGAGAGCAAAACCAACAGTTCTTGTTTAAGCTGAAATCCCTCTATGTCGGAGTGATCTTCATCAGTTAATCCAAACTGTAGATCTGTACAGTTCTTCAACAAATTGGCGTTGTCTTCAAGATTTTTGATGTTATACAAAAATCCAAAAAGGTTGTTGTGATGACTTAGCTGAGAGAACTGCTCTTCCAATGAACTAATTGCATGGTCCAAAACATAGAAATACACATTACTTTTAAAGGCCTTTTTGGGGTCTTCGATAGGTTCATCAGAACTCTTGTAGTCAAATTGACATTTCTTTTTTCTAGGCCGTACTTTTCATTCATTTGGAAAATTATGATCTATTTCAAGTGCTTCGGCGATTTCTCTTGAATCAACCAGTAACTCTTCAAATCCTTTGTCAGTGCGCATTTTCTCAAAATGACTTTTTACTTTTGAAATCATCTCAACTGCCTTTGAAATGTCAATTTCTTCTCTTTGCAACATTTTGCTAACAAGGTTAACTCTGAACAAAACTGTGTGCCAAAGAACAAGACAGCACACAAACTTGTAACTTTTGATTTTTTCAGATAGAGCCAGAGCTTTGTTTTTGGCAAATGCATCAGATCTGGGATCGATTGATAGCGCGTACAAGGCATCGTATATTTCTCCAGCTTGATATCTCAGAGGAGTGACAGCATCAATACGACTCTCCCATCGAGTCGCACTTAAAGGCTTTACTGTTAAAGATGTTACATGTTCCATCAGCACAGACCATCTATGTACTGAGGCAGAGAAAAGATTGTATATTTCCTGAACATTGCTAAAAAAGTCAACAGCCTCAGTACAAGATAAAGCAGCATCATTGACGACAAGATTGAGTGAATGTGCACTGCATGGTACGAAAAATGCACGAGGGTTCAAATCTATTCTTTTTTGAACACCCACGTTCTTCCCCTTTATGTTGGACTCATTATCATCGCCCTGACCACGCATATTTTTTAGTGGTACATTCATTTGATTGAGTTGAGAGAGAAGAATGTCTGTCAGTCCTTCTCCAGTCGTAGAGTCAACAGCAACGAACCCCAGAAAATGCTCATGAATATGCGGTTCCTCTCCTGGTTGGCAGCTCACAAAGCGAAAGACCAAAGACAACTGTTCAGTATGACTTACATCAGAAGTGCAATCTAATATAATGGCGTAATATGTCCATTCGTTAACTAGTTTCAAAATGTGCTGTTTTACCTTTGAGCCTAGCAACTCAATTATTTCATTTTGGATGTTTTTTCCAAGATAATGCACATAAGTCTCTTTTGAGGTGATCCTCCTTAATTGTTCAACAGTTACTGCATCAAAGTTATCAATAAACTCCATTAATTTCAAAAAGTTTCCGTTATCTCTCGAGTAGAGTGTCTCAGTTTTACCACGAAATGCTAAGTTTTGTGAAGCAAGAAACTCAATCATGAACACTATTCTCTTAAACACTTCTCTCCAGCGTTCAACTTCTTGTTTAATAATACGTTGGTTTTCACAATCTATGGTTACACCAAGGCGTAGCCTTGTGCTAAATTCAACCCAGTTTTGAAATGCTTTCATATGTCCTGGAGATTTCTCATGTTCAGATAAAAGTTCATGCATATGTCTCCAGTCAGAATAGCCTGATTTGTAAGAGAGATCCTGATTTTACCAAAAAGATGACAACAAAAACAAAATATAGCGTTTTTCTTTGTGGAATAAATTAACCAGGTGCATGAAACATATTCACCATTGCACATACGTCTTTGATAACTTTTAAAACTAAATCTTCGTCCATCATCATTTACTGGGAAATCTATGTTGTAAACTTGTTGAGGACCACGTTGAACCAATATTTGGCGTTCTGTGTCGGTTATATGTTCTGGCTATTCGCCGGGGTCATGTGATAGGCCTATTTGGACATTTTCTACAGGAAGCTGAAAAAAAGTATGGGTGTAAGTTATAAATACAACTTGCTTTGCATTTCCTGACGAACAATTGCATATGAAGCTACATCAGAAGTATACCATTATGATAGGTACAAATAAAAAAGATAGATATGAATAGCTCACAGTTGTTGAATATAATCGTGCAGTAACACAAATCAAAGCAAATCAAATCTTTATTCATCTCCTTGTTACATAATACATATAAAAAATAGTAATATTTACATAAAATATGGCGATGAGAAATACCCACAAAGACCATAGTCTGCACGTAGGTATGAGGTACAATAGAGTTTTTATATGTAGAATATCACATTCTTACAAAAAATATAATACAATAAATAAAGAAAAAAAGCCAGATATATAAATGATATAAGCAAAAGAAAAGTACCTTTAAGAAAAATGTATAATGAAAAAAAAAATGCAAATAAAGACACCCAATATCACTATATGGAAATGCTACCACAATGTATACAGGTTAAGCTGAAGACTTTGATAGGTATATTGTCACCGGAATTTCAGAGTAGGAAAACTTTAAAATACTTAGTGATTAAAATATTAATAAGTTATTATTTATTACAATCCATTTATCCATTTCATTTCTTAGATTAGTCGTAAGTAGTGTATGAATAAATTCATTTGGTATTAAGTTTATTAATTTATTGGAAGTATATATGAATTGTCTTTAACATGCAGATATATTTCGATATTTGTTTTATAAATTTCAAAGCCCAGTTGTCGAATGTTGTAAGATAATGTTCGAGCAACAAAAAGGTTTTTATTTTTATTAATGAAGAGTAATACATTTTTTTATATATAATTGTTTTATTGTTAGTACCTGAAATTCTGAGAAAAGATTATTGCTGGGATAAAACATATTTTTACCCTAGGTAGCCTTTATTATTTGTTTCTGGATCATAAATATTTTATTTAAGTAAGTGTTTGATGCACCACCCCATATCAATATTCCGTATTGTAAAACAGACTGGGCATATGCAAAATAAACTAGTCTAGAAATTTCAATATTTCTCAACTTGCTTATTTTGTAGGATTTAAATATTAAATGTCTTATTAAAACACCTAAATATTTTGCCTCCTTTGTTCTATTCAGAACAGGGCATTGGCAGGTTACGGTTGTCAACAAGCTACAGCTAGGCGAATGAATTAGTAAAGGATTTAATTTCACCGGCTGGGTTCTAGCAGTTAGAGAAAAGGTCATATAAAGGGTCCGGCAGAGAAACCTGACGGTTTTCTAAGTGAAATTATGACCAGAATAAATAGTTTATAAACAAAATTTTATTTTAGAATTAAAGTACATCACAAAGCATTTTACTTACATTAATTACTTTTCGAAAATCACATTCTTTAGATGGTGTCCCTCATTTTCAACACATTCTTCAAGCCATAACGGTAAACCGTGCATTAGGCGCCGCAGAACTTCCGGAGAGATTGCCGCCACTTCTGTCCGAATATTCTGCTTCAAATCGACGATTGTCCTTGGTCGGTTCTGGTACACCCTATTCTTGAGATACCCCCACAGAAAGTAATTGCAAGCGTTGAGGTCGGGCGATCTTGGAGGCCACTGAACATCCCCTCAGTGTGAGATCACTTGGGCTCCAAACATCTCTCTCAATTTATTCATGGAAGCCCTTGCAGTGTGAGCAGTTGCCCCATCCTGCTGGAACCATGTGGTTTCCAATGCAATACCATGTTGCCGTAACTCAGGTGCAAGAAATGTTGTAAGCATGTGAACGTAACGTTGTGAATTTACAGTCACTGCATTCCCCTCTTCGTCTTCAAAGAAGTAGGGGCCAATTATCCCGGAAGATGTTAACCCACACCACACAACAATCTTCTCACTGTGTAACGGTCGTTCAAACAGTTCTTGAGGATTCTGCGATGCCCAGTACCAGCAGTTCTGCGTATTGACATAACCACACAGATGGAAATAGGCCTCATCGGTCATGAGCAGATTGTTTAACACTTGGTCATTCACAATATTCACAAGTCCATGGCAACAATGCAAGCGAATTCTCTTATCCTGGGCATTCAGTGTTTGCACTATAACAAGTTTGTAGGGATGAAAGTCAAGTTCCAGGTGCAAAATTCTGCGTACGGAGCAGTCAGAAATCTGTAGGGCACTTGCGTGTTTTAATGCCGATCGCCGAGGACTCCTACGAATAGCATGACGCACGCGTTCAACATTCTCCGGGGTTCGAACAGTACGCTGTTTCCCTGGTGGTATCTTCTTTAAGGCAGAGACCGTTTCCTGAAAATTCGCCACCCACAACAGTATGGTATTGTGGCTTGGAACACTGTCATTTCGATGAATGCTGAAATGGCGGCGAAAAGCGCGCTGCAAACAATAACTGACTCATTGTTTTTAAAAAACGTTTCCACTACGAACGCACGACGTTGTGCTGACCAACGCTCCATGGCGACTGAAATGCTTTGAGCTGTCGAACACATGAGCGCAAGCTCGATTGCAGCGCTCCATGCTACACTCCACAAAACTACTTCAAAAATCGTCAATGTCCCCGCCGGACCCAGTATAAGCTTTTTTTGTAATTTAAGGATAATAAGTGTTCGTCCACTAATTTTTAATAAATTAATATGAGTATAATAGTCTAATTTTATAATAAATAAAACGTACCTCACTTAAGAGGGCCCTGGTGAATTCCCGAAAACTTCCAAATCCATTTCATTTTCATTTGCCTCAGTTTTCAGACCCATTTCATATAAATTCGCCTCAGTTTTCAAAACCATTTTGTTTAAATTGGCTTCAGGGCTTTTTTTTATGACTTCAGGCTCTGGCTCTGTCGTCATTGTTGAAGAAGAACAACTCGAAGCAATGATTTTATTTCCTGACAAAAACTTTTTCAAGCCAGCCGCTTGGTTTTCTTCATCAAGACTTTGTTTTGTTCTTCTTTTCCTGTAGTATGAACCAGAATGTTTCTTTTTATTTGACAGGTTTTATGTTTAAATGTGTTTCACACTAATATTTCACTAACTCCGCACTTAAGTAAAATGACTTTACACACATGGGCTTCTAACATCGAACACACACAGTATAAACAGACACTGACCGCCCCTGTGATCCGATTCGGACTGACAGGTGAATCATGCTTTGTTTTGCAGTGCCAGTGATGGCGCCCTGGATGAGTCCAAATGTCTTGTTTAAGGTAGGGGAGGGTAGGTGGCGCGCGGCAGTTGGTTATGCGGTAGGAAGGGAGCAGTTGAACTGGATCGTTTGTGTTTGTGTTTGAGATCATTATTTGTTCTGCGCATACTTCAAGGCATTTTAATGTAATCCTTAATTTTTATCATTTTTTTTTGGTACAATAATATTTTTTTTCATCCGTATCGCAATTGATAAATGTTGCAGCAGGTTCGGCGTTTGCATTAGATTTTTTATAATAACCCATTTTGGCGCCCCCCAACGTTGGCGCCCTGTGTGGGCGCACGGGCCTTAAGCTGCCCCTGATAACTCTATAAGACTGACTTAAATCTGGTAATACTGAAGGACCAAACATGCGAAGGAAACCAGTATTTTCTAGGGAAAAGCAACAAGAAGTGGCCAGTTATACAATTCTTTTAGCTCAATGTTTTTATGGGGTCAGTCCTAGTGAGTTATGCTGTACTGCATTTGAATTTGTCACTAAAAATGGGATATTAAATACCTTTTGCAAAGAAAAAGGTCAAGCCAGGGAATATTGTTAAGAGGATTTTTAAAAAGAAACCCTTCAGAGCATGTCAGAAAACCACAACATACTAGTTTGTTGAATAACAAGCTTTAACAAATATGAAGTTGACCAATTTTTTTTAACATTAACCCAATTGATGGATAAGCACCGATTTTTACTGGCAAGAATGTTTAATGTTGATGTAAATGATATAACTTGTGTACAAAAACCAGGCACAATTCTGGCTTCTAAATAACAAATGGGGAATGAGGAAAACAGTAACAGTATGTTATGTAATGAGTTCTTTTGGAACTTACATACCACCAATTATAATATAACCAGGGAGTCAGATCAAAGCAGAGTGCCAACGTGGTGGACCAGATGGCACAACTCATGCATTTTCTAAATCGGGCTGGATACATAAAACTTATTTTGCACATGGTTGAAGCACTTCAAAATCTGTTGTAAATGCCTCAAAAGAAAATCCTGTACTTTTAATGCTTGATAACCTCTTTAGCCATATTTCATTAGCTGCATATAATTTCTGCAAAAAAAAATGCCATTCACATGCTGTTTTTGCCCCCTTGTTCTTCTCATTGAATGCTGCTATTAGACATCACATTCTTTGGACCTTTAAAGGCAGCTTTCAATCAAGAATGTGATGTTCACATGAAAAGAAATCAAAAGTTTCTAATGTCAGATATTCCCATTCTATTTAACAAGGCCTACCTCAAAGTAACCAATATAGAGAATAGCATAACAGGCTTTAAGACAACAGGAGTATATCCTCTCAACTCACAGGTTTTCAGAGATTATGTTTTGGGAGTGGAGATTACATTGCTATATGAATGTGAGGATTCTATAAATGATGTGAATTCAAAGATAACACATGAGAATGCAAATTCTTTGCTTTGTAAAGGTTTAACTGCACCAGTCAATGAAAGCCACTTATATGAGATTTCCAATAAAAAAGGTAAGATCACAGTAGCAGAAATTTCTCCCATTCCAAAAATAAGAGTAAGAAAAAGAAAATTCTCAGGAAGGAAGAAAACAACATCCTGAGCATTTGACTTCACAATTTTCACAAGTTTACAGCTATGGTAGGAAGGTGCAAAAGATTCTGGTAATAGGTTTGAACTGCTAGCCTTTTGTTCAGGTAGGCCTACCAGTCCATGAGGATGGAAATAGCAATGCCATAACTGTTGCTGGCAAAGTTGAGATTTTTTCATATGATGCTCCCTTTATATGTGATAACAAATATAACTTTTATTCAATTGTGAAGACAACATTCTAATGAACTACAGAATTAATATGGAGTAGAATTCTGCCCAGGCTGATATGATAATGAACATCAAAGGTAGATAGGGTCAACTGTGGTAGTTCAGATAACAGATCATAATACCGGACAGTTGATGAGATGCCACCTCTGCAGATAAAAGTCCGTCAAATGAGTTAATACAGTACATCTGCTCCTCAAAACTATCAGCAGACTTTCTCCAATAAAGTATGGCTCCAATGATGCCTTTAGAGTCTAGTATAAAGTTTTTAGCTCTTTAAACAAAAACTTCACCTCTTTAACATCAGCAGATGAAGTACCCTTTAAAGATTCCAACCACAGATCTGGGGTCTGGATGGAAAGAGTCCCTAACAGCAACAGTCCTTGAAACACAGTAGCAGACAATTTAACAGCCATCATACTCAAATATAACCCCCCAAAAACAGGAAAACACAGTCAAGAAACCACAACAATCGCTCTGGAGGATACTATACAAAACCCTATAAAAGGAAAGTATTCCAAGTTGCACAATACAATATAACAGAATTATGCAAAACGTTGGCAAATTACAAAATTGAAATTACAAATCACAATTTAAAAGATAATACAAAAGCAGTAAAATCATGTACGAAATCCGATATAAGAGCAAATTGAAAATACCAAAGATAATATTCAAATTACAAATTTACATACTCATAATACAAAGTATAACGACATCCCAAATTGCACATAATTCATATTCAAGTTATCATCCAAGAACAAATGAGCCTATATACAACACATGTTAAACTTTGTATTTTTAATATTTGCAATGTAACGGCGTGTGCATGCAGTGACGTCATTCCCCCCGCTAAACTGCTGCCAGCGTCTTCCACACGCTCATAGCAGTCTGTTGTTAGTTAACTGTTACACTCCGAATGGGCAACAAGCCTTCATTCGCCAGCTGCAGCTATGTAATTATTTTCAATACGGAATATTCTACTTCAAATTATTATTATGCTCATCAGTGTTTAATTCATTAGCACTTAGGCGATTTCGGCCTCAATTCATTATCATGACTTTCAGTATTTAATTTAATTCTACTTCTCAGGCAATGTATGCCGTGCTACACTGCACGTGCCATGCAATTATTTTCTTACAACTTTTAATAAACAGTTAATTCAAAGAAAATATACAGTCCACTATTTTATTTCACATCATACCAGCCAACTCATCACCTAATGTTGTAAGACCAACTCAAGATTATTTCGAGAGCGTCTAAGATGTACCATTTGGCCCTCCGGGCCGGATCAATATTCTGATCTATATTTCATTTAATGGGCCCAAACAACATTTTGTTCAAGCCCGAATCTTCTCAAACGTAAGATTGCTGGCCGTAACATACCTTCATTATTTTCAAAAAAAAAAAAAAAAACTTCATACTTGGCCGTACAAGATTCTGCAGGACATCAATTCTAAGACAGCAAGATATTACAATTCAACGTCACTTGTCATACAGCAGAGAAAAATTAGAACTTCAAACTTGAATGGAGAGCTACAGCTTCACGCATTACCCGACAAGCGGAAACAAGACTTGCGCCACCAATCCAAGGCTGCCGGACAGGATCGCCAAGGAAACGACAGGCAACTGAGCCATCTTAAACCTGACGGGGACTCATAATCCACGTGACTATGGACTTGTATTTCTTCTAGTTTTTCACGTATAATTTTATGTACAGTAAAAGTCAGTAATATTTTAACACATATAGTTAATAGCATTTGATATAAAATCATTAATAATTTGTATATAAACAGAAATTAGTTTCAAGTGACCATAGACCTGTATTTTCACGTAAATTTTCACTTATACAATTTTACAATAATTCAGTCAGAAACTTAAGTAATATGATGAAGCTATATGTATATTTTTACTTTAAATGAGTCATATTTTCAAGTAAATTTTATTTAACTATTTTTTAAAAAATAAGTACCTATTATAATAAGGAGTTAGATTAAGTTATATACTGATCACTGGCTGCCGCAATATATCGGAATTGGATAAAGTATGCAAATTGCATTAATTGTTCACCTGTTCTGTATTTATTTATCTGTTTCGGATCACAGCTTGCAGTTCAATCATGGCTGATGTGAAAGCTTTAATTTAAAAAACGTGGCACAATAAAGGCCTCCATATCCCGTATAAACACCTTCACGGACAATTTTGATCCTGAATTAAATGATCACCATGCTTTAAAAATTAAACTTCATCACTTAGTGGAGTTGTCCGCGAAGTATGATGAAATTCAGACCCAAATTGAGGCTGATGAATCTGATTTCACATCGGTAAGTGACAGGGTTCAGACAGAGGATGATCTCTGCACTATTGAGTGTAAGCTGCACAATTTATTAGAACGTGTAGAAGAGGTGAACAAAAAACCATTAAATCAAGCGGAAGTTACGCCAATTAAAACATCCCCTATTCAGTTGGAGCCAATTAAATTGCCCTGCTTCTCAGGCAACATTATTGATTGGCAGCATTATTACAACATGTTCTTGGAGTTAGTACACGTCAGAACTGACCTCACGGACATCCAGAAATTACATTATTTACACATTCTTCACTAAGGGACGAGGCTTTAAATGTAATAAAGTCTCTCCCAATCACCCATGATAATTATGCGGTAGCCATTGATCTATTGAGGGCCAGGTATGGTAGTAAATTAATTGTCTCAGCGTATCATATAGGGAATGTTTTGGGCATGAAGTCCATTCAGCAAGAGTCCATGGTTGGCATTTCAAAATTTATTGACGAAATCACCGCAAATATAAACGCTTTGAATTCATTGAGTTTACCTGTAAATACTTTTGAAATTATTTTTGTTCAATATTTAATGCAGAAACTCGATAACCAGACATGCCGACTATGGAAGGAAAGTCTATCCGACAAGCGATTCCCTAATTTTGACAATTTTATTAAATTTTTAAATGGTAGAAGGCAATTAATGCAAAACATCGGCGCCTCGACCAGTTCAGCAAACAGAATACAAGTTACCGATAAGATTCCCTATTGCAAGACTATTAAACTTGTTGAGCTCACTAGGTCAACATTTCATACTCATATCAACATTAACATTTGTCAGCTGTGTCGCGGTAAACATAGACTCTCTGAATGCCCACAATTTGTGGCTATATCTCCCTTTGAGTGAAAAAACATTTTAGTCAAATACAAACTTTGCTTAAATTGCATGCGTCCAGGCCATGAGCCCTCACACTGTCCTTATAAATTTTCTTGTAGGACATGTGCTAAATGACATCATACAATGAACCATATATCAGGCAATAACACTTCAAGCAGGGGCAACAATCAATTTTCCCTCAAATTACAAAAAGACAAATCTATTCTATTATCCACCGCTGTCTGCATGACAACGGACCAAGCCGGTAGGAAGCATCCAGTAAGGATTCTATTAAATTCAGGATCTCAGGCAAACTTCTGTACCATGAGTTTCGCATGGGTCTAAAATTAACCAGGTCTGAACTACCCATCACTGGTATAAACAATTCTTTATGTCAAGCTGATTTTAGTACAAGGGTAAGACTGAATTCTCGTTACAAGGATTGCTCTCTGAACGTGCATTGCGCTGTGCTTCCCAGTATTACGAATAATCTCCCTGCAGAATGTTTGATATCTCATCCCTAAATATACCAAAGGGCATATTCCTAGCTGACCTGCAACTGAACTTTTCTTCACAAATCGACATATTACTTGGTGCCCAGTACTACTTACAATTGATTGAACCGATCAAATTCATCCGCAGCCCACATTTCCCCATAATACAGGAGACAAAATTGGGATTCATCCTCGATGGTAACCTGCCTTTTAATGTCGACATGACAAAACCTGTTTCATCATTTATAGCGTGTGAAGATAACAATGCCATTTCATCGCAATTAAAAGACTTCTGGCAATTGGAGGACGTTGCACTCC
This sequence comes from Magicicada septendecula, assembly GCA_034769895.1. Taxonomy (NCBI): domain Eukaryota; kingdom Metazoa; phylum Arthropoda; class Insecta; order Hemiptera; family Cicadidae; genus Magicicada; species Magicicada septendecula. The sequence continues at coordinate 47,843,905 of CM068376.1, forward strand.
GTACTCCCTCAGTTGAGGACTCAGAATGCGAAAGTCATTTCATCGCTAACACTTTTCGCAATAATAGTGGTAGATTTGTGGTGTCCTTACCTGGCAGGGGATACAACTCTCATTTGGGCGATTCCCTTCCTGGAGCTATTCGCAGATTTCAATCATTGGAACTTAAGTTTAAGAAGAACCCTGCTGACATCCTATCGCGTGGTTGCCTAACCCGTTTTTTACACGGTCACCCACAATGGTGGTATGGTCCATCCTGGTTGTCCAATGAGTCATCATCATGGCCCACCAGTGCTTTCGATGCCCATTCACCCTGATCACTCATCCCGATCTTGAGCAAGAACAACGTAAGCAAGTCCAAACCACATTGGTTGCCGCTTCATCTACGCCTAGTTATTTTGAAAACTACTCTGCGCTTTCAAAACTCCTTCGTCTATTTTCCTACTGCCTTCGATTCATTCGGAACTCTAGGCTTCCCATAGCTGATAGAAACACTTCTTTTTTAACTACCCATGAGTTACATGGTACACTTTGATTTTTATTTGCCAGTCCCAGCGATCGCACTCGAAATCAAGGAACTTGAGGCACAACGCTCTATCCCTAATAATAGCAAAATTCTTTCACTTAACCCCTTTCTGGACAATACGGGGATATTACGCGTGGGCGGACGCCTTCAGCACTCCCACCTTGCCTATGATAGCAAACACCAAATCATACTCCACCCGCATTCTCATCTCAATAAACTAATCATAGAAGGCGAGCATCTTCGTCTACTCCATGCTGGGGTACAATTGACTCAGTACTCTCTACGTCAGAAATACTGGATAATTAATGATAAATCGTACATACGTTCAGTAATACACAAATGCATCACTTGCTTTCGATTCTGTGCTAGGGGCTCAAGCCAATTATTAGGACAATTGCCCTCTTCCCAAGTTACTCCTGCTAAGCCATTTTCTCAATGTGCAGTCGACTACGCCAGTCCTGTATTTATACGTCATGGCGGGCAGCGTTCCAAATCGAAGTCAAAGGCTTATATTGCTCTATTTATATGCATGGCCACTAAGGCCATTCACCTTGAATTAGTTTCAGATCTCACCTCAGACGCTTTCATAGCAGCCTTAAAACGGTTTATAGCTCGTAGAGGCATCCCTTCACAGATATTCTCTGACAATGGTACAAATTTTCGTCGTGCTAGCAGCACACTTCACGACTTATACAAACTTCTACAATCAAGCGAATTTGAACAGAATACCCAGGACTTTACCAGTGCCCAAGGTGTCCTTCATTCCCCCGTCAGCACCTCATTTCGGTGGCCTGTGGGAGAGTGGAGTCAAGAGCGTCAAGTTTCACTTGCGGTGCGTTGTCGGCAGAACCATTCTCACGTTTGAAGAGTATTACACCATTTAAACTCAAATAGAGTCTTGCCTTAACTAACGCCCCTTGTTCGCCATCTCAAATGACTCTAGGGATCCCGAGCCTTTGACTCCAGCGGACTTCTTGGTTGGTTCTCCACTCACTTCACTCCCAGAACCTGACTATTCCGAGGTCAAAATTGATCGTTTGGGTAGATGGCAGCTGCTGCAAAGATTCACCCACTCTATATGGAAGAGGTGGTCAAAGGATTATTTGCACCAGTTTCAACAACGCAACAGATGGCATCTCCAGTCAAAAAACTTGGCTCCCGGACAACTCGTCCTTATTTTGGAAGATAATTCCCCCCCTGCAGTGGAAATGCGGTGCAGTCACTCAGATCCATTTGGGTCAGGATTCCCTAGTGCGCATTGCAGATGTTCGCACCGCAAACGGCATAATATGTAGACCCATTCACAAATTATGCCCACTTCCAGTGGCCTCAGATTAATTACACTAACGTTCAGACAACATGTATTATTGATTTATACTTTTAGCGCATTCTCGTGCTTCATGCCCGGGACATACCCCGGGCAATCGCATGCTTTCCAATTGTTATTCATATTATATTATTATTATGCCTTTTTATTATTGTATTATTATGTATCATTATCATATTATTATGCAGTATTGAATTTTTGGTGTCATTATTCTAGTATTATGCATGTCAATTATTATGCCTTTTTATTATTGTATTATTGTGTATCATTATCATATTATTATGCAGTATTGAATTTTTGGTGTCACTATTCTAGTATTATGCATGTCAATTATTATGCCTTTTTATTATTGTATTATTATGTATCATTATCATTATGTGTTATTGAATTTTTGGGGTCATTCTTCTACTATTATGTAATGTCAATCATTATGTATTTTGTATTATCATATTATTATGTGTTATTGAATTTGGGTGATATTTTTCTACTATTATGTAATGTCAATCATTATGTTTTTTGTATTATCATATTATTATGCATTATTGAACTTGGGTGATATTATTCTGCTATTATGTAATGTCAGTTATTATGCAATGTCAATTATTATGTCTAATTTTGTGCCGGCGTTTGCACGAGCCGGAGGTCGGAGATATGCCATACTGGTTTTCGTCCACGAATAATTGTAGCGGCACCATAAATGAACGCAATTTCGCAGGCTGTGCTGCGACGACGACACGATCTAGTGGCTAAACTTAGGGTGTTTGTAATGCAGCTGCTGTACAAATCAGTTGCAGGCAGCCATTCACCGAATCAACAAGCAGCTTCTCACCTCGGACAGTTTTCGTGTTATTTCTACTCATCTTTGATGGCAGGCTAAGTTTTTGAGACTTCCCGGTAAGTGACTTATAGAATTGTAGACAATGATTTACTAGTAAAGAAATATTAAATTCAAAATGTATTCAACCAGAGGTGAACGTTAGAATGCTCGTGGTTCGGTCAGACGTGTGTGTGTGTGTATAGTAAGAAAGTTAATCGATGTTTTAGTATTTAGGTACCGCCAGTAACTCTTTTAATAATTGTTCAAGTAACAATCATTTGTTTAATCATTGTATAAAGTTGTAACTAAATTAAGTACGTTATAGACAGAGGTGAATCGTGTGGGTTATGCATGGACACGCATTGGTGACCGGAAGTGTGTACTTTTCTTTAATCATATCAGTTAAAAGTAAATTGTAAGACCGCCCTTAGATGAAATACTGTAACTCTTTTAATTGTATGTAACTGTGAGGGCCTTTAGTGTGGTCATTATTTGCAAAATTACGATAATTGTTTCGCCACGTGGCGAGGTGGCTCCAACATGTATGATTATGTCGGCACTTGTTAAATCTGGTGTGAGTGCCTCTTTACCACGCACATTTTATTATTTTTCTTATGAGTTCATAATTACTTTGAAGATATAATTACTCCTTAGGCAATTTTAAAAAACTTTTATGCATTTTCTTTAGTTAGTTGGGAGCTCCAGTTCTGATGTTTAAGACACTTGACTAGGGTGCAAGTTTTAGTGGACAGTATTTTAATCTTTTTTGAATCCTTAGGGTTCTCTCCCTAGACGGAGACGTGGCCACTGCTGGTGTACTGCCACCTTCACCAGCCATGAACCACCTGAACTTGTCTGTACCAAGGAGGGAGCTCGCTAACAGCAAAGATGTAATTCAACCACTGCAATTAAGGTGATATAAGCTCTTTTATTATTTTTTTTTTTGCCTGGCCTGCAGAACATCAGTGTAACAAATTGTGCTCGAACAATGTGCTTACTCAGCTAGACAGTTAGATCAAGGGTGTGTCACCAAGTCATTTACTATGAACATTATCCACACTTATAACATACTATCACTGTAATTGTGAGGTACACTGTGGGGGTGTGCCAGAGTTTTTTTTTATGTTTCGAATGCTAATATTGTAAGGGTAATTTGTTCTGTAAAGCTAAGTATAGGTATGAGTTTCTTGATTCTGAACCGGCTGGTTCAGAGGTTTTCTGAGTGTTACTGGGGTTTCACATTTAATTATTTTTCTGTATTTAAGGGTTGGGGGTTTCGTTTTCAGGCTGTCTCTGGATATTAAATTTTACATAGTTTTTTTTGGGACACAAGTTAGGCACACGTTGGTACCGTTTCATGCAGGTCTGATACTTGTCTCACCGGGTCAGGTCAGGCCTATTCTGGCACACTTCCACATCTGCTAGTATACCATTTGGTTTTAATTTATATATGCACAGATGGCTGATATTAAATTTAATTTTTTTGGCATATACTATTTATATTCAGAGATTGTCAGAATTTTAAATGGAATGAAATGTACAGGCGGCACTTGTTATTGTAACTTAGATTCTGGCTTTTACTTGCTAAACTTGTCTAGTTAATTTTGCTCATTATCAAACCGTTATGATTAAAGAAGGAAGTCTTTCTAAACATGTAACCTTTTTAGGACAAATGTCCTGTGCATTATATGAATCTACTAGTTTTACATTTTGCCTGTTATTATAGCAAGTCTAACTTGTCCTTGTATGTCATTACAAATCAAATATTATTTATTATTATTTTATTAACCAGATTAAGCATCATCGTTCTATTATTACGACTTATTACAAAAGTGGTCTCAAGAAGTGTTAAAAATGTAAAAAGGGGTTGGGTTTTTTTAAGGGGTTTTTTGTTTCTTTTCTTTCTTTATCTTGAGGCAGTTACCTGTAAGAGGCAGTTCTCTGCAGGAACTTGACATGTCATTTAATGTTGAATCTGGTTCTGACATAGGTCTGCAGCCGGGTCAGTTCAGCCTTTGTGAATTCCTGATATATATATTAGTAACAAAGTTTAAACAAAAGATTTAACAATTTTGTAAAAATTATGCCAGTTGTTTTAAAAATTAAGTGATATTTGTTTTTTATCACTGTCGTATACAGTTTTGAAAATCTTTAATTTTTTTTATGTACTTATAATATACAATTCTTTGATTTTATAAAATCATATGGGCTGCCATGTCACTCTGACTTTGCAGTTTTTAGTCGTTATTATCCATTCTGTTTCTTTAAAAAATTTCTTTCATTTTTAAGGGAGTTAAGGTGTTGTGGCTTTTTTATGAAATTATTCCATCTGTGCTGGAAGCTTAAATTTATGATTGCAGTTTTGGGGCTTATGAAAAATACAGATTTTCCTCCCAGTTATATGTGGGTTCGCTAGAATATACAGGCTGTCTGCCAGGTCGAACATGTATTTTAGCTGTGATGTATATTATATGTATATGTGTCTTTATGTTCCAGTATGTGTTGTTAGTGTTAAGTGTTATCAGAGGGAATTTAAATAATTTATAGGATGTTGATTAAGGAGCTTATGTGATATTTTTTATACATATATATATGTTTTAAGGATGTTCAAGCTTACGAGTTTACTATATTACATTAGTGATGTTATTTTGGGGTGGGGCTTTGCATGTTGAAGAATTGTTGAGAAATGATATATTGAATATTGTAAATTCTAAACATTAATTGTATAATGTCAAACGTTGGATTTGAAAATATTAAATCGAATATTAAATTATACTAAATTATATTAAATTATATATATTTTTTTTTATAATGAGTTTTGGGATAATAAACATGTTATATTACTGATTAACAGAGTTTAATTGCAAGTCCCATCTCACTGGACCCAGCACATTTTTGCTTCTCTAAAAAAAAAAAGGTTTATTTTTATATATAAAGGTTTATGTTTTATAAAGCATAAAAATAGAAAGAGGGGTTACATCTTATTCTCATATTATTATGTATTACTATGTCTTAACATTTGTGATGCACTATTCACATAATAACTTAAACTGCAAAATCGCCCGATTTTGTGCGGGCAGTATGTTAAACTTTGTATTTTTAATATTTGCAATGTAACGGCGTGTGCATGCAGTTACGTCATTCCCCCCGCTAAACTGCTGCCAGCATCTTCCACACGCTCGTAGCAGTCTGTTGTTAGTTAACTGTTACACTCCGAATGGGCAACAAGCCTTCATTCGCCAGCTGCGGCTATGTAATTATTTTCAATACGGAATATTCTACTTCAAATTATTATTATGCTCTTCAGTGTTTAATTCATTAGCACTTAGGCAATTTCAGCCTCAATTCATTATCATGACTTTCAGTATTTAATTTAATTCTACTTCTCAGGCAATGTATGCCATGCTACACTGCACGTGCCATGCAATTATTTTATTACAACCTTTAATAAACAGTTAATTCAAAGAAAATATACAGTCCACTATTTTATTTCACATCATACCAGCCAACTCATCACCTAACATTGTAAGACCAACTCAAGATTATTTCGAGAGCGTCTAAGACGTACCAACACTTAACTCATAAAATTTTAAAACAAAATACAAAATAAGCAAAAGCAGCAAAATGAAAGGCAACTTTGCAAATGGTATATACAAAATTCAAGTTGTCTTGATTGTTCATCTCTTCTTTCACAGCACTATCACTTTACTAAAAATGAACTTTATCTTGTGAAAAACTTACTTTTTTTGTCGGATGCGTTTCGGCTTAAGTATCCGCCTTCTTCAGCTTTTCACTGAAGAAGGCGGATACTTAAGCCGAAACGCGTCCGACGAAAAAAGTAAGTTTTTCACAAGATAAAGTTCATTTTTAGTAAAGTGACAAAATTCAAGTTACAGTATATAATATAGAAATGTTCACAGATGTCAAAAGACAGAATCCTATATACGAGCAAATTTGCAAATGGCAAATCAAAAATCAAATTACAAAATCCAAATTCCTGATACAATAAATGCAACAAGCAAGTAATACAGTAAGGAATATAATTAGGTAATATTTAAATAACAAAAACACACAAATATTAATAACTAAATTGCCAAATTCAACACACAAACTGACCATAAACCCAAATCACAGCATAAAGTTATCTGCCTATGATAATTGAAAGACACGTTTAAAAAATGATAATTTAAACAAATTAGAATTTAATAAATGTATAAGACACCAATAAGTTGTGATGACTCACAATTAAAGAATGGCTAACACCATTTAAAACAAGTCACAAATGGATGTCCTGGAAATGTGAACCTGCATATGTCAAATTCCACCGTGTGGCAAAAAAAATTAACAACATGTTTAGGTATGTCTCAAACATGAAAAAACGATGATCGGGTTATAATGAAAGGAAAGCAGAAGTAGCATAAAACACATAAATATTGAAGCAGACAGGAGAATACCTACCACAGGAATTTACATGGGTCTGCCAAGATTTTTAACATAAATTATAAGCCTGCGGCAATTAGTCTCAGGACAAAAATACAACCTCATTAACACCATACAAAAACTTATTCAACATGGTAAAAAGATTTAATTGTGAAAAATTTTGCTTAGCTTAAGAATAATTAAAGACGATCTTATAAAAGTAACAATCGTAATCTCTGGTAGGAAGTACGTGGGGTTTTAGGTTACAAAATAATTACTTGAGTTCCTACATATTTTTCATTTTATCCATGTAATATTAAATTTTTATATTTTAAAATATTCGATCTGGTGAGACTCAAGTGGATGGAAAAACTGTCTTAATATATAGAATACAAAGATTCGACTCTCCTTATTCTGTATAGACCATGGACTGACGATACTTTAAATGGGGCATGAAGGATTAAAGGAAACAATAGGGATTATCTGCATAACAGAATCAAGAAAGAATTGTTGACAGTTGGGGAGGTGGGTGAATGTTGGTTTCTGGTCTGCTGGATTGCTGGTCATGTGTTGTTAAGACAATCTCAGCATGTTACTTCTGACAAAGCTTGAGATGTATCTAAACCAGACTTTCAGAAGCATATGATAAGGGCACATGAGTCGGTCTCTGCTCTTGTTAACCAAAATTTACTACACGTAATTTATGAGCCCAATATACCAAACAACTACAGTTTTACTGCTAAATGTAATAAAAATTCTAACATTGTACAACTATCTGATTAGATTAAGGCATCTTGGAAACATGAACACATGAGTTTTCAAAAATGTCTATTCATTGCTACAGAATAGCATATAGTATGTAGGCTGATGACTACAATAATGGAAGTAATACAGACAATGTGAATGGGAACAGTACAATCAATGAGCAGTACAGTTTCACTACGTTTATATTTGTTATCAAAATTATTAGAAACTGTGTATAACATGTCTAAATGTGTACAAGTGTAATTATTATTTCTAGTTATAAGCACAGTTGTATAACCATTTCATTAACAACACTTAAGAGACAGAATATAAATGTTTTGCAATTTGTAGTCCTATTGATGATTCCATGCATTCTATGTCTATATATTGTATCTTGCTTTCATCTACAGGCAGCTGCGATATCTTCCTCCAATACTCCTAGTCCACAAAAGAAACATACATATCATTAGTATTAGCAATAGCGGTAAAAATGCTGCTTTGTTAGTCATATGTTTTGAGATCAGCTGACAGCTGGCTAGTCTGCTACTTCAAACATGAATATTTGAAATGTGTTGATAATTCAAAGAAATTATCAAGGGGTTTCCCCTTGCAATCACTATTCAAATTAGTTTTAAAATACACCACTGAGTTGAACAATCTTTGCATCACAACAATTTTTTCAAAATAACGCTTTTAATAATTGTAAAACTGTAGGATACAAAAGACATACCACCATTTAAAATAACCATTAGCTTTATTCAACAAAATTTGAGGTATTGACCAATGATTGACATTCAGTAAACTGAAAACATCCTTTGAGTCTATTGTTTTAACCCAACTCGCATTCTTCACAGCCTTGTCAAAACCCGCTACTGGACCTTTTGAAATATTTAAGCCTAATTATATCATTAATGTATATTAATATTTCTGTTACTAAATGTTAATTCTGAGAATTTTGCTTAATACAGGTTACATATTGCCTACTCACAGTTGCACTTTAACAGTTTGGAGTAGTTATTGTCGAGCAAGAATTCACTGAAGTCTTCATTGTTTTTTAATACTGTATGGTTTCAGTTTGCCAGTTCAAAGTGGTTTTTGTAGGTGAGTGTTGTGTGAAGTTTTGATTGTTTTTAATAGTGTTCTGCTATAACTAAGAGGGGAATGTACTGTAGTTTAACCTTATACATAAAAGTTAAGTTATTAAAGAAGTAGAAAAGGCCATAAACTGAAGTGTAACATTGCAAAGGAATATGGAATATTTCTGAACACACTTTCAACTTATGTAAAGAACTAGGAAAAACTTAGGCAATGTTGGAACTGTGAGATTGATGAAACAGGAAATATGTAAGAAGTGAGGAGTATTAGAAGTTGACAAGTGTGTTTTAAAATGATTGAAACAAATATGTCACCATAACATTCTATTAAGCATCCAATGACACATTCTAAGGGAGAAGAATTCACAGAAAAACTTAAAACTAATAAGTTTAGAGACAGTACAGGTTGGTTTGAAGGTTTTAAAGACAGAAATGACATTACATTTCAAACAGTCTGAAGTTAAAATGTGTCAGTAGATCTAGAAGAAGCAAATGTGTGATTCTACAAATTGTCTAACCTTTTTGGTAATTATGATGAAAAGAATATATTTAATGTAGTTAAAACTGGTATATTTTTAATGCATGCTGAACAAAACATTTGCTATGAACGAAATTTGATGCTATGTTTAGAATTTACATGTGTGCAGTACACATTTTCATAAATAAAATTATAACACACAAAGTAAAATTTGAACCACATCTGTGATATAAAATATTAACACAACCATAATTTATACAACAAAAAAGGTAACACACAAATTTAATTTTGATCCACAAAATGTGGTATCAAACACACACACTAACTGAACCCTCAATCTGAACTGTCTTTTCTCTGCCTCTTGCTGTTTTATATGTAGTTGGTAATGATGTCATTCACCGTGCATCATTGAATCAATGTACCTAACCTTCACATTATTTTAATCACAAATAGTTTTAATAATACCATTTACCGTATCACTGAATCACTTAATATATTATACAATATTCATAATATTACTTTGGATATCAGTTGGAGGTTCTCTAGATTACAAAAATTATACTCCCCCCTTTAAACCACAACCACATTCACGTACATAATTCACAAATATTAAAAATTTACAAATCTATTTAACATTTACAAAATTGTGTTTTCTTGGCTGAAGGTTATATTGTGGCTCTTTGATGTCTGGAGAGTCACCATTCAATGTGTTCTCTTATATCTCTGTGCTGGCAATTGTGTAGTTAAGTTGTAAAGGTTGCTTTACCATCTTCAACTTGGCTGCATGGACTTTCATTGGTGGAGATCTCCTTAGGGAATACACACCATTTTCCAGGTGCTGATCTACCTTAAACTGTCCCACCCATTTTTGGGCTAATGCTGCATGGGAGCCATCTACCTTTTGCTGAGAGTGTGATTCTTTGAAACTATCAAGTACCCTGGATTTAATATATTCTCCTAATCAACATCGTGGTTTACAAGTTCCTCGATGGTCTGCAGCTACACTTCATTTTGTTTTTTATCAATCGCTGGTTGATGTCTTTTCAGCCATGCTTCTCAATTTGCTTATCCTGTCGGTTGGTTGATACACCGATCACTGTTTCTGTCTGCCCAGAAACAGTTCAGCTAGTGAACAGCTTGTGATTCTGCTGACTCTCTGGTGTTGAGTGAAAAGTGACTGGGGTAGAGATGTTGGTCCTTGGTTTTATGCACCTTGACTACCAGGTAGATTCTCAACATTCTCTTCAGCTCGTAATTTCACCACTCTGTTGGGTTTCCCCTTGGGTTGTAGTTGGGAATTGTCCAATGTTCAATTTTTATTTTGTACCAGACAGACTAGAAGCCAATGAAGAGATAAGTTGTCAGTGTATAACTGGAATTTCTACCTTCCAAGTATCCTGAAATTTTTCAAAAACCCATACCACTAATGCCTTCTTCTCTGCTGTCCAATAAGGTCTTTTTAGTGGGGGCAGTTTTTACTGGCGTATTCCACTATGTCTCTTCCTTTATTCTCTTTTTTTGAATAACACTGTCTCTAGTCCCATATGACAGGCATCAGTTTGCAGACAGATCTTTTGCTTGACTTCCAGGTAGGCAGGATTGCTTCCTTGATTTTATGGAAGGCTTATTCCGCATTATCGGTCCATTTGAAAGTATGTTTCTTACTCTTATTTTACGGATCTGTTAGTGCAACTGCTTTTGCCTTAAAATCTGGTACAAAGCTGCTATATGACCCAGAAGATCATAGGAACTGACAAATTTGACATTTACTATAGGGTCTCTATTTCTTCAATGTCGTTGTTCTTCTCTTGCTGCCTTTCCAGACCCTCAGATGTTAAGATATGTCCTAAATATTCCACCTTTGGTAACAAAAAATGATGTTTTTTCAGTTAGTAGGTTAGACCATGAATCTTGAGTCTTTCCAAAACTTGACTACTGTTAAGATGCGGCCCGATAAGACCAAAAAATGTTAATGTTAGGAAGAATGATGCTTGTGGTGCTATTGTCAGGATGCAGAATAATCACGATAGTGGACTGTATAATATATTTATTAAGTTCTGTACACTTATGTCATGGTGTTGAGATTGGCTAAGTCTGAACAATTTGATTTTGAATAAACAGAGTCGTTAAGAACGCTACATGTTAGATGAGGCGCAAATGTGCAGCACTCAGATTAAAACGTTAAGGCCTAAGGCCTAGACGAATATCGTATGAATTGTTGTAAGACTTGAGGCGCGAGTACGCGGCACTCAAGCTACATGAAATAGAATTAGCAATGTATTGCTAATATATTGCAAGTATGCAATAAAATGTTGTGGCCTAAGGCCTACAATGATTGTCTGACGACAAGAAAAATGATGTATGACAGAACAAGCGAGCAAACGTGATGATGTCTGCCGCCAGCCGTAGTTCGGACAACTGTGTTGAATGTTGTATAAACATGATAGCGCAATATCAGAAAGCACAGATTAGCCAACCTATTAATGCAAAAATTACCACACTACTGTCCATAACTGCCCGCTAAAAATCAAAGGATTTTTTAATACATTTTAATAACTTATTGTAGAAAAATACAGAGTTCTTAATAATAAAGGTTAATCTCAGTAGGCTGCATTGAACCTTGAGTTGTAGTCTTAGATAACAGTTATGACATTAACTGTTTAGAGATAAGCTTGAATGATGATAAGAGTTGAACAGGCCAAAGTCGACTTGCAACCTGATTATACATGAGTATAAATGTAAGATTAGCAATGTATTGCCAATATATATTGTATGTAATCGGTGACTCATCACATGATGGGCCCAATAAATTGTAACATTTATGCAAGTCATAATGGTTATCTTGAACCAGATAAGGCCAGTAGACCTATACAATAGTATGAATACAATGAACAAACAAAATTGTTATAAAATTATACATGTAAAGACAAGCTATACATAGTTGAATGATTGTAAGCACAAAGTGTAATGACATGTATGTCATAATTAAAGCATGAATAATAATTGTGCAATACGTGAACACAAAATACAAATACAAAATACAATATAAAAATATAGGCGTGGCGTATGGTTATAGACAGAAAATGTGGATAAAACAATGTGTTTTACATAGATACAAGTTATACATAATAAATACAATAGAAATCGGTTTAGATAATTACAAAATGTAATACATGTGTTGAACAATTGTGAGAAATAAAGTCACAGAGTAACAAAATATCACACATATTGACAAAATGTGCGAGAAAATGCATACATGGTTTGTATAGCTGTAGACCATGCGAATATTACAACAAAATTTTTACATAAAAATAATAGTAAGCAAAGACATGAGGCATAAATCAAATGTTGCATACACGAAAATACAAAATAATAATTAAAGCCTTGCATATTAAAAAAACTGACACTTGCTTGAATAAAACAAACAGTTTCTGAATCAAAAATATACAAATTAAAGCTTATGCTAAAAACAAAGGTGCTTATAACTAACAAGTCTTCTTTGAACATCTGATTTCTGTATTACAGATTACAAATATATACAAAGGAAAATAAATTCTCCTTTTTTTACTGTTCGTCCCTAGTAGGGACCAAACATAATTTATGGATTGGTCTGCGATAGGTGCCAGTAGGCATGCGAACGTCAACTACTCTAATTAAGTTGTCTGGGCCGGGAAATGTGGCGGTAATTACACAAAATTTCCACGCTAATGGAGGTAAGTTATCCTCAATCAGTAAAACCAGGTCACCAATGGAAACATTATCTTTGGCGAATTTCCATTTGTGACGTTGTTGTAGTTGATGTAAGTAGTCGCGAGACCAAGCCTTCCAAATGACTTGGACAAACTTCTGGAGAAGTTGCCAACGTCCAAGACGAGAGATGGGAATGTCAGATAAGTCTGGATCAGGTAACGCCGTTAATGGTGCGCAAATCAAAAAATGGCCAGGTGTAAAGTGGCACCGGATCATTTACATGCGATGAAACGGCAAATAATGGATGTGAGTTTAGACATGCCTCTATCTGAGACAAAACTGTCATAAACTCCTCGAAGGTGAGTATAGACTTGCCTACCACGCGGCGCAAGTGATACTTTAAACTCTTTATACCGCTCTCCCAAAGACCACCAAAATGAGGTGATGAGGGCAGAATAAATGACCATGTAATACCCTGAGAGGTCTTAAAGGATTGGATTGATGAGGTGGCATCCTTATTATGCCAAAGATTGTAAAGGTCATGCAAAACATTGCGGGCCTTCCTAAAGTTCGTGCCATTATCAGAATATAACTGGCTGGGTATGCCCCTATGGGACATGAAACGATGTAAGGCAGCTATAAATGCATTGGCTGTAAGGTCGGAAACTAATTCCAAATGAATAGCCCTTGTTGCTAGGCAGATGAACAAAGACACGTACGATTTTGACAGAGTCCTAGATTTCTGCCCGCCATGACGAATCATGAAGGGACCACCATAGTCAACTGCGCAGAATAGAAACAGCTGCGAAGGAGTGACTCTGGGAGATAGCAAAATACCAAGCCTCTGAATCTGATGTTTGGCACTAAACCTGAGGCACTTGACGCATCTACGAATGATAGAGCGAATGACTATCTTGGCGTTAATGATCCACCAATGTTGACGAAGTGAGTGATGCACGAGTTGAGCACCAGCGTGGAGTAGACGAATGTGTTCGCGTTCAATAATAAGGCGAGTAATATGAGCCGATGGATGCAAGACACTAGGATGCTTATTGTCATAAGGTAGTTGCGACTGCTGTAATCGTCCGCTGACGCGTATTACGCCAGACTCATCAAGGAACGGGTCCAGAGGAGACAACTTGCTCCTGATAGAGACAGAAGACCCATTACGCAGACAATTAATCTCGGCAGCGAAGTGGATGGACTGAGATTGTTTTATGAAAAAATTGAGAGTGGAATGAATTTCAACGGGGGGTAAGAGCGCCCGATATTTTCTCAGCCCTGGAGAGTCTAATGTTTTTGATGAATCAAAAGCAGTAAGCGTATACGCGAGTCAGACGGTGCAACGAAGAAAAGTCCTTAGGAAGATCAATAGCCAGGGTAGACATTAGAGAAAGTTTGGGGGTTTGTTTTTCCTCCGCAGTGAATTCAGAAGACGACAGATTAGAAGGTAAAAAGGGTGGAAAAAGATTGGACTCGGAAGATTGAGACAAACAAGCGGGACCATGCCACCAAAACGAACAATCGCGCAAAACGTCGGGGTGACATCCCCTAGAAATAATATCAGCAGGATTATGTCGAGAATTGATGTGATGCCATGTGTAGGCTTCCGTAAGACGCTGAATCTCGGCAACACGATTAGCGACGTAAGTTTTCCACCTAGAAGACCTAGAAGACTGGGTATGAATCTAGTAAAGGGACACCATAGAGTCAGAATAGAGGTGAACACTATTGATAAAGGAATGAAGAGCAGGGGCGACCTTGAATAAGAGTCGTGATAACAACAAGCAAGCGCAGAGTTTAATGCGAGGTAATGACACCTGTCGTAGGGGGGCTACGCGAGATTTAGAACACAGAAGGTGACAAGAGGCTGATGAATCTTGATAAATGACTCTAATGTAAACGCAACACCCATATCCCCTTTCAGAAGCATCCGAAAACCCATGTAATTCAACTATCCTTGCTTTAGACTTGCAGCGAATAGAACGTGGGACAATGATTTTACTGATCAGACATAATTTATCGCATAATGAATGCCAATGCAAGTGTAATTGCCCGGAGATTGGCTCACCCCAACCAAGATTGCACAGCCAAAGTTGCTGCATAAACTGTTTGTACAGGAAAACAACGGGACCTACGAGTCCGAGTGGGTCGTATATACCTGCGATAATCGATAGGATTTTCCTCTTAGAGATGCTTGATTCAACGGGGAATGATCTGATGTCAAACAAAAATGAATTGGTAGTGTTATTCCAGAGAATGCCCAAGGTACGCACATTACCCTGTTTGTTTAAAGGGAGTGATAAATTGTCATGATCTGCGACCACTTTGGGTTCATTTGATGCCCATTTATGTAGAGTGAGACCGTATTGACTCAACAACGTACCTAAGTCAGATTTCAACTTGGTCAGATCAGAAATGGTGTCAGCACCAGTTAACAAATCGTCGACATAGAAATCATTGGTTATAGCTGACGCAGCGTCAGGAAAAGAAGTTTGATGATCCTTACCAATCTGATTAAGACAGCGGGTAGCCAAAAACGAAGCACTAGCAGTGCTGTATGTTACAATTCGCAGTACAAAATGTTTAAACTCTTTGAGGGGAGAGTCACGCCACAGAATACGTTGATAATGACAATCCTTCTCAGCTACCAGAATTTGTCGATACATCTTCTCGATGTCGGCGATGAGAACATAGTTATGCATACGAAATCGCAAAAGAATAGAAAAAAGGTCTTGTTGGACGTTTGGGCCTACCAACAAAATGTCATTGAGAGAAAGGCCATTGGTAGTTTTGGACGAGCCATCAAAAACGACGCGAAGTTTTGTGGTAGAACTAGAATGTTTAAAGACGGCATGGTGAGGCATATAATAAGTATTTGAAACACCTGAATTTATGGAGCAATCGTCGACAAGCGTCATGTGGCCAAGATCCTTATACTCCTGTATAAAGTTTGCGTATTCGCGCGCAAGCTTAGAATCACGCATGAACCGGCGTTCTAAACTCAAGAATCTCGCTTCAGCGCTAGCATAGGACTCACCCAACTGGGGATTGTCAGACTTAAATGGTAGCGAGACCACGAACCTACCCTCCTGATTGCGATGAGTAGACTTAACGAAATCCTCCTCACAAGCTGACTCGTTATTAATGGGTGTATTATCAGGGATAGTTTCGGTCTCCCAAAATTTCTCGAGAGACGCTAGGATTTGACTGTCATTGTTCCTAGCCAGGAACGAAACACCAGGACCCTTATAATGGCAGTGTTTGGGCAGATTGCCGGCTAGAATATAGCCTAACTTTGTTTCTTGTATGGTAGGGAAATGAGAACCCCTTACATATTTGTTAGGTAAAATTAAATCTAAATAAAATTGTGTGCCTAACAGTATATCAATGTCAGCTGAAATGTTGAAGTGTGGATCCGCTAGATAAACGTTATCTGGGACATTAAACTGATTTATGTCAAAAGATTGTGCTGGCAATTTATGAGTTAATGCAGATAAGACTGCGCATGTTGCTTGGAAACTAAATCTTTGATAGCGTGAGATAATGCATATAGACGCTAACTTAGTGGCACAACAAGCGGTATTATTTATACCTGTAATCGGTATGTTAGATTTAGTCAAGTTAAGCCGTAATTTCTTGGCAAATGATTCCGTACAAAAATTTATTTGTGACCCCGCATCTAATAGAACTCTTGCGGGTTGTCTATTGCCAGCCTGGTCGATGACAAACACAATTGCTGTTGATAAAAGAATATTATTTGTGGATTTTAATTTGAGTGAACAATAATTACTGCTGCTGGCAGAGACTGGCTTCGACACATTGTTTATGTGCAACAATGTATGGTGTCGTTTTGAGCAGATCTTACATGATTGTTTAATCTTACAATTAGATGAGAAATGATCTGGTCTTAGACAATTGGTACAGCATTTATGATTTAATATGAATTGTCCTCATTATGATGTGCTCAGTGCACGAAATTTATCACACATGTAAATTGGATGATTAGATTTACAGCATAAACATGAATAATTATTTGACGCTGAGTGATAACTTTTAAATGCAGTGCTGCCAGCAGCGTTTCGTGATTTATGTTTGTCAGATTTATTATTGAATCTTAAACTTAGCTTGTTGAGTTGCTGTCCGGCATCGATAGGCAGTGTATTTTCTAACAGCTGTCTACGTGCGCTTAAAAACTGAGTAAAACCTTGAAAGTTAGGAAGATTATCAGGGTCTATAGACTCCTTCCATAATTTAAAAGTAGTATGGTCGAGTTTCGCTGACAATAATTGTACAGTGATAAGCTCGAATGAATCCACTGACAGTTGCATGGCCACCAGTGAATTAACGGAAGACGTTATCGTATTTATGAATTCTGCCAAACTTTGGACAGAGTCTTTTATTGTTGACTTTACTTCAAGTAAATTTTGAATATAGTACTTTGCTAGTATGAATTTATTGTCATATCTAGCGGACAGCAAACTCAACGCTATCGGGTAGTTTTCGTTACAGATAGGTAATGACTTAATTAAATCTAGCGGCTCATTTTTCAGAGACGAATAAAAATAGTGTAATTTCTGCACTGAGGTTAAATCAGATCTGGCGTGCACCAAGTCCAGAAATATTGAATAGAAGTGCTGCCATTCTAAGATATTACATGTGAAGCAGGGCAAACTTATCGGTTTTAATTGTATGTTGCTTGTTAATACGGGAGATACAGTCTGAACGTTGAAGCTTTCTATCAACTGCAAGATACTGGCTTCTGTTGAATATAACAGCTCTTCAACCTCAATTCGGTCTTCTTGAGCAGCGTTTATGTCTTTAGAAATGAGTTCAATTTTGGACTGTACCTCATCGTATTTTGTTGCCAAGCTTTTTAGACTTTCGAGTCTAACTGTTAAAAAATGCTTTTTGTTAGTGTTTTTATCAAAGCTAATGATAGCCGAATTAATACGCACTATGGCAGACTTTATGCTGCCTCTCTTTCTGACGAACACTTTGAGGCCTTCTTCAGCCATTTTACGCACCTGTTAATGATGTGGTACCTGCTATGTGATGTCCTGGAGCGTCGAAGTCGTGGAGAAGATGACAAACAGACAGACCATAGAGATGACTGCTCAAACTGGAGTGTAGATGCTAGCACATGGATGTTCTTGCAATGATGTTGTCACGAGGCTCAATGGCGATGAAAGAAATGCTGAAGTAAGTCCCGAGATGGTCGGATCAGCGAATGTGCTGAATCGCCCGTGATGGCCAGAAATTGGGGCAGAAAAATGATGAAAACGCTAGAATATGTTGCAAGAGGTGAATGACGAATCCAGACACGGAGCGACCAAAAAAATGTTAAGATGCGGCCCGATAAGACCAAAAAAATGTTAATGTTAGGAAGAATGATGCTTGTGGTGCTATTGCCAGGATGCAGAATAATGACGATAGTGGACTGTATAATACATTTATTGAGTTCTGTACACTTATATCATGGTGTTGAGATTGGCTAAGCCTGAACAATTTGATTTTGAATAAACAGAGCTGTTAAGAACGCTACATGTTAGATGAGGCGCAAATGTGTGGCACTCAGATTAAAACGTTAAGGCCTAAGGCCTAAGGCCTAGACAAATGTATGAATTGTCGTAAGACTTGAGGCGTGAGTACGCGGCACTCAAGCTACATGAAATAGAATTAGCAATGTATTGCTAATTCATTGCAAGTATGCAATATAATGTTGTGGCCTAAGGCCTACAATGATTGTCTGACGACAAGAAAAATGATGTATGACAGAACAAGCGAGCAAACGTGATGACGTCTGCCGCCAGCCGTAGTTCGGACAACTGTGTTGAATGTTGTATAAACATGATAGCGCAATATCAGAAAGCACAGATTGGCTAACCTATTAATGCGAAAATTACCATACTGCTGTCCAACTACAGTGTTCAAAGTGTTCCTGTCAACTGACTTTACACTTGGCAGAATTCCCTAGTGTAGCCAGATAACACTTTATCCATCAGGTGCATGAAGGTAGTAAGTCCATTCTTCAGACCAAATGGTATAATCTTGAACTGATAAAAGCTCTTGTGGTGTCATAAAAGCTGCCATTGGCCTGAACCTTTCTTCAACTTCAACCTGCCAATACCCAGAGTTGGGATCCAACGTACAGAAAACCTTCTAAACACTCACTTGCTTCAGCAGGTCCTTCAAATCTGGCATTAGATAGACATCTGATGTAGTTTGGCTGGTCTACATAGAATCAATGTGTTCCATTCTTTGTGACAGTACAGAAATACCTGTTACCAGAATTATGGGATTCAGGAATATTTTATTGTAAATTTTATTGTGATCATGAATGTTAACAAGGGCTAAGTTAGTTTTGCACAAGTCCCAATAACTACGCAGATCAGCAAGAAGAGAGACAAGCCAAGGTCATCATGGTACGAGAAGAAAGTAATATATGTAATGGCGGCATAAGCGAAACGAACGAATAATACGAACTTTTCATTGGTCCACAAAGCCAGATCGTCATAAATCAGCAATGACGGCATGAAACAATTACGTATTAACCCGGGCGTTGGCTAAAGAACAATGCATAAATGCAAAATGACGTCAGACACAACCACTTTGCATAACAATTGCGTCTGCTTCCCCCCAGTCTCCAGAACATCATCATGGCGATAACACGTTAAAATTTTGCTGGCCTAAAATAGTCAGCTAAAGTGTTTTTTTTTTAATCAACAAAATGTAATCACAAGTAAATAGTGTTAACAAGTAATTATAACCACCATGTAAATTCAGTGCAAAGGACAGACGAAAGTTAGAGAGTACAACGTCTGCCCCAGTTCATGAAAAACAGTCAACCAAGCATACACGCTCGGCCTAGTGCAGTGGGCAGATTTTGCCAAAAATGCTGTAATTGCTTACAAAAAATGAGATAGTTGTATTCAGAACGTAGTATTAACAGTATGTAGAGTCAGTGGTTAACCAAAATGAGATTCAAATAAATTCAGTGGACTAAAAACAACAGTAAAGGTTCGGCCGAACACCTGCCAACTGCCATGGGAATCTGCTGAGGAATCTACACCACATCATATTCAGGAAAGCCCTTCTAAATTGTTTTTCTAAATTTTAAAAATCTAAGAGAAAGAGCTCAATTCAAAATAATTAATCAGTGTGCAAAATTACAGTATGAGTGGGAGTGAAAGTGAGCGTGTGAACGTTATCGTTGGCCAACCTTAAATACTTTATCTTGAGGCGTTGGTTTGTGAATAATTATAAGAGTAAGCATTGAAGCCATAAAGATAAAAAAGGAGTTTGAAAATAACTGCAGTATAGAGTTAAAAGAATTATTTCAAGTAAATTAAAATACATGCATGTAACACTAAACGTATGGCAAGGCCAGAAATGACGTCACCGCCATTTTGAATTTTAACCATTATTGCTGACTCTCAGTGTAATAACATATAGCACAAATAACTGAATAAAAGAGAATTCATTAACCTCATGTTGTGTAACTGGTCATTTCAATACCCCGACAACCTCTGCCTTTTCTGCTTAACGCAACTCTGGACCCAAAAGCCTAATGCACTCAATAAAACTGAGCACATGTTATTCCAGATGTGTGATAGATTATGCAAAACAAATAATAATTAATTACCATACATTAATAATTATTATATTATTGTAAATAAAAAGGTGTGAGTTTACATCTTGTCCTTTGGTAACACAATAGGTCATGTCCAGCTAGATGTTGATAGCTCTATTAATCTTTGATTTATCTTATCTTATCCAGAACAAACCTTTTTTCAACTGGTTTTATAGGATAGAGTCTTTAGGGTGTCTCATCCTTGCAGTTAATTCTGTGTAATTTTATTTTGTGTAGCCTATCTTATCTGTAATAACTTCTGGCTAACTATGCAACAACACTCTGAGCTTTATCTCCTCTTCATTGTTTAAGGGTTGTATTTGAAGATCATCCAAAATTGAGGTAGTTGTAGTGATGTCCTTTTAAATGCTGCTGTCACACCATGCCAATCTCAACTGTTTATCCCTCCCAAAAACTATTTTATCTCCAGTATAGTTTATAATTACTCCATACTTACATGAACAGTTATCACCCAAGATAAAGTCTGGTGTCAAATCATTGATTAGTTGAAAAGGCAATTCTATCTGTACTCTTGAACATTTTGCTTTCAAGGATCTCCAGCTTACCACATGCTAATGTATGTAGTTAGTTGACAGTTCCCTGAACCTCCTTATGCTTCCATCAGTTTCCTGGTTGAAGTAATTTGGCTACATCCATATTAATAAACAAGTGACTTGTCTGGGTACCAAGTACAGCTGTAAATGACTTGTCTTTGATGTTAATGCTAATAGGTGGGCAGGGCTGGTAAGAGTCCAAAATAATCTGCTCAATGCCACTGTTCTGTAATCACATATCTCTACATACAGGAAATGGTTTCTGGGGGGCAAACCACATCCCTAGTACCATGCCACCCCAGCCTAGAATACTACGCCACTAATTTTCCACCATATGACATGTTTTCTTAAAATGCCCTACCTTGCCATAACTAAGGTACCTTTGATTCAGTAGTGATACACAGCTCCTAATGAATGATAATGAAAATTCCTCCAACATACCTTGGAATTCTGGAAAAATCTCAATAATTACTTTCAGAGCTACTGGAACCTGATGAGGAAAGTTATAGTTACTATGAACCAGGCCTGTTTAGAAAAGAGTTAATATTTTGTACTCAATCTATTCTTCTATTATGTTCATATTCTGGTTGGTGGTACTTATTTCATGGTCCATTCTATTTACTGTGGTGTTTAACTCTGCTTTTAGGGAGTTTACTTGTTCCTCAACATTCTGTATGCTATTTGTACATTTGTCATCTAGGCCCTTCAGTAGTCTGTCTATGTGAATAACCCTGTCTGATAGAACCTGTATCTGGATCTGAATTTGTAAGGACTGTTCTGAGTGAACCTGTAATTGTGTCTGTGCTACTGCAATTTGTTTTGATGGCCTGAATTTTTTTTTTTTTTTTTTTTTGACTAGGCCGGAATTTATGTCTCAATTCATTCTGACTGTGCCTTACTTTGTTCTGACTGGGACTGAATGACTGCTATTATGTTGTTAAACATGTCACTTGCCTGCATTGCCTTTGTGGTCGGGGTTTCTTTGACAGCTGTGAAGAAGTTGTCCAGGTTCCCATCTGTCTTTCATATAACCTGTTCAACTGCATCACCAGGTCAGCAGCCTTAGTTCCTGTTGTTGGAAGCCCATTTTTTTCTAATTGGTTCTTCAGCTGGGTGGTTGTCTAGTTCTTCAAATGTACTCCTCCCATCTTTTTACCCACGCTGCACAACCACTAAATTATAACAAAATTGTTCACTAATTTATAACGCTAATGGAATTAGTCCTGGCATAGTCATCTAGGTCAGCAATTCAAATAAAACACTCTTATCACTCTTAACACCTTGTTTATTTGCATTTAACACAAATAATTTTTTACAAATAAAAATATAACACACAAAGTAGAATTTCAGTCCACATCCGTGATATGAATATTAACACAACATAATTTATATAGGAAAAAAGATAATGCACAAATATAATTTTCATCCACAATATGTGGTATCAAACACATGCACTACCTCTGTAACCACTAATTGAACTCTCACTCTGAACAGGCTTTTCTCAGTCTCTTACTGTTTTGTATGTAGTTGGTAATGATGTCATTCAACAACATGCATCATTTAAGTATCAACAATCTTCTAGTATAACCATAGTCATTTGATGCTTATATAGAATGCTATAGAACAAACTATGCGTACCTTCACTATAAATGTATGGTACATTGATAAAGAACATTCTAGTGTATTCTATAAATAGTGTCCATCAATATACATAAGTTATACATCAAGTGGATAATGTAAATAAACACGAGTAACATAACCAACATACTTAACACTTTGACGCCGAACCTTTAACACAGTGGTCCATCGCCCATGCCGAGTTATTTTTCCATATATTTAAAATGCCGTAGCTTCTAAACTATACAGTAGAAATATATGCTGCCTATATTTCTATGAAGATCTTCATTAAGTCAGTGCTATGCTATGACTGTGAGGCAAAGAGCATAACACAGAAAATGGCTGACATTATAAACATTTTTGAAAGAAAAATCTCAAGGCACATTATTAGACTTTGATCCATACTCCATAAATCTTTTAGATTTTAAAGGTTTCCCATTGCATCCTTCGACCCAGAAGGATGAAAATTCTCATCAAAACTTTTGACCTATTTGATTGGTGTATGTCAGGTCCCTTTTGCTTGATTGTTGGTACTTTCTTTAATTTTAATTGTTTATTTACCTCTTGAAGGTCTGCCAAACATAAAATGTGTCCATGAATGCAGTTAATGTTAACTGTTAACCCACAACCTCGTTCGATTAAAGTTATGCATGTTCACAAAAACATAAAGTAAAAAATAATTTCAGTGTTTATTACAACCTACAAAATTTGTTAATGTAAAATGTTGGTACAATGATTCAGTTATATAACTTTGAAGAGAAACTCTATAAATATTGCAACAAATGTTTGTACCAAAAATAATCACTCACAAAATGAAACAGTGATGACCAATATTAAAATTAGTAAACACAATATATTAGTGAAGTTTGCAGTTTTAAAATACACACAAAACTGTTAATATTAAGCAAAACATTATACAATACAACAATCATGAAACAAATATACATAAAATAGAAGTTTTTTAACACTTCTATTTAACTACTATAAAACACTTAAGTAACCTGTACCCAGTAGATTACATCATAAACATGCTCATTGTCTAAATCACATCATTATTCTATTTTTAAGTAACTATACATGTATTTTTAACTGTCTTGAAGCTTTATATACTCATATAGTTATATTAAGATGTATTTGTTAAGTAGTACAGCGGACATTATTCATTGATGTATCTTTATAAGACAGTAACCTGCTTCCATGGGCCTGACAACTGCAGAGGGCAGGCTCCATGGACTCAAAAAACTCCCCCCTCAGAAAATTTCATACTTTAGGATTTGCATGCAACGTTTTGCATATATTGTTGGTGATTGAGGTGAGGCAGTACACCAACACAGATGATTTAGTCAGGGATGCTGTCTTGCTATCAGGATAAAAACATGGATGATAACACAGGGCTTTGAAACATTATTGATGGGATCAACTATTGGCTGGGTACCTTGGTTGCAGAATTTTTGATTAAGAAAAAGCTGGTGCCAAAATATGAACTTAGGGACTTAACTGAACTTAGACTTGGTTAGTGACAACTATGAACAATAGGACTATAGATACATGTACATAATATTTTGCATTTCCTTGGAAGTCAGTTTGAGGCTGATATGTGAATAGCCCTCATAATATTAATTCCTAATTAAATTTATTTTCTTCATCCAAGGAGTCTAATATCTTTTATGTTTAGATCCCAGGCCTTCAAGTATTTCTACTTCCTGCCAATGGATTTTGAATTTAAAAATTTCCTGAAAGATTACAACACCCAGTTACACCAGTGTATGGAGCACTAGCGGCTGGTGTTATGGTTGCAGCATTGCACAACCACCAATATAAAATAACTAAGCTATAAAATAATATAAAAAAACATTAAACAGCTAAAAGTAACATAAATTTCAATGGAGAGTGTATTAGATCCTACATGGCAATGTTCGCGTACAATTCAAATGTGGCGCACAGGCTGGTGGTTGTAGGCCGCTTGCAACTTTAACAGTATATGGCAGAGCTTACTACACAAACATATGAGAGGGTGTGTGCTACTCTTCACAACTGCCCTATGTTTTCAATGTTAGCTAGGCGGTTGCAAAGTTTCTGCAATGCTCCACTAGTAACACTGTAGCACAACTTTGTATCGTGAAATCAGCACATCCTTCTTGATTTATAAGTTATGTCAGGTTTAGTGTTTACGTTGGTTCAAGGTAAACCTTATCCATTGTTTAAGGTTATAGAATTATAGTAATAATTTACTATTTTCAAACTGTGATTATGACAGTTTAATGTCTTTTAATCCCTCTCCCATCCACTCAAACAACTACTGCAACCACCAAAATTTGGAACCACCAGCCGCCATTTAAATCAGAGTATTTTACTAAAAATATAAGTCGTCCTGACCCTTAGGTCAGAAATAACAAAATTACAAACTCAATAAACTCTGATAGCATCAGAAAATTTTGTAATCAACTTCTGACAACTGTTTCAACCAGTGGGTTTTAGATTTTGATAATCATATTAATTTCTGCACATGAGTTTAATTTCAAATATGTTGGTTCTTGGGGGTTAACCCCTCCCCTGGAAAAAAGGAAACGTCAGAAAATGAAAGTAAATATACCGGTAAAAATGCAGTTTTATAAGTTTATTTAAATAAGCTAATTAGTTATGCAAATATGAAATTTTAAAGTGCAGTAAGCTATTGCTGCCTTGTGAGTACGATACCACTTTATGTAAGTAAATGTTGATAGTTATCTTATGGTTGAGGAATGGTTCCAACTTTTATCCTAGTTTATGAAATTATATTCTCTTAGCAATTATGAAACAGGAAGCCTTTGAATGTTTATTCAGCTTGCAATGTATCCAGTTTGGTGTAAAATATTTATAGTGTGGTAACTAAATCTAGAGGAAATTGAAAATTTCTACGTTTAACAGTTTTTACGTGCTATTCGAATCTTGTACAGATGTGACTGTTGTTACATATGGTTTTTGATCCAAATTAAATAATGTTTTCATAGTTTCTAATGTAGTTTTTTATTGCTATTTCAAAAAATAAGTAAATTGAAATCCTAAAAATGGTCAATTATTCTGTATCTAAGACCAAATACAGCCCACAGAGCAGCATTTACAAGCACTACCGGAGAATGGATTCAAGCACAACCAGAATGCTAATTTCAACCAAATTTGTGGTCAACCACATATTTGTGTATGCCAGTGAAATTTTGAAATGTTTGTTTTTAAGGATCTCAAGGATCTGTCTAGCCTATTTTATAAAAATCTTAGATTTTTTTCTTAGCCAATTTAATTCCATTTGCTGCAGATACACATATATACAATAAGGAAAAGTTTTAAAAGAAGTCTTGAGTATCTGAGAGTTATTTACACAAAAAATAAACAATTGCATAAGTAAAGCTAACAAAGTATAATTGTATAAATATTCCCTTCATATGTAAGAGACAAGAACCCAAATCCACATTTATAAAACCTACTCTGTTATACACAGCAGAGTCTTGGATAATGTCAGACAAGTTCAGATTAGGGATAATATCACTGGAGATGAAGTAACTGAGAAGAGCAGTTGGTAAAACTGGAATGGATAGAATACGAAATGGAAGTGTAAGTGAACTATAAATGACACTAAGCATAAAGAAATAAAAAAAGAGTTGCGATGGTATAGATGTAGAACTAGAAAGATAAGTCAAATTTTTCTGAATTGAAAATGGATGGAATACAACCAAGGAGCCAACCAAGAATGCACTAGGAAGATAATCATACATCTGGTGAGTGGCAAAGAGAAGAACATCATGGAAACTGAAAAAAAGGGAAAAATCTATAGAAGATGGATATAGTTGTATTATATACAATAATTGAAACTGATTTTGTTTTAAGACAAGTCTGCATTACTAAATTGTGTTCCATAAAAATTGTATGCTTGTTTTTAAAAGGCTACTTAATTCGTTCACTCTAAGTCAAAGTACAGTTTCTAGAATTTAGTTTTGTTAGCATTATGGAAAAAGTATTTACCTTTTATCTCTTTATCAATCATTCATCCCTCAGTTACAAAGTTTTAAAAATTTAATTAAATTAAAAACTTAACAAAGGGGTTTACGAATAATGGCTAATATAATTAAATTATATTTTTTTTAAATTCTTCCACTAATAAGTTGGAATTTCTTTTTCTTCATCCTTCTATCCTAATTATAAATATAATACTACTGACTTGGAATACAAAGTTGTTAAAAAACCTTACACCAGTAGGTTTTTTACACTTCTGAGTCAGTAGTATTATACTTATAATTAGTTAATCAATCATGGATAACAAAATCCTATCCTTTTATGTTTATCAACCATATCCTGAAAACATTGCAAGAAATCAAAATAATGTTTATTATCACTATTTTGTGTATAAAAATGTGAAAATTATGACATTTAAATGTACAAAATCTCATATATAGGTTTTAAATTCAAGCTTGAAAATCTTTTAAGGTTTAAACAAATTGATCACCTTATTTTTACATGAAATTAAATATCACTATAATATTGACGATTTGGAACACAAAGTTTTTTATAAGTAAAAACGTAAAGTTTTACCTTACAGCCTAAACCGGCTTTCACCTATAGAAGGCTTCATCAGAGGCTGTCGTTAGTAGCGCTGCTCATCTTGTTGTTGGCGACGAGGTAGTGTTTCGAAAGATTGAAGCTGTGTGTGTGTGGTGAGATGTGTTCGAATAATGCGTGCGATTTGAATTGTGTCTGTTCGTTTAGGATGTCGTTTTTATTTGTTTTTGTGTGTTTGTATATTTCTAATTGTTCTAGAGTGTCTAGTTTTCGGCCTTTTGTGTGTACGTGTAGTATGTTCATGTTATTGTCGATGTTTTTATATGTGTGGTTTGCTTCAATGAGGTGGTTTGCGAAGGTAGATTCTGTAGTGGTGTGGAGTGCTTTTGTGTGTTCAATGTATCTCTGTTTGAAGCTACGTCCTGTCTGGCCTATGTAGAATTTACTGCAATTTGAACAATTTAGTTTATATACACCGGGTAGATCGAATTTGTTTTGTGCTTTGGGCATGCGTTTTGATAGTGTGTGTTCTGTTTTGTTAGTAGTTTTGTAAGCGATTCTGTATCCTGCTTTTTTGAATTTGTGGGCAATTTTTTCTGTTTGTTTGTTGATGTATGTTAGTGTTATGAATTTGTTGTTTTCTGTCTTTGTCTGTTGTTTGTTTTGTGTTTTGTGTAGGAGTTTACTGACTATTGTTCTGTCATAACCGTTAGATTCTGCTAGATATTTTATTGTGTTTAGTTCGTCTTTGTAGTCTATTTCATCTAAGGGGATGTTGTTAAGTCTATGTATCATGGTTCTAAAAGCAGCTAGTTTGTGTTGTATTGGGTGATTGGAGGTGTTGTGTATTAGTGTGTCAGTTGTAGTTGGTTTTCTGTATATACTGAATTTGTGCCTGTGTTCTAGTTTTGTGATGGAGAGGTCTAAGAAGTTTATGGTATTGTTGTGTTCGTATTCGGCAGTGAAGGTTATGTTTTTATGTATTTTGTTTATGTGCGTTAGTAACTGTTCACATTGTCTTTTGTTTCCCTTGTATAGTATTAGAATGTCATCAACGTATCTGTGCCAATATAGTATTTTATGTGAGTGTCTGTCATTGTTTGTGAGTATTTTTGTTTTTTCTAAGTGTTGGAGGAAGACTTCTGCTAGAATGCTGGATATGGGGGAGCCCATGGGTAGGCCATCGTTCTGTGTGTAGTATTTATTGTTATAAGTAAAGTAGTTTTGTTTTGTGATAATGTTCAGAGTTTCTGTTATTTCATTGATAAGTTCGTCTGGTGTGTTGTTCTGTTTGAGTTTGTTTTGTAGGATGGTGATTGTTTCAGAGAGGGGGATGTTTGTGTACAGGTTTTTAATGTCAAAGGAGGCTAATGTGGCGTTATGGGGGATGTGTATGTCTTTTATTTTTGTTACTAGGTCAGTGTTGTTTTTTACTGCAATGTTGTTGTCTATTTGTGTGTGTTGTCTAATAATTTTGTCTAGATATTTTGCCAGTTTGTGTGCAGGGGCATTACGGTAGTTGATAATGGGGCGGATCGGAATGTCTTCTTTATGGATTTTGGGAAGCGCTTGGAGTGTAGGTGCTGATGGTCGGATTTGTTTCATGTAGGGCTTTTGTTTATGTGTCATAATGTGTTTAGCTTTGTTGACTATTTGTTTATGGCATAAACAAATATCAATGCAATTTTATATATGCATTAGAAACTGTATTTATTTCACTATCAATACATAGTGATAGTGACCTTTTATTTACATAAAGAATAACTAACCAGACATGATTAAGAAAAAAATAAATATAAGAAATAGAATGGATAGTCATTATACAATTTTTTCAGTCCTTATGATAATAAATAAGAATATGAAAATGTCACTAGTAAGAATGAACAGTGACTCTCACACGTTGGACAAAAGTAATTAAAGGTTAGTTGTTTGTTAATGCATTTTAAAGTTCTGTCTTCAAACAATAGAAACGTCAATACTGTCTCCAACACCTCTACCTTTATATAATCAAAAGGGTTTGGACACACTCATCCTCACAAGTTTACAAGTTCCTGACAATTTCAAGGCCTCCCTTTACCCAAGACTGCGTTGTGTAGTGAAAAGCCACACCCAATGAGAAGCTATCATGTTGCCAGAGAACAGTATAGATATAGACTGGAATGTTAATAATCATTCCTCATAGAGGACAGCAGTATGCACCAGTACCAGCTTTTGGTGTATTAGAGGAAGTGATCCTTGATCAGCTTAAATTTGGGCAACAATAATAATTCATTTATTCGGCTGCCAGTGTAGTTATACTAATCACAACCCATCTGGTTCAAGTATTATGACTAAGAAAAAGAAGATGATGATGATGATGAAGATGAATAGGAAGAAGAAAAGAAAAGAATTATTATACAAATCAATGTAAGACTAATCACAGCAGTTGACTCTCTCAGGAGTAGTCCAACTAACTAGATCAATTTATAAACTACTGCTAGAAAAGATCAAATGATTTAAAAGATTGTAAAATAGGTATTTTAATGATTCTGAATACTTTGGCATTCACACAAACCACATGTGTGTCTGACATTTGGCCACTGAGACAGGAAGAACAGAGTACTATGAACAGTGGGTCTGCGGATGTTTTCCTCATAGGAACACAGAACACATAACAAATGTTTCTATATTAGAGAGTTGCATATTTAGCTCAGAGTGTTATGGAAACTAAGAGTACAATAGCCCAAACCAAAGCCAAATTACCAAACCCTCTTGAAGATATTAAGGTAGAGGTGTTGGAGACAGTATTGAGGTTTCTATTGTTTAAAGACAGAACTTTAAAAGACAATAAAGCGTTATATATACGCAACACAAACAGGTGTATATATGTTCAACTATACAGTCCACATTTAAAAATATTCATAATGGTCTCACATTGTGACATGTTTATAATGGTCTTACTTATTAACATATGTACAATGGTCGTACACTGTATAATATTTATAATAGTCTTACGT
This sequence comes from Magicicada septendecula, assembly GCA_034769895.1. Taxonomy (NCBI): domain Eukaryota; kingdom Metazoa; phylum Arthropoda; class Insecta; order Hemiptera; family Cicadidae; genus Magicicada; species Magicicada septendecula. The sequence goes on from CM068376.1 coordinate 47,874,327, forward strand.
AGTAAGATATTTATAATGTTCTAATATGAAAGTGTTTGTACCACACATCTCTTTATTCATAGAGCCTATCGTACAAGCCACTGGTTCTCACCTTTGAACTTCTTTCTTAAATTGTTATATAAGCTCACACCTCCATTACATCTAGAAATTTCTGTGTTTTGTGTGTATTGGGGGGAAAAACTGCATGCATGGACAAACTGGTGTTAAGTAATGGCTAAACATATTAACCTACATTGGTGTTTTATGTTTGCATGTTTACAAATTATAATTTCAAAGCACCACACATAAAAATTTAAATAATTTTAAAATACCACATTTTAAGCAAGTTAAATTTTAAAACAATTTTGTATATCTTTGTATATAATGAAGACATTATAACTGAAATTTTGTTACCTCTGAAGTTAAAGAAATAAGTCCTATGTTGAAAAATGCTGTTATAGACAAACACTCAGCTAGATGCACAGACACATAGACTGGCTGACAGGTAGATAGAAATTTATTTTTACAGATAAAGTACATATTATAAGTACAAAAGTCAACTGAAAATTATACCTTATACAGTAGACCTACATTATGCCTGATGTTAAGTCTACACAATAACCTAGATAGTACAACATCAACGTCTGCATCAAACAAGAAGAAGAAGAAAACTTGAACTTAAGGTTTTTAATACAAGGAATTCTGAAAAGTTCTAATTGTCAGTTATACAAAAACTACAGTCCTAATGCTTATAATGTACTCTTTCTTTCCTGCTTACAATTTAAATACATTTCTCAATTCTCTAATTTAAATCATTTATCTACTTTGTCTACAGGACCAGGGATTAGGTACTTTTGTACATTGTCTTCGAAATTTTTAGCGGTTTCACCTGCAAAATTTTTTATAGTGCCTACTCCAACTTTGATTCATGGTTCCTCTCCATTAAATATCAAACAATAATAGTAGTGTAGAGTTTTATTTTGCTTACAATCAGAGAGGCACCTATCTTTACTATACCAAACTTTCTGAAATTTTCTGACAAAGTTTCCATCGTTCTTCGACAAATCTAAAGACACCTTTTTACTCTAAATGTAACATTCTGATTTTGTATTTTAACAAAAAGTCTAGTGAATCTAATTTATCAGACTGTATATCAAATACCGGTACATCTGCTGTAGAAATGGTATTAACTGTATTCATTTTGCTCCTTTAAATCAATTAAACAGTATGCTTAAAGCCCTTAAAGGATGATACTTAAAAATATGTATTATTAAACAATTAGTATATAAATAATTACACAGTTCTTAGTCTATACTGCTATATACAGAATTAAAAATAACTTGTGAACTCAACAAAAACAAATATTCACTACATGAGCACAATGAAACAAACACAGGTGGCCAGGTGAGAATTCTGTGGTATTCAGTGTTGGGGAGACATATCTTCTGATGTGACATACGGGACACATTTTTATGCTGTGCATGCAGGTCCTCTCCTGTTGCCGTCAACCGAAGCCCTCCTCACCTCCAGCTTTGTTAAAAAGACATTTCAAGTAATGTCAACCGTGATACCCAACGTACAGTTGCATTCTTGGATTTCATTGTCCATGACGTGTCCATTACTTAACTAAATACAACTATTACATTAACGACTATTACATTTACTCATAAAAAACTTTCTGTGTTCCGAGTCGTTAATGTAATAGTTGTATTAGTACAGTTGCATCGCACAGATACATAAAGAATGTTCCATGGCTCAAATTTCCAACATGTCGCATAGTATTTAACTTCTTAAATTAGTTTCACGTACCCTTTCTGAGCAACTTATACAACGTAATTCACAAATGAAAATTAATTAAGTTTACAAAGGTAGAATATAAAGGTAAGTGGAAATTACTATATGCAGGGGGAAAAATTACATACTTTTGTCAGAAAATTTTATGTCCTTGAGCTTCAAGGCTATTATGGCCCTTCCCCATGGTGTACTTTATAAGTACTAGTCCAAAGCATGGATGACTGCAGGTGTTACTGGATTACAACACTTTCATACCTAAACTAAAAAAGAGAGAAATGATAAAGTTGATTAAAAATTGGTTAACTACTGATAATATACCAATGCGTCCATTTTGTGATCTTTTGGAATGTGATAATGGAAAACTTAAAGTGATTTTTTTGCCACTGAATGTTACACCATTTGTTGACTCATGGACTAGTTGGTCAGTGAGTGGCTGAAAATATTTGGCAAAAAAAAATCTCAAAAAATGTTTGCTGCTTATAAAATTAAGATGAACAGAGTACTACAGATTATAAAACAGGGTAAAAGTTACACATGTGGGGCACTTATTAGGGTGCAATAAAATAAATCCAAGAAGGGTATCTTTACCTGGCACATCTGCCCACAGTCTTGTTGTAAGAAACAATTCTAGTACTGAGCCCTTACAAACTAACAGTTCACAAGTCACACTCAATAACAGGTACGAGGTTCACACATGCACAATCACACTGTATCTAACAAATGAATAAACGATAGCAGTGCGAATATTGTTCTATTGACCTATAGAATACACATAGTGTAGCTCGTACCATTAGACTGAATTGTTTGTGTGCATCCACATGATGATCAAATTCAGATATACATTTATATGTTAATAAACACCGTAGTAAACCAACTCCAGACAAACAAGCAGAGCATCGTGACAAACTATCTAAGAATTCCATCCTAAATTATGAGTGAATATAACATAGCGAATATTTAGTACAAAACATTGAGAGTGTATCGCAAACCAGCAAACATGCAATGGGGCACAAGTGAAGTAAATGTTTGTCGTTACATGTGCATATTACATGTTGTTGATGGGAGGCTAGCTTGAGGGTAGACGTGAGACAAGTATTGAGTACATTACAGAGAGAGAGAGAGAGAGAGAGAGAGAGAGAGAGAGAATTAATTGTGTGCATTGTAAACGGTAAAAGAGTGTACTTGTACGTGACCTAAACAGTGACTATATTCAGACATATCGGCTCAGTATATAAGGAACTAGTTCTTCCGTTTCCAAAAGGATGAGTGTAAGGCAATACTTGCAGGTAGGAGAAGAGGCTGCAAAACTGTTCCCCAAGACCTCTCGAGGGTCATGTTTATTGCAGGCCTATTGTTCGCGCAAGGAACACTTTGGTGCCCCACACGTATCACCTTTACCCATAAAACATTTTAAGTGAGCATTGTTACATGGTTTTTGGACCCTTTAATGTTAAGGATTAAACTGAATGAACTCCATACAGCTTATGATACTGAAAGAAAAGTTGTCCAAAAAGCTAATGTTTGTAAAAATGAAGTAACAGAAATTAATATTGATATTTTCAGCTGTTCAGAATGTGATATGCAGGATATTCATGAATGACTAAAAGATAAAAATGTTGATGATGATGAACCTCAATTTCAAATCTTGACTGATTATATGTGAAGTGTTAAAGAAGATAGAGTGATAAAAGGAAGTGACAATGAGAGTTTGGTAGACAATTGATGAAACTGTAAAATTACATTATCACAAAAAACAAGGTGAATATGATTGTTGTACCACTCAGCACTGAAATGTCTTCATAAACTGGCAGCAAGAGAAAGGGTAAACAGCATGAAATGGAAAATGTTTTGACTTTTTTTTTGCTTATGCCTAATTGTTAATATTCTGTTATGTTTGGTAAAGCTTGTATTCATATTGCATTTTTTAAGGGGGTTTCAGTATAAATGCTCTTTCAATAATACACTGGGCCGGTCCTACCACTAGGCGAGGTGGATGGCTACCTAAGGAGGCACAATTGGTGTATGTGACGATTATATGGAAGATATATGGAAAATATACCTGAGGTAAAAAGTGATTGTTGAGGAAATTAACATTTAACCTACTTTTGTGAAACAGACCTTGAAAAGAAAACAAAAAATATTTTATTATGAAACTGGAGATGACCAGATGGCATATTCTAATGATAAGTTTACAGTAAACTTTTACTTTGGTGTTTTAGACAATGCCATAAATTCCATTCAAGAAAATTTATATTAGACTAGGTACATAAGTGTTTAGATTTTCTGTGACATTCGCAATTTAAAAACCCAAACAACTAGCCTACATTAGTAATGACACTGTGTTCAAATTTAGAAAAGGCTTTACAACTCACTAAATGTTAAGTTGTGAATCAATTGTCTGAATGTTCTGAATATCTTAGCGTAAATTGGAAGAAGTTATAACAAATATTAGTATGAAAGAGTAAATGCCAGTGTACAATAACAATATTGAATACATGTATTTGGTGACATATTTCTTTCCATAATTTGTTAAAGCAAGGAAGTAACATGCGGTTATGCAATAACCTGGCAGAAATTCGAATTACTACAATAAACATTGAAATTAGATGTATTATCAGCTTGAAGGTCAGTTACAATAGGTTCATGTACTACCACTGTTGCAGCATTAAGGGGCCTCTCGAGAAAAAATTAGAGGAGACAGGTCACCTAACTGTCAGAAGCTTGTGGAAAGAATCAAGTTTAGGACTACCCAGAAGAATTTCCTAGTGTTCTACTGTGATAAGAGACAATTTAAAAATGTATTGACATCTGCAAGAAAATTAAAATGGAACTGGACCAGACCTACAGTAAGAATGTAGGATGATGACATGGCACCATTTGTCCTGGCCTATTGATTTGTCCTGGATTATAAATACTGTAAAGAATGACTTTCTTGTTTTGTGAATGAGGTGAGAAATGTGTGACAATAAATTGTGTATATATTATAATTTAAAACATGATATTGTAATTCCCCCCCTCCCACACACACACACACACACACACACACACACACACACACACAAAGTCAGTTCTAAAAACAAATTAGGTTAACAAAGCATCTGAGTTTTTTAATTGTGAAACAAAGCACTTCTATACAAATAAAAGAGTAAAAAGTACCTCTAGCAAAAAGTGTTTGAATTAATAATACCATACAAGCTAAATAAGCTTACAGTGAATATAGTGAACAGTACAAAAACTGAGGTTATTAAGCAAATCAAAACAACAGTGTAGTGAAAAAATTGTGAAGTGAATAACAATAATAAAGTGAAAAGCAACAATTAGTTAACCGAAAAATAAAATATACATCAAATTATCTCACACATAAACACAACATTAACATGTCCTCAAACAACATAACCACACTTCCAAATAACCACATTACCAAATTATTAAATAAATTTCAAAGACAAAAGAAACAACTAATGAACACAAACATAAATATGTTCTTCAACAACAATCCCAAAAACACAAATTGACACCTAATTATATTAACATAAATACAAACAACACAAATATAACTGAACAAAAAACAATAAGATATATACAGTAAAAAGACAGCATAACAGTAGACATATATACCGTAATTAAACTTAGAACTAACAAGTTTATTACATCCAATTGCATGGAATAATAAGTACAGTGACATAGAAAGTAAACAAAAAATTGAATAAAACAGAAAGACAATAACAATCAACCAAAAACTCAACAAATTAAAACAACACAACAAAAATCAAGAACAAAATAAAGACATATTTTATCCTTGAACTGTTAATTTAAGCAACTCAGAATTTAACAAAAAAGGAACAGAATATTTAAACAATATGACAAAAACTAACCTAACTCAAAACATAAAACAAAAACCTAGAAAATTTAATAGTAGAAACAGAATATGCCATTAACCTAATACAAACACTATACAAGAAGAAAACCAAACAGAAGCAACACATAAGCTATAATAAAAATAATAACTACTAGTGAAACAAAAACAGATCTAAACAGAAGCAAGATAATAGAACAATAAAATAAATTAAAAATAATGTAAATAGCAACAATTTAATCATAACTAAAGCCGACAAAAGTCAAGCAACAGTAATTATTGACAGACTTCATCAACATAAATAATAAATGCATACAACTAAATGAAGACCCAACAGTAAAATATCTTAAACAAACAATAGAACTAGTAAAAACAGCTAAAAGCATTTTCAACAATAAACACACACACACACACACACACACACACACACACACACACACACACACACACACACACACACACACACACACACACACACACACACACACACACACACACACACACACACACACACACACACACACACACACGCACGCACACACACACACACACACACACACACATATATATATAATCCGGAACTGCCTAAAATGAATAGCCTAATAAAAATACACAAATTAAACAACCCATAATATGACCATTAATCAACTTCAAAAAAGCACTTACATAAAAAATAGCAAAAACAATACAAAAAAACTAAAAAGTAACCATCTAACGAATAATTATCATAACATAAAAAATACGTACAAATTAATAGAGAAACTAACACTAATAAATATAGATGAAAACACATTTTCAACATCATATGATATCACAAATATGTACACCAACATCCCAGGAGATGAAACAATAGACATAATAATAAAGAAACTTAAAGAAAAAAATGAAGACACACAATATATAACTGAAATAAAAAATAGCATCCAACTAATACTAAAACAAAATTACTTTGGATTTAATAGCAAAATTTATCAACAGCAAGAATGTTAAGCAATGGGATCACCATTATCAAGCATAATAGCAGAAATATTCCTACAACACAGACACCAAAATACAAAATATTATAAATTCATTTGATCCAAATGGCATATGGATAAGATATGTAGATGATGGCCTATATGTATCAAATAACAAAAACATAAATGCACATAACATATTAAAACAAATCAATAACATACATCTAAAAATACAATTCACAGAAGAAAAAGAAAGACATAACAAAATCAACTATTTAGACATAACCATCACAAGAAACAACAACCACATACAATATGTAATATACAGAAAACCAACTTCTACTAACATCATTATACCTAACCATTCTGACCACCCACCGCAACTTAAAATGGTAGCATTCTATTCACTATTTAACAGAATGTACAAAATTCCCATAAACAAACAAGAAACAGACAAAGAAAGAAATATAATGTACCAAATTGCTTATGAAAATGGATACAATAAAGATACTGTAAATAAAATAGAAAATAAAATCAAATATAAAATAAAAACTGAACAATTAAGAATTAATCAAAATGAAGAACACATAAATAATAACAACAATAAAAAATGGGCCACATTCACATATATAAATAATAAAATGACAAAGCTAACAAACATTTTAAAAACGCAGAAGTGTTTGAAAAAATAAAAGAAAAAGAATGTGCTAATTCCTAACCTCGTGTCAGTGTGTTTGGATACTGGATACTAAGAAAACAGAGTGGATGAATAATTAAGACACCACTGTTTATTTTAATGAAAAGTATAAATAATGATGTTGAAAATTCTTTGGATTTTTTTTTAGTAAAAACCAATGAATGGAAAAAACAAATCAGTCATGAAAAATGGTAAGTATTTCTTAAATTATAGTGGTAAAAAGTAATACCCTAAATTTCAAAATTTGTGTAACTATTTATTCATGATTCTGTCTTATAATGACACAGAATAATCTTGTCTATAAAAAATTCATTGGTCTGATGATAAAAGCAAAGTATGAGTTCAAACATTAACTAAAATTTTTTAAATTTTCTAAAATTTTCAAATAAATTTTACAGAATTGTATGGTTCTGAAAATAAGCAAATTCAAAAAGTACCTGGTAGATCTGAAAGTACTCATGGTTAAGCCTGTAACATCAGAAGCATCAAAAATTGATTAAAACTGTGTATATATCTAATAATAACCTCAATGGCAATTACATAATAACACCAACTTAATAATAATAATAATAATAACAATAATAATAATATTTTCTCAAAAGGTGTGAAACCATGATACATAGGAGGTGTAGGTGTGAATTCAGATATAGCCTACAGGAGAGTCTGCACTCACAGGCTTGGCCAACAGGTTGATCTACTAAATAAACATAATATTTTTCCTAATCTATAAAACTTGATTTCTACAGCATCACCTTTCCTTCGATCCTGGCACTATTTTACTAGGAAAGTGATCAAGATAATCCCAACATCCACCAGGACAGACAGCTCAGACACTGTGTAATACACAGAAGCTATCCTCAGTTCAAGGCGCTTCTGTTATACCTGTTTTCCTAGAATTTGTGTGCACCCCTAATCCCTGTACAATATGATAGATTTCGTCATGCTTGTGCTCATCAAGCATTGCCTACTTCATCTGGCCCACCATGAACCATGAGTTTACTTCAAGCCATAAAAGTTTGCATATTTGTCTGCAGTGTGCACTATCTTCCACCAAAACCTATCTTGGTGTCATTCATAAACTCAAGTTACTGTGCAACCAACTTAGACCCCTACACTTACCTCCCTTATCTGCATGGGGATGATAGTATTAATCTGCTTCTTTGATAAGGTCACCATATCTGACTTGCTAAGAGACAGTGACAGCCCGTGGTTCTCCATTCAAGCAAATATTAGTTGCATCAATTGTTTCAGCTGGTCAAGAGTGCAAACTACCACAAGTCCTGCAACATCATCTGCATAACCAAAAATGTTCTTTTTTAGTTACCTTACATCTCAGGAGGCTATCATAGGTCATGTACAAGATGGGTTAAAAGAATCTTATACTTAAGCTACTCCAGCTGTGACTCCTATTTCATGCTCCCTTTCTGAAGTCTCATGCAGCAGGGTATTGTTCTTCAGGTAAGAGACTACCATCAAAAGAAGATATTCTGGCACATGTAACTGGTGTTTCAGAGTCTGCAACATGTTGCTCGATTTTGTGGAAATGGAGCATTCCTTAAATTCAGTGTGTCCAACAACACCACCATCTGAAAATTTTGATCATCATCCTCAGTACTTTACACTACTTCAACAACCTCCTGAATTTCATCTACCATCAGTCAGCCAGGTTGAAATCTTAGTAAATCAATGACAAGTCACTGGCTGCAGTAATGGCAGATAACAGCCTCAATCTCATAACCTTTTCAACATAAGCATAATATAGGGATAAGTGGGGCACTTGCCCTCTCAATATTCCGAACTTTACAATATTCTGTTTCCAGTTGTTATAAATAAACCCTAACAAACAGTCAAACAGGAGATTGTGTCCATGCTTGTGATTACAGTACACGCTACTTCTCATTGTCCGTATTATTATCAGATGATTAGTTTGGTAGATTTATTGTTATTACTTTTTTCAAAGAAACTTATAATGGGTATGTTTGATAGATTTGAATGATATATTTCAAAATAATCTTTCTGTTAAAAAGAAAGCACTAACTGTAGAGACCCCTAACTGGAATACAATTCATGCATTATAAATAAAGGCTTGTTTTAGTACACATTAGTATTGAAACGATAAGCGCAGCTGTAGTTCTTGGAATATTCTCTCTCTTTACTTTTTTTCTCTTTATTACATATATTCTGTGTTGTCATTTCTGTATTTGGTTGTTTATTGTCTATTTTATACAAACAATGTATGCTTTAATGGACCATGGGACTGGACGTTATCAAACAGCCTCAGAATTCTACAGGCAGAATGTGTATTTTCCCATTTTAGATACACTTATATCTGAAGTCATTGCTCAGTTTTAAGTAAAAATGAGGTTGAGGAAGACATTATGAATTGAGTGTGTGTGACTTATTAAGTGCCCAAGAAGGTAGGCCTACTCTATTCGGAATTAAATGCGTTTTCGCATACATTTGCAAATAAAGACATTGACGATGGGTATGCTCCAAAACTAAAGTATTTTTCTAAATAAAATTTGAGTGAAGAATGTTTTACCAACTTGGACAACATGTTTAAAACATTTCTGACAGTGGCTGTATGTTCAGCAAACAGTGGACGGTCTTTTTCTTGTCCTCAGAGGCTGGAACTTACATGCACAGCACTACTGACAAGAAAGATTTCATCACGTTTCTGTTTTCAGCATTGAAAAAACATACGAAATTGACATTTCAAAAATAATAGATGAATTTGACTTAGAGATGAAGCAACTCTTAGAGGAAGCAGATTCCTTCTTTTTTAACAACAAACCTACCACTCATTGAAAACCTACAACAGGCCCTGCATTGAGCCTCATCTTGGGAGCTTTTCACATCTCTCCAGTTGAGAATTTACTTGTTGAGTTGTCAGAATGTCCTCTGGACTTTCCAAGTAAAATCCACAGCCACCCTAATTCTGTCCATGTCTCGAGAAAGAATGGAGAATCCACATGCTGATAATTTACTTTTACATCACACAAAGAGATACCTTAAGTCTCTAAACATTCAACTCCCTTCTGGGGCTCAGCAGCTTCTGCCAGTGATGGCTTTATAAAGCTCACTTGCTGTGAACATCGACAAATCTTTCACCTCACTTCCAAACGCTATGCTGTCGAATATAATCCTAGTAGCCTACCAATAAATGATAGAAAAATATACTGGCTTTTGTTTACATTTGGGGATGAATCTAAACCTAGCTCAGGAGTTGATTGCTCAGTAGTGGTAAACAGTGAAGTTACCCAATTTTTCCTTGCCACAGTTCTTCACAATCTTCTCAACTCAGTTGTATGCTATTAAATTGGCAATAACCTGCATATTATGTCCCAATATTAGTAATAGATTTCTCATATGCTCTAATTCACTCTCCATTTTAGATTCTCTTCAAGGCATCCGTGAGACTCCATTGCAAAGAAGATTTTAACCTTATTATCAATTTCTAACAGGCATATTTATTTTTCGTACCTGGCCATTCAGATTTTCCTGGCAATACTGCAACTTATCAAGCTGCATTACTGTAACCAATGCATTGCCAAAGAAGCTGCATTATTACTTCCATCCTTAATCTTTCTGTTCCATTGAATAACTTCAAAACAGTTGTTACATCAAAAGTTGAAAGAGTGTGGCAACATAGATGGAAAAACAACCACTTACCAATAAACTGTGAAAGATTAAGCCAACTAATGTTGATGTCTGGTCTTCATCGTTACAACATAAAAAGGGAACAAGAAGTTACGCACTGTTACATGAGATTAGGCCACACCAGACTAACCTACTCGTATCTCTTTGGAATTAGCCTCCCACGTCATGCCAGTCGCTGTTCACCATATATTGGTGGACTGTTCTGTGTATGCCACACAAAGAGACTGTTACCAAATCTCAGTTGCTTTGTGGGAGTTGTTGGGCAACAGTTTAAAAAGTGCTATTGGCTGCTTCTCTTTTTGAAAGAAATTTGCCAACATTTCTACCAGTATTTAACACTATCATGCCCCTTGCCTCTAGCCTTGTCGTTGTACATGGTACAGAAAATAAAAAAATAAAAATTAAATCCAGAATCTCTGAAAACTTTTTTTAAGAATTTAGAAAATCTATAACTAGTTCAAATTCAAAATTACCAGAAAATAAAACATCACAGAAAAAAGCCAAAAAAGAAGCATCTCTCTGTTACTCCAGGGCCTTGTTTAAGTTAAAAGGCCTTTATGAATTATTACTGGTTAAAATAATTAATTTATTGTTTACCATGATTTATCAATCCAATGTTTGCTGCAGCTAACGTGGGAAATATTTTTATGATTACTCATTAGAAAGCTGGTCGCATGACTTAAGAAGCATACAGTGAAATCTTGATACAATGATACCATGCTGACCAAACAAAATATTTTTTATGAATAGTTATTGTTACAAAGATTTTTTAGAATAAAGTGGAGGAATTATTATTAGTATTAGATACTATAATATATCTACCGTATTTATTTAGAATACAGCAATTTCTTCTCTTTTTGGCAGGCATATAGGTTAAAAATCTTATAATTGAACTACAGTATATTAATTACTTTACAATTCATAAACTTTAATTTTGGTAAATAGGAGACACAGACAATACAGAAAAATATACAACTTGAATACTCATATCCTATATTGTACAGTATTAACCTATGCATTATCTCAGCACAGTATTAAATTTTTGGTCTGTTTGATGAAATGAGCTTTTCATAGTAGGCAGAAAAGTGCAGTAATATTCACAGAATTACAGTACATTTTTGTTAGCAGCATTCAACCCACCACTACTTACCTGAGAGTGCACTGTTAGTCCCATCAACTGCTCTGACACGCACCATAAGATTCACTGAAATGTGTAATAAACACAAGGGAAAACTGTTCTGTAAACTAATTATACTTATAAAATTTTTTTCACATTCACGAAGATTCTCTTCAAAATCTATAGTAGTAACCTTCCCATTCAAACTCACAAGATTGCCTAGGAGTCACAAAGGTAGCCTTAAGTCAGACACACACTAAATGCAACATACTATATAGCATTATGTGTACTATACAACAAAGTCAATGCAGCATCAATGAAATGTCCATCACACATACTTGGTGTAATTTATAGTGTGCTATAAACTGTGAATCTAAGCTATATCACGCACCTACCTCGTTGGTATATATATATATATATATATATTCAATCACTTTCTGCTACAGTCCGTTTCTTGATGTATATAATACATTTAATATTTATAATTAAATTTACCTCAAGATTTTATTTTTCTATTTGGAACATGTTTCGAGAGTTCCTATTCTCTCATCTTCAGCCTTCGCGATCTTGTTTCTGGTGAAGTATTTGTGTGTTGGCTACTGGATTCTATTAAGTTTGTTTGTTGGTCTTTGGTATTTTAAAGTTGTATTATTGTGTGTGATTTTGGTATATGTTTTTGTATTTTGTGTATTTTCGATGTTGAGTGCTTTGAATATTGTGTCATGTTTTGTATTGATTTGTACAGAACAAATACCAGAACAAATACAAATCAATACAAAACATGACACAATATTCAAAGCACTCAACATCGAAAATACACAAAATACAAAAACATATACCACAATCACACACAATAATACAACTTTAAAATACCAAAGACCACCAAACAACCTTCATAGAATCCAGCAGCCAACACACAAATACTTCACCAGAAACAATATCGCGAAGGCTGAAGATGAGAGAACAGGAACTCTCGAAACATGTTCCAAATAGAAAAATAACATCTTGAGGTAAATTTAATTATAAATATTAAATGTAATATATATATATATATATATATATTTCAATCACTTTCTGCTACAGTCCGTTTCTTGATGTATATAATACTATAATATTTATGACTAAATTTACCTCAAGATATACTTTTTTCCTTTAGGAACATGTTTCGGGAGATCTTGTTCTCCCATCTTCAGCCTTCGCCATCTTGTTTCTGGTGAAGTATTTGTGTGTTGGCTTCTGGATGTTATTGAGGTAGTTTGTTGGTCTTTGGTCCTTTAAAGTTGCATTATTGTGTGTGGTTGTGGTATCTGTTTTTGTATTTTGTGTATTTTCGATGTTGAGTGCTTTGAATATTGTGTCATGTTTTGTGTTGATTTGTATTTGTTCTGGTATTAATTTGTTTTGTGTTTTATGTTTGTAAATCTGTAAATTTTCCCAAATGTTCATTATGGTGCCTTTGTGTGGTATATGTTTTATTAGTGTTACATTCCCAGACATAACCAATGTAACACTAATAAAACATATACCACACAAAGGCACCATAATGAACATTTGGGAAAATTTACAGATTTACAAACATAAAACACAAAACAAATTAATACCAGAACAAATACAAATCAACACAAAACATGACACAATATTCAAAGCACTCAACATCGAAAATACACAAAATACAAAAACAGATACCACAACCACACACAATAATGCAACTTTAAAGGACCAAAGACCAACAAACTACCTCAATAACATCCAGAAGCCAACACACAAATACTTCACCAGAAACAAGATGGCGAAGGCTGAAGATGGGAGAACAAGATCTCCCGAAACATGTTCCTAAAGGAAAAAAGTATATCTTGAGGTAAATTTAGTCATAAATATTATAGTAATATATATATATATATATATATATATACACATACATATTCAATCACTTTCTGCTACAGTCCATTTCTTGATGTATCTAATATATCTAATATTTATAAATATTATAAATATTTATAAAAAGTATATATTTATAAATAAAGAAAAAGTATATATTGAGGTAAATTTATTTATAAATATTAAATGTAATATATACATATATAAATATATATATTACGATACATAACATAAAATGTAAGCGTGTCGAGCCCCAAGTTAACGGGCGACCAAATTATATAACAACACAAATTATATATGCAGGTTGTAAGTAATTATAACAATACCAGGTGTAACTATAATAAGAGTAGTAGATTTATGAGTAGTTAAAAATTCATATTTACTATTTTATCAAGCATTATAAATAATAAAACATTGTTTTATTCATTTATAAATGCATTATGCATGTCACCTCAAGTTTTGATAATCTTACGACTTATTGATGGGGTCCAGCGTTGTCTAGAGTTGGGTTTCCGTTACTCCTGGCTTGGCGTGGTCCTGGAAATGTGCAGAGTCCAGCGTCGTTCTCCAGCAGTGTGTGGTCCATCCCAGAGGATTACTATCTGCTGCAAGGTGGGTCTCAGTCGTCGGTTAGGCGTCTAAAAAGCATCTCCTAACGTCCAGCATCCCGCGTCGCTCTTGTAGCTTCTCTGTAGATACTCTGCTGACTTAAACGGTCCCGGTACTTTACGTTTCCCGAAATATCATAAACATAATTACTGAACATCTTTATTCGTTCATAGATGAGACTTATAATAAAATAAAACTGTTCTCCCGATGGACAGCGTGTCCGACTGCAACTGTGTCTTGAAATGAAGAGAAGGATTTTCGGTCAAACCCTTAATTTATACCCTCTTGAAATTCCACACCTGTTGGTTCTGAAATCATCTTGTCGAGACCTGCAGATCACATGCTAGCCCCCATTCCTGAACCTTTTCATATATTTGCAATTTTTTGCAAATGGCAATGTTTTGCATGGAATCGAGATAGCAGAAATCATAGCTAATTTGATTAAGCACTCACTGTATTAATTTGAGCATCTTAGGGTAATTTGCATATTTTTGGGACATTTATTTCACACTGTCTTTGCGTAGTGTGTCCTATTAACGTCATTTTCATACTGTGGATAACTACAAAATTTACACACACTTAGGTGCCTTTTGTTTGGTTATACACTAATTAGTTTTCACCAGTAAATTAAAATAATTATTTTAGTAATTACTTGTGGAGGGTCGCTGAGATTCCTGTCTGTACATGCATCACTAACACACACAAGATACACGCATAACACACATACAATCGAGCAGGTGTTCTTTGCCCGTTGAAACAGGTTAATTTCTCCCCTAGTATAACAATGAAACATTTTTACAATCCCAGACCTGTCCATTTACCCCTAACTTATATTAATTGAACAATTTTTAGATTTATTTAAATCAATGCTCAATACAGCATATGGCTGTATCGTTGCATTATTTCTCTGATTAAAAAAAAATGTAATAAATATTTATTTATTAAATTTTTGTCTATTTGTTCTAGACAAATACAAATAATATTATATTAGTTTAACTTTAGTTTACATCAGTTAAACAACACATAATAATGAGTAGGTCAGTATAACGCTCGCCGTGGTGGTAATCAATATCTTCACCCCCCCATTATACAGCTGATCGGTGCGTTGACCTTCTTCATTTTACCATATGCAGGATTGTATTTCTGCAACAACTTTAGTTGTGGGTAGCATAATTGGATACAGATGGACGGCTTTGGAAAATACATCAATACAAACAAGTATGTGTTTCACTCCACGACTTGATCTTGGAAGTGGCCCAAAAAAATCCACTGCAATTAGCTTTCCCTTATTTTCTTTCTGGATGTTCTGCATTCCCACGTATTTATGCCATCTTTCACTCTGTAATTTTACATTTCCTCACTCATACATTCTTACCTTCATTCCTTAACTCTTTTCTTAACATGAACATTACTTACGATTTCTTACATTATTTATATAATACATTAACTTCCATTACCCTTTATTACATTTCTTTAACATTACCTTTCTGATCGCTCATAATTTTCTTCATTCTTACCATGTGCTGAAATACACCTTTTTTTAGCTTCATAGTGAGTTGCATTATCAGCTACAGATGACTACCTTAGAAACACGTCTATCTCCAGACTTTTATGTGCTTAACTCACCCAATGTTTCAATCGTAGTATTTGAGCTCTAAGTAATCTCTGCCCTTGACTTTCCACTATCGCTTTCTTCTGTGTCCTTGCATTTCCACTAAGGTATGAAGATTTCGCTTGATCAGCCGTTCTGACAATTATAACATTTACTTCTCATCTCTAACCCTTTCTTCATATTAATAACAACATCGATAATAACATTCCTTACATTTCTTACAAATATAACATTCTTTACCATTAATAATACATTTCTTACCTTTCTTTTAAAAATTATATTCCTTTTATTTAGCACAACATTCCTTTATTATTTATTTTCTTAATATTTTCTTATCAATTATAATATTTTATTAGATATAATTTCTAACCTTTTTACCTATTATTCCTTATTACTTAACTTCTTTTCTAACATTAATAATTAACAATAATTTTTTCTTTTAAAAATAATTATTCATTTACATTCGGGTATTGAGTGTGGTTCAATTTACACCCTCCCTAGTTTAAGTTAACAATCGCCTTGTGTGTCATCTCCCGGACGTATATTGTTTGATTAGCACCCGGACATTGTTTCCTTTGTAGCATAGTAGCCGCCATGTACCATTTCCGCTGCTTATCACCCTCGTTAACATTCCATTGTAACGTGTAATTTTGCATGACTGCATAACTCACCTGTTTGTATGGCAAGAATTTGTTTCTTAGCTGCGACGAATAACCTCTCTCTCTTCTCTCTTCTCTCAGTACGTTTCACAATTCTCTCATCACTAATGCATTGTATAAGGTCAGTTCGTTTGAAGCCTATATAAACAGTTGAACGTATTTTTGTTCGTCATTTATGATAATTACATAATGTCGTTTATGTAGTTTTTATAATTAAAGTTATAATTATCGTTCGCTTTATAATTGCTGTGCGTACCCTCGTCGTGTGTGATTTGTTTCAATTGTGTTAGTGTTTCAATTGTTCTCTTAGTGTGTGTGTAACCAACACTTTGGATATTTTCGCAAACACGGTAGGATTGTTTACTTTGTATTTTGCATTCTTCCCTAGTGTTAATTATTGTATCTGAATTATCATCAGTCATTATGAACGTCTGTTCTCTCGTATTTTCAATTATTATGGTTTGTTTATCTATCATAGTTTTACTTGTATTTTCTACTGCTGCTATGTGCGTATTAGAATCGATATCCATTGATACTAAGTGTGCAGTCTTATTTACGATATCTTGTTCTAATTTTGCTTTACTTTCTTCTCTTAATTTTTCTGTTTGTTTTTTAAAAAATTCTGTTAACTCGTCTATTTGTGTTCTAATATTATTTTCTTTTACTTCTTCTGTTTGTTTGTCCTCTTCTTTGCCAAATATGGCTTGCATCATAGCTTTAAGTGCCTCTTCCATCCTTAAACTTCCCGATATTGCCATGTTGAATATGATATTAAAATATTTATTTATAATTTATTATTGGTGAACCATATGCAAGCTTTTATTTATTTATTGTTTAATTATTATTATTTATTTATTTTTATCTACTCATGTTACAATTACACCTGTTTATTGGGGTGGGCGCCAGTTGTGTTATTATAATACACAATAATTTTAAAATGACTAACATACAAAAATAATTAAAATATAATATTAGTTATAACATATAAATTATCAACCACTGGTAATCATAGAGCATACATTAATTATTAAATGTAGGGGTGTCGTGCTCCAGGTTCATGGGCGACAATTCTACAACGGTACATAACATAAAATGTAAGTGTGTCGAGCCCCAAATTAACGGGCGACCAAATTATATAACAACACAAATTATATATGCAGGTTGTAAGTAATTATAACAATACCAGGTGTAACTTTAATAAGAGTAGTAGATTTATGAGTAGTGAAAAATTCATATTTATTGTTTTATCAAGCATTATAAATAATAAAACATTGTTAATAATCTCCGATTATTATTATTAAATGTTTATCTCTTAAGTTATACGGTGTTACACACTTTAAAACACTCTTACATCTAGACATGTTAATAATCTTAATCTAGACATTTATTCTATTTGATTTACTAAAACAAAATAAAATTTAAATGTAATTTTAATTGAATTCTTTTAATTCAGATCTGACCTCAGCTTGCTCAGGCTATACCAATGTTTCAAAAAAATAAATTTAAAATTATATTAATTACTCTTAGACTGACATTTGTTTCATATTCAAAATTTAAATTATTCTTTTCTATAAAATGGAAATATCAAATCATTTCAATTATTTACTTTGATAAACAAAAATATACTATCTCAAATTTAAACTCTTTTTTTTCTATATTTCTTTATATGCGATCACTCATTCTTACGACTAAAACATTTATCTAAGATTCTAATATATTATTTCTAATTATAAACTTTTTTGTTTTGTTTTAATTTATTGTCTTTTTATATAGTCTTTACGAGCTCTTTTAAAAAATCATTTATAAATGCATTATGCATGTCACCTCGAGTTTTGATGATCTAACAAATTATTGATGGGGTCCAGTGTTGTCCAGAGTTGGGTTTCCGTTACTCCTGGCTTGGCGTGGTCCTGGATATATGCAGAGTCCAGCGTCGTTCTCCAGCAGTGTGTGGTCCATCCCAGAGGATTACTATCTGCTGCAAGGTGGGTCTCAGTCGTCGGTTAGGCGTCTAAAAAGCATCTCCTAACGTCCAGCATCCCGCGTCGCTCTTGTAGCTTCTCTGTAGATACTCTGCTGACTTAAACGGTCCCGGTACTTTATGTTTCCCGAAATATCGTAAACATAATTACTGAACGTCTTTATTTGTTCGTAGATGAGACTTATAATAAAATAAAACTGTTCTGCCGATGGACAGCGTGTCCGACTGCACTGTGTCTTGAAATGAAGAGAAGGATTTTCGGTCGAACCCTTAATTTATACCCTCTCGAGATTCCGCACCTGTTGGTTCTGAAATCATCTTGTCGAGACCTGCAGATCACATGCTAGCCCCCACTCCTGAACCTTTTCATATATTTGCAATTTTTTGCAAATGGCAATGTTTTGCACGGAATCGAGATAGCACAAATCATAGCTAATTTGATTAAGCACTCACTGTATTAATTTGAGTGTCTTAGGGTAATTTGCATATTTTTGGCACATTTATTTCACACTGTCTTCGCGTAGTGTGTCCTATTAACGTCATTTTCATACTGAAGATAACTATAAAATTTACACACACTTTGGTGCCTTTTGTTTGTTTATACACTAATTAGTTTTCACCAGTGAATTAAAATAATTATTTTAGTAATTACTTGGGGAGGGTAGCTGAGATTCCTGTCTGTACATGCATCACTAACACACACAACATACACACGTAATGCACATACATTCGAGCAGGTGTTCTTTGCCCTTTGAAACAGGTTAATTTCTCCCCTAGTATAACAATGAAACCTTTTTACAATCCCAGACCTGTCCATATACCCCTAACTTATATTAATTAAACAAATTTTAGATTTATTTAAATCAATGCTCAATACAGCATATGGCTGTATCGTTGCAATATATATATATTGCAACAATACATATATTTGAATATTTGCCCAGGGCGGTATGTTTTATATTGCAATTAGTATAAATAGAATAAGTAACAGTTTTATACAATTTTGTGCAGGAATTGACAATATCTAACCTGTCGAGAGGGACACCTGCTGTGGTAGCGTAAGTTACAGCATGTGTGTGTTTGTGTGGGTGATCACGCTATGACATGAAAATATGGAGTGATGCGAACGACTTATTGTTTTGTCTGTAATCATGTCTTAACAGGATTACAATAAACTAATTACTTGTGTTAAACCTGTAAGCAAAGACTTATGCCAATTATAAAAACACCATTGCCTTAAGGAATTCTTAATGAATGCAGTGATATATAAAATATTGCAGAAATTTGCAATATTAAAGACGCTAAATAATTAATGTTAATTACGGGTGTAGTTAAGGGTAATTAACATGTGTGTTATATGTGTGTGAACAGAAAAAATTACGCAAACAATGATATCGCGCATGCTACAAGTGTGTTTATGAATTCGCTAAAATGAACAAAAAAGTGATTCATAATTAAAAGGACGGTTTGCATGAAAGTTACAATTTCTAACATGTCAAGAGCAATCCTGGACATGTCAGATTGAGTCCAGTATAAATACGACCGACAATTTTGGGGGATTCTCAGACTCAAGGAATCTCTACACGAGGACACTATATCCGTTTGATAAGCTATTTCCAAAGGACGTCACGCTGCTGGTCTGCCGATCGACTGAACACTTTACCACACACACAAGGCGTATGGAGGAACTCAGGAGCAACAACAACAACAACCCATATAAACATAGACCACAGCATCATCATCATCATCATCATCATCATAAAATTCTCAGGATTCAGGATGCATACACACACACACACATACACAACGGTAATGGCAGCAGTATGCAGGTGATGATTAAATATTTATAATTTTGTTGTGAAAAGAACTTTCATAAAGACAATTTTACATGAACAGTAAGATTTAAAAATTTTAAATGTAAATAATAGTTAGTCAATAATTTAATTTTAAAAGAAAATTTGAAAGTTACTAAATCTTTTGTTATATGTAAAAAATTTGGGTGTGTCAATAGAGTTAAATAATAGTTTGAAAGTAAATGTAATTAGTTTATTTTGTCTATAACAACTAGTAATTTTATGCTTAAGTTTAATATTATTTTTGTATCTTTTTAATTGTGCTGCTATTAGCATTTGAAAATTGAATCAAAGTCAGACACACAAAAAATGAAAGAATTTAGTTGACTTATTTAACATGTCTGTTTAGTGAATGAGTATATGATTGTTTAGTTTTTAGATGCTATGAACAACCTAATATGTGTGAAACTTATAAAAGTGGATATTTGATCTATCTAATGTTTGAATTTTTTAATATTGGAATATTTTTCTATTAATGAATAAATCTTAAAATTATTTTTAAATGGGTTTAAATAATTATTTCATGTCAACAACATCTCACTCCTCTTTAAAATTTATTTAATTATTGTGCAACTACATATACTTGACGCAACAAGAAACAAAAATCCTGTGACCTGGCCGGTGTACTACACTTCATAGTTGCGTTGAGTACATGGTTCTGTATTTGTGTGTCTTTATGAAATAATCGTAATGTTGCATATATATATTAATTTGCGTATAGCAGAGCTGGTATGAATACAGGCGGAGTTTTGCAGGAGATATCACTTGTTCAATGCATGACATTTTGTAGTTTATCATATGAAACTCAAGAACTTGTAAACATTATACCAATTAAAAACATAATTATTATTTTAGAAAAAAAATTAAACTTATTGACTGAGCTAGCTTTTACTCATTACTAGCTTCATCAGAGGCTGCAATATGCATGCATTCAAAGCCCATAAAATTGCATTTAAACCAAGTTATGCCAGAAGTGAAAAAACATCCTCGTCTGTGGTTAACAACTAGCCCAATTTACAAAAACAGAAAGGGCATTACAAATTGAGAAATGATAGCAAATAATTTGAACAAAACCACTATATTCTTAATAGCTTATATTTCATAAGATAAGGCCTAATACATAATTTCATATATTTTTAGTACACAATTTTACTACATAATATTTACTTCACAAACACTATGTAAATGTAACAAAAATATATCAAGATGGTAACTATGAATCATGTCTCACTATCCAAGATACTGAGATGCTATGTTGTTTTACAGTAAAACAAATCCAGCACACAGCTTAAATGTAGTCATACATACTCTCCCAAATGTTATTTTTAACCAGAAATAGTTTGGCCTTTATAGCCTACTATTAATACTTAAGCAAGTCAACAGCCAAGGCACACTGACATCTGTTGGAATGAAGCAAACAGTAAATAATCCTGAATTTACTGTGTCAGTGATTTGTACTGCTTCATTGGAAAGGGTTGCAGTTCTGCTAATGCAGACTCAGTTAAATCAGCAACTTTTTCCTGTTTCCATGAGGTTACTTCTATATTGTCCTGAAATAGTTTGCAGAACAAGGAATGCTTTAATGATTATATCTACCTTTTCCAAGGGCATTCTGCCAAGAATACTGCTAAGGGCTTTAGAAGATTCTCCATTGTTTCACAAGAATTCTGAATCCATTTTCACTTACTTCTCTTGATTGTGAGAGTGTAATTAAACACCCTTGTAGCAAGAACCAACCTGTCTTCTCCATAAAATCATGGAAGATAGGTTTCTATAAGGAAGGCTTCATCCCCAATTATGAGGAAAGGCAAAAGGCAGTTATGACTTAAGAGCCTTTTGTCAAAATTAGAAACTTAGAGTTCAATGTTTTAGGTATTTTCCCAGGTTGTTGTGATCGAAAACAGTGCCACCATTGTTACTTCCACACAGACTCCTATATTAACTTAATGAATGTGAAGTCTGCATCTACAACAGGGAGGAGAACAATTGATTAGGTCTTCTAATAAAGACAGTATTTGCTTCCAGTTCCTCCTGGCTTTCAAGTTAGTTTATATTTACCATCAATAGCCCCTATCTAGTGCAGATAGTTCCATTTTTGTCTAAAAGCCATCTTTGATGTTAGCCATATCTCTTAGCCATACCTCTTATATGGGTTCAGACATGATGAACAAATAAATGAACAGAGCTCTGCAGACCTCATCAATAATCAAGGCAACCATCTTCGCACCCATTCTGTAATTAAATCATATATTTTGATCTGGTTGCCAAGATATGAAACAAAAAAAAGATATTTCTTTTTCTCATTAAGATAATTTCAATTATAGGTTTTACTCATTTCATTTGATTCCATTAAGAAGGAGTGGAAAAGCCTGAGATAAACTAAAGCAAACCAAGAAAATAAAAACCACTCTAAATATACTGAAGGCAGAAAATGTGAAAGCCTTCAAAAGCATTATGAAAATCATTTGGAGTTTCTAAAACATTGCATGGGTTTTAAATATTAAGCTTTTCTTTATGACAACATTTAGTATCATAATAAATGTATACCCATCTCTGTGTCTGCCTCTACTATTAACGTGTATCTGTTTAAAGAGTTCATGCCCAATGACAAATAGTAAATAGCTTCTCCATTTAGAGGTGGAAGGGAATGTGTGGCATAATTTCAAAATGAGGTTAAGATAGATTTAAGGACACACCAAGTGAGGAGTCTCAGGTACCATTGTCAACTGTATCATATCTGCACATGTAATACAAAAAAGAAAATGCCCTGATAGTAGTAAAAGATATACATAAGTAAAAGATGTAGGCCCTAGTAAAAGATTAAGTAATTATTTTTGGAACTCAACAGTGGCAAAGCAGATTACCTGGATTTGTATTTAGAAGTATGGTGCAAGACTACTAGAAAATTATCAACTCTCATGCAAATACAGTTGAAGAGAAAAATTCACAATCTTGTACTGAGCACACAAGAGGATATTATACTTAAACAGAGCTCTGCAATGAGTACCCAATCATTTGCTTCTCAGCAGTGCCCTTGCTGATGAGAAACCAGTCCTGGTCCTCTATGGGAGTCTTCATCACCAAAACCAAAATAAAAATGTTTTTTAATTATAAATATTTTCTAACAATCTGTAACAATATGTTTTGTGATAATTTTTTAATAAATAATTTTTATTAAAACATATGTGTTTATGTAATTCATGTAATTTTAATTTGTTTCATAGTTAGTACTTGCTACTCTCAAATTTTCGAATAACGTTATTTTAAATGTTCATCCTCTTCTTTCACAGCACTTAATGAATATTATTTACTACACTTTCACATGTGAAACTTACTTTGTTTATTTTCCTCGTACGACGTTTCAGTGTGATGTTCGCCTTCCTCAGGGAGGTATGATACTGAATGTCCGGAGTTTGTAACGGTTTTTTCTAGTTGGTAGGTTGTGTGGGCGGTGTGCAGGTGGAAGGGGGTTGACGCGGGATTCCGAAGTGTTGTATGATTTGTGTATTATTGTGTCAAAGAGTGCATGTGATTTAAAGTGTAATTGGTCATTAGGTATGTTGTTTGGTTGTATTGTGTAGTGTTTGTATATTTCGTATTTTTCTACGGTGTTAAGTTTTTGACTTTTAGGTAAGTAGTGTAGGATCTCAAGATTGTTTTTTATGTTGGTGTAGCTGTGGTTTTTTGTCTGTATGTGTGTGGCGAATGCGGAGTGTATGTTGTTGTTGGATAAAGCATTTAGGTGTTCAGAAAATCTTGAAGAAAAAGATCTTCCCATCTGGCCTATGTAGAAATTATTACAATCATTGCAGTTTAATTTGTATACCCCTGTTTTGTTGTATATGTCTATGTCCATGTTTGTATCGTTGATGTGTTTTTTGATGGTATTGTTGGTTCTGTAAGCTATTTTGTAATCCCTTTGATAAGGGATTTATCAAAATAATAGTGGTTAATTAAAATTATCTATAGCTTTGTCATACAAAGATTTGGACTTAAAGTTCAGTTGATCATTCACCATGGACTTTTAGTATTTTATTTTATCTTAATGTTTATTTCTAATATTATTAAAATCTTTAAACAATTTATAATACCAACTCCTATTGAGTATTCATATAGCTAACTTTATATATACACATAACAAGGTAACAGGTTGGAAGCTGACTGCACTTGCAGAAATAAATTTTGATTGGGTAAAATAATATATTTCTTGGCTAATTATAAGTATAATACTACTGACTACCAGGGTAACATCTGGTATAGAACTACCATACCCGGTCTCTGGAAAGTTGGTATATTCCCACTGTTAATACCCATAAACCCTAGCCTAGAAGCCATCTCCAACAGCATCTCCCCCTGAAGTCTCTTTGTGGCCATACCCCATTCACACGCTCTGGCATTATGTCACTGCCTAAGGTCCTCAAAGTCATGAGCAGAATTCTCCAGTGTTTCCAGCATCTCTGATATGCCTGAATGGTGTCATTGGGAGACACGTACAACTCACTAAATTGGTGCTTCTTAACTTAATCTAGACATGTCCGTTTCTGGCTACATGGCAATCAAGACATCACATTCCAGAGTGGCTCACTCACAGTGATGATGTGGGCTTTCATCTCAGGGACAAGTTGTTCTGCCAAACCATTGGCGGACTTCTATTAAATTGCCCTGTAGAAACCCAATCATGTCGGCATACTATTTTTTCTTACTGCAAGTGCAGCTCTGTACACCTTGGAGGCATCCAACCGTGCAGGCTGTAGAGGCTCCCTCTGACAACTGTGGCCATAACTAAGGCAACTGAATGATGATGATGCATGCCAACTGTACATCTAACATAATTAATCTAGCCAAAACTAATATGGACCCTTTTTCAACTAATTGTCAGGTCCATCACCTCATCCAAGCTGACCACTGTTGTTCTTTGACTTAGGGCACAAAAACGGATATCTCAGGCTCCCCACTTTGCCTGTCGCCTGCATCACCCTTAAAAGCAGCAACTGCTTCCTCCTCAGTCATGCAGGAATAGAGGTTGACAATATCGGTTCTCAATCACAGACTTCAACAGCACACCCATCACTGTCCAGATCGCTTCTTCAGCTCCATCTAGTGCCTGCAGCTCCAGAGCTCCAGAAGACCTCCACCAGGCAGTCTTCCTGACCCACAACACCTCCATCCCAGAGTTCTCCAGATGGACATCTCTCCCGATCATGATAAGGAGTTCCACATACATTCTGTACTGGCCTTGGCTGGGGTTCTATCTTTTTTCCCATCTTCTTCTGGTCCTGGTCCACCTCCCTGGTGACTTACCTCTGAGGTGCAGCAGAAGTTGTACTTAGTGGCCTTATCATTGTCCCTTTGTTAGTGGCTTTCCTCTTCATTCGGATGGTCATCAACCACGTCTCTTGATCTTCAGACAGTTTTGAAACTAATTTTGTCATAAACCTCATACTTCAAAGTTCACTTCAACTCAGTATAATTATAGTTATTTTCATTAAATAATGTCTATAATGTCATTTTATTTTTTAATTATATTTAACCAAGTGTAATTATTTAAATTGGTGACTTATACATTTATTTGTGTAGTGTATATTAGAACATAACTAGAGCTTTACTAAAATGAAAATTGAAGGTACCGTATATTACAAGGATTTCATGTCTGCACATATTTTCTTCAACACACTAAACTTTGAACTAGCATTTATGGGATCCAAGAAATACAAGGATGCACAAGCCTGCTTGGTATGGTGGGGAGAGGAGAGCGTGAGTAGAAAGGTGTAAGTAATAGAGTATAAACTATTTCTTATCTTAACGATTTTTCTTAATATTAAATGTTACTTTAATGTAATCTCTTAACGTAATATTTGAATTTCAATTAAAATTGAACAAGTCCAAGATAATTGACTGCATTTTCTTGTTTTATCACCAGGCTTCATGTGTGTCTTTTTTTTTGTAAAATGGAATTTTCTCTGTTTAATTGTGATAGTGCTTGCTGGGATATTTTTATTTCATGTATTCTGCAATGTAAAAACATTTTACATGGAGTCAGTTGACTCATAAGTGTGAATTTACTTAGATAAAAAAACAAGAGTTCACATAATAAAACCTACTTAATAATTGTTAACATAAATACTTAAAAAATCAAGAACCCATCATGTAAAACATACGTATGTGAAGTAAAATCCAAGTGAAAGTGTAGTTGATATAGAAATTAGTCAAATTCTTTAAAGGGAATAATTAAAAAAAAAAGAATGCAATATCCTAAGTGATTTTAATAGTGAATTAAAAAAATTCCAATGTTGCTTTATAAAATTTTTATCCCCCTAAATAAAAAATAATAAAAATGTTTGGATGTTTTTTGTCGAAATTAAAGAGGAAATACATAAGCATTCCCTTCTTATTGTCCCTTCCACTGCATAACATTCCATTTCTTTTATTAGGGAGATGATTTATTCTAAAAAATATTCCCTTCTTTGTTATGGTAAAAGTGACTGTTCTATTGACAACTATAGTCTTTCTAATATGAACCAGTATTCTGTAACAAACTGTCAAGTTTCAAATTCCTTGTGTGGAAATTATAAATACAAACTGAGCCATAAGTTGTTTGCAAAAATGTACTTTTGGCAATTGCCACTGTTAAATGGGCCACCTATATGTTACAGAGAAAGTATGAATGGAAGTCAGAAAGCTGTAGAGGTGGCATATGTAGGCACAGTTACAAGGGGGAAAATCACCTTGAAACCAGAAATAGTTGAGCAGTACTATAGAATCTTTGTTTGTCAAGTGCTCCAACTTGTTAGAACTTTAGTACTATAGTATCAGTGAGCTGACAGTCTTTACATGTAAAACTATTTGTTAATAATGTGAATTATGATCAGTTGTTTTTCACACACAGTTCAGTGCAATAGTGGTACAAAGTGTGGCCAACCGTGCATGACCTTAAATAGCAAATTTCTATTGTATGAATATATTTCTCCATTTAGTATTTACTTTTACATCAGACAACACTTGTTTACCAAGCCATGTAGGAATTTCCAGATATGTCTACAGGCACAGTAAAAGTTAGGCTCTAAATTTTAATTTGAATAATACTATTAATACTATGGCTGGTAAATATTAGCAACTTGTTTAGCCTACATATAATTTTAGTGATATCAAAAAGCATAATTACAGCTAGACAAACAGCAAAATTGAGACTGGATCTCATTTATATATGTAAATTCATTTATAAGCCATATATCTACTAGTTGAACGTTTTTATTTATTAGCTTAATTACACACTTACCTGATGCACTAGGGGTCACCAGGTCCAAATATGGATAATATATATTTTGTCACTGAATAATTTGTGTTTTATATGGAAACTTTAATATATATATATATTTTTTTAAATTACCATATATTGGGAAAACGTAAGTGTTCATTAATTCAATACTGATCATTATTTCAGATCTGACACAAGTTATGTTACACATCATCTATCATGCCGAATTGGTGAACATTCATGATGCGATATCCATTCACTTTTCACATGGTATATCAGGTTAAAGAAATTTTGTGCACAGCTCCTGGTTAATATGGTGAAAGTTGTTTTTAAAGAATAATGTTTGCTTTTGTGCTCACAAAGTACTTTTTAATCGTTAGTTGTCACTTGTTTTCATTTATATTAAACTGGTAAGTGTTGTTTTTTGACTGTGCTTTTTACAAGTTATCATAACAATTTGATAATTACTGCTAATCAAATTAGTACAGTAGTTCTGGAAAATATGGTTAAATGAAAAATATAAGGAGACACCTTGTAGCTTATTGTGCCAGTATTTTGTCCAACAGATAAGGATAATAAATGTTTAAAATTTTAATAAACATGCTGTCTGAGATGGAACAAAATTCTTTGCAAAATAAATGAAGAATAGATGAGAAAAGCAAAGTACTGAAAATATAACATTACAAATAGGTGTAATGAGAAAAAAGTATTGCCCAAGTCAATGAAAACTCTGTTCCCCACATAGCTATTCAAAATTTCCCCACTGCCAGAAATATGAGTGCTTTAAGCAAAGCATAATATTTTAAAGAATGTGAGCATATTCTAATTGTTTAAATAATATTACAAGAATAATAATCATCATCACCATCTTCTAAACGGTTTTAGGTTTCGGCCTGTTCTTTTTCAACAATCCACCTTTTCTTAGGTCTACCAACTTTTCTTGTGCCTCTAGGGTTGTAATATTTCACCATCTTCGGTATTATATTTTTTTTCATTCTATTGGTGTGTTGAATCCATTTTATTCTGTATTCTTTAATCCTTTCATTAACTGCAAAAATATCTAAATCACTTCTTATCTCTTCATTTCTCATATGATCTCATCTACTACACATTTTAGCTGATATCAGAAATTTCATTTCTGCTGTTTATATCTTCTGTTCATCTTTTTTCTTTATGAGCATACAGTTTCAGAAATATACAGTAATGTAGATATTGCCATTGTTTATAAAATTTTATTTGGGTTTCTTTTCTACATTTATTTCTCAATGTTCTTCAAATCGTTCCACACATTCTTGTGAAATTTGTCACTTTATTTTCTGCTCTATCTTGATCATAAGTAACATCACATCCAAGATAGTTGACAAGTTGACATGTCTTACTTGTTCTATGCATGTGTTGTCTATGTATATTTCACCTCCTATAAAGGCCATTACTTATGTCTTTGACTCAGGTATGTTACAGTTATATTATTTTCCTATTTTATTTAAGATGTATATTGCTCACTGGAGATCGTCTTCTGAAGTGGCGAATTAGCTTGGTAATCTGCGAAGAGAATGGATTTCAAGCTTTTATTTCAGTTCATTTAATACCGCCAGGGGATTGTTCTTTCTATTTATTGAGATCTTCTAGATAAAGGTTAAAAAGTAATCATGACAGACAACAACCTTGTCTCATGCCTTGGTTTGTTTCAATCGGGATAGATTCTTCTCTGTCATCTATGATTATCACGGTGTATTTATATAAACTCCTTATGGCTTGAACTAGGTGTTGTGGTATACCTTTATTTTTAAGTATGTCCCATAGCTTCGGGCTGATCACTTTGTCAAAAGCTTTGTTGAAATCGATAAAGGCAATATGTGTTAATAAATTCTTTTCTTGTCGTTTTTAATCACTTGTTGTATGGTAAATATGCAGTCTATGATTATGATTATGCAGTCCTATTCTAAAATCATGTTGTTTTTCCTCTAAAAGAGTTTCTACTATGTTTTGTAGTCTAGTTGTTTTCATATGTGTGTATAATTTAGGAGACTAATACCTCTGTAATTGTTGGTGGATCTTCTGTCTCCCTTCTTAAAATATCGGTATGGAGAACCATACATGACTTCCATATTCTAAGATTTATATTTAAAATCATTTTCAGCCAAACAGCCAGGCTGTGTCTTACCTGCCTTTTTATTGCTGTATTAAATGAAAAATATTATATTACATTAAAATGAAAAAATTATAATTTTATTGCCTGGCAACAAAATTATTTTATTTTTAACAATTACCATTGTTTCAACAAGTTTAAATAAATTTTCAAGTACTTTACTCTTGTTAAAACGTATAAGGTTGCAGGTAAACTACCCCTTCCCCTTAACCGATCTTCACCAAAATCGAAAGTCATTGAGACCTCTACAATTCAGGGACGTATGCAAAAAATTATTTGATTCTGTTTGAATTTGCGGCTGTTATCGTTTGCCATAGAAAATACGCTTGATAAAAAAACGTTGCAGGTAAACTACCCCTTCCCCTTAACCGATCTTCACCAAAAACAATAGGTCTTGAGTACTCTACAAATCAGGACTGTATGCAAAACATTATTTGATTCTGTTTGAATTTGCGGCTGTTATCGTTTGCCATAGAAAATACCCTTGTTAAAAAAACGTTGCAGGTAAACTACCCCTTTCCCTCAACCGATCTTCACCAAAAACAATAGGTCTTGAGAAATCTACAATTCAGGGCTGTATGCAAAACATTATTTGATTCTGTTTGAATTTGCGGCTGTTATCGTTTGCCAAAAAAAAAAAAATTCCCTTGATAAAAAAAACCGTTGCAGGTAAACTACCCCTTCCCCTCAACCGATCTTCACCAAAAACAATAGGTCGCGAGTACTCTACAAATCAGGGCTGTATGCAAAAAATTATTTGATTCTGTTTGAATTTGCGGCAGTTGTCGTTTGCCATAGAAAATACGCATGATAAAAAACGTTGCTGGTAAACTACCCCTTCCCCTCAACCGATCTTCACCAAAAACAATAGGTCTTGAGTACTCTACAAATCAGGGCTGTATGCAGAAAATTATTTGATTCTGTTTGAATTTGCGGCTGTTATCGTTTGCCATAGAAAATACCCTTGTTAAAAAAACGTTGTAGGTAAACTACCCCTTTCCCTTAACCGATCTTCACCAAAAACAGAAGATATTGAGAACTCTACAATTTAGGGCTGTATGCAAATAATCTTTTCATTCTGTTTGAATTTGCGGCTGTTATCGTTTGCCATAGGAAATACCCTTGTTAAAACATAAAACGTTACAGGTAAACTACCCCTTTCCCTTAACCGATCTTCACCAAAAACAATAGATCTTGAGAACTCTACAATTCAGGGCTGTATGCGAAACATTATTTGATTCTGTTTGAATTTGCGGCTGTTATCGTTTGCCAAACAAACAAAATTACCCTTGCTAAAAAAAAACCGTTGCAGGTAAACTACCCCTTTCCCTCAACCGATCTTCACCGAAAACAATAGGTCGCGAGAACTCTGCAAAACCGGGCTGTATGCAAAAAATTATTTGATTCTGTTTGAATTTGCGGCAGTTATCGTTTGCCATAGAAAAAAAATCTACAGACAGACAGACACACAGACACACAGACAGACAGACACACACACAGACACTTTTCGGAAAACGACTTTTTTTCATGTTTTGAGTGTAGTAGAATCAGAATCTGCAATAATCTCGAACACGATTTTTTTTGCCATCACCATACTTCCATTCCTTAAGGAATATGGAAGTAAAAGGGAGAACACTTTTGACGTTGTCCATTTTTGTTGTATGTGTGTCTGCTGGTAGCACATATTAAGCAAATGTAGGAAACTTAAATGTACAAAATACCATAATATTTAATAAGTTCTGAGTTTATACTATCTGAGCCAGTTGCTTTTCTATTTTTAAGCCGTTTGATAGTGCCTTTTAATTCTACCAATGTAATCTGGTCTAGTTTTTTTTTTATATTTCCATTCCCTCTTCTTCATCCTCTTCAATATTGGAGTAAAACCAAACTATCTTGTAATGTTCAATGCATTCTTTTTCCCCAGTAATATTTATCTTTCTAGATGCATCCTTTTCTTCTTTGTCAAGGTGTTTCATGTTTCATGCTTGTTCTTGTCTACCATGTACATCATATCATTTTCAATATTGGAGATGTGTTGTTCCCAACTGTCAGTATGTGGCTTGCGTGTTGCTTTCAATTATATTAATTAATAAGTCCCCTTTTACATTTAATAGTTTAGTAGAAATAAAATAGGTATAGTTGTTAATCATTAAGAAGTGCTAATATTCCATTAAACTAAATGTAATATATCTTTATTATTTCATGTTGTTATTAGAAATTATAACAATTTTTATATTGAAAATAAGTGTTGAAATTTATTTGGTTTAGTAATTTGATTTGATCACATGATTTATGCCAAAGGTGTTGCTAATTCATTCTTATCCTCTGGGTGAGTATAATCACCTTCTTCAGAGGAAATATATTGTTGTCATTAGGTTTGCTATCATTGCTATCACATAGGCCTATGGACAATCATTTCACCTTGATAATCAAACCCTCTTCACTTGATTTTGAGGCAAATACTAACTTGGACTAAGCTATGATTCTGCTGACCTGATGAGACAGCTTATTAGTCTTCATACCTTTTTGATAGGAATATTTAGTCCTGATCTTTCCTCTCAGTCTTGCTGTATATAATTATTATTGTGTCTTTCATTGACCAAGATCTTGTCTAATAAAAAATTAGCTTTCTGCCTCATGATTTAATAGTTTAATATATTTTATATAAAAATTTGTATTTTAGCAATTACAGTCATATGTCATTCCATTAAAAATTGATGAAGGGGTCAAATGGCCTAAACACTAAATTTTAAAACAAACTGTATAAAGGTGTTTGCTGAGTCAAAAGAAAATATTCTGCATGATTTTTCCCCTTCCATCCCCACACTCCATGCTGGATATGAGAAAAAACCCTTACTTTTGCATTTTATATTTTTCCTCTTAAACAGCAAAATGGGAACCCAGCTAATAATTGAGCATGTAGAGTGGACTAAATTACATATACTTAATTATTTAGTGTAACAAATATTTCAAAAATTATAAATGGGCATATTTTTTAGTGTTAATGAGATGCACCAGTGCTATCAGCATAAAATGACAGACTTTCCCACACTTTACTTCCACGAATTTTTTCAGATTTTTGAAACAGTATAACCTTAAAATCACATTTTTTGCTATTTCTGACCTTTTTTGACAATTTTTGGCCACTTTTTCTCCCTACAGTAGCTATATTAGTTCCCTCAAAAGTCTGACTGCAAACTGCGACTGAATCCACCCCGTTCATTAATACGGTACCACAGAAGTATGGTCATTATTTGGGACACTTAATACGGCACGAGGTATATGTTATGCCGTAAACGTTGTAGGCATATATGAATCCCGGAAAAGAAGATTGGTGCACATGAAGGAACAGATAAGAAGAAAATCTGTGGATGAAGAAGCAAAGACAATAGAAATTTCGTAATCAAAACACAGAGAATGGAGCGATTTGAGTTACATTTCTTAACAACGAACAAAAAGTTTGCTGGAGACCACTCTTTTCCCCACATTTTAGTTTCCCACTCGTCGCTAAAGAGTAGCGGTAGTTTATGAGGAGGAGGATTACCGAAGAAGTATGTTTCTCTTTCCATCTGAAAAACTGTTACATCGTTCGTCTATCCACACACACGCGCGCGCGCGCGCGCGCAGGACGTATTAATAATAGATGGGTTACAAGAAATAAGCTTATTACAACATAAAACACTTTTAAATTAATTTAATTAACATAAAATTTTAACTTTTGTAACTAAAACAATTTTGATTGAAAAATTTTGACTACATAGACAATATTATTAACAAATTGAAACGCCCACAATTTTCAAATTTTCAACAAAATACAAAAATTTAACAAATTACAATACAAACAAATCCCTTCAACAAAAAAACCATTCACGAATTCTTAACATTTACGTTCTTAATTTTCCTTTCAAATATTTTGTGCATCCCTTCGGCGTGGTCAGTCTTCAAAGTCTGAAAACAATAATTAAAATCACAACGTTGTTTTGACATCATCTTGACACACTAATCTAAGAATTTCTAACTCAAGGCAGTGGCGGCTGGTGGTTCCAAATTTTGTTGATTGCAGTAGTTGATTGACTGGACGGGAGAGGAGTTAAAAGACATTAAACTATCATAATCACAGTTATACAAAATTATTACTATAACTTTATAACGTTTATCTTGGACCAACGTAAACACTAAACCTGACACAACTTATAAATCGAGAGGGCTGTGGTAAAAAGAAGGTTGTGTTTCATGAAACAAAGTTGAGCTACAACGCTACTAGTGGAGCGTTGTAGCGCAACTTTGCAACACCAACCTTACATAGGGAACATACGGTAATTGTGAAGAGTAGCGCACGTCCTCCCATAGTAAGCTCTGCAATTTACTGCTGAAGTTACAAGCGGCCTACAACCACCAGTCTGCGCGCCACATTTGAATTGTACGCGAACATTGCTGCATAGAATCTAATACGTTATCCGTTGAAATTTATGACACTTTTAGCTGCTTAATGTTTTCGTATATTATTTTATAGTTTAGTTATTCTATACTGGTAATTGTGCAACGCTGCAACCATAACACCAGCCGGCACTGATTCAGGGTTTACAAACATGCGGCCACGGATCAAATGCGGGCCTCTAGATATTTTGTGCAACCCTACATAAGAACGATCTCAAAACAGCTGGCAGCTGACATTTCTGCTTGGTTATTACCTAAACTGAAATTCAAATTACTATTTATTCTAAATTTTTAAATGTAAACTGTATGAGAAATGACGTTTTAATTCCAATAAAACACTTGGATTTCGTTGTCCATGATTTGTCCGTTACTTAACTAAATGTAATTAATTCACTAACGACTCTGAACACAAAGTTTTTTATGGGAAAAACGTAAAAGTTTTACCTTATAGCCTAAAACGGTTTTCGCTTTTAAAAAGCTTCTTCTGAGGCTGCCGTTGGAAGCATTGTCCGTCTTGTTCTTGGCGACGGTATCGACTTTTGAAAGATTGATGTTGTGTGTGTGTTGGGGGTGTGATATGTTCGAATAATGCGTGTGATTTGAAATGTGTCTGTTCGTTTAGGATATCGATTTTATGTGTTTTCGTGTGTTTGTATATTTCCAATTGTTCTAGTGTCTAGTTTTCGGCCTTTTGTGTGTACGTGTAGAATGTCCATGTTCATGTCGATGTTTTTGTATGTGTGGTTTGCTTCAATGAGGTGGTTTGCAAAGGTGGATTATGTAGTGGAGTGTAGTGCCTTTGTGTGTTCAATGTATCTTTGTTTGAAGCTACGTCCTGTCTGGCCTATGTAGAATTTGTTGCAATCTGAGCAATTTAGTTTGTACACATCAGGTAGATCGAAATTATTTTGTGTTTTGTGTGTGTGTTTTGATAGTGTGTGTTCTGTTTTGTTTTGCATAGAGACTTGCTTATAACGAGCATTTTATCGCAGGCTTCTTCATGAGTTAAGGTCCTAACAAAAGTTAGTTACATAACAGCATTTTAAATATTCGGTTAAAATCATTAACGCAATTTAGTGAAACTAATAATTTAAGTAAGGAATTCGTGGAATATTTAAATAAATTACAAAACTGTTTTGAAATCTATAGATACAAAATTACTAAACAAACAAAAATAGACGACTTTTTTAAGGTCAATTAAGTTCTGTGTGCGAAATATAATTTTGACGACTCCATTTACAACGAAGAACAAAAAGGCAAATAAATCATAGTGAATTTTCTTGTAATTTAAAAATAAATATTGTACATGTGGCATGGAAAGTTTTGCGTTTTTTGCCAGATAGCCGGCTGTTTTTTGGTAAGCTTGCACCACACAGTTACTTTTACTATATTTCGCGAATGCACTGTACGCCAATGTCCAGCAAAGAATGTTAGCGTATAAAAAATGTTTAAAGTACAAATTTCACTTTTAAGCGTAGAATGTAAAACATATCAACATTTTATTGTACAAGCCCTCTTCTAGAGTAGACTTTTTTTGTTGTGTGTTTGATAATCACGGTATAAAAATTTAGGCTTGCGAGTCGACAACTCGGTTTTAACGAGCATATTTGTTCTGGTTATTATACTAACTGGCTATTATACTTTTTGAATGTTATTACTTTCCATCTTTATTATCCCCTCTTTAATTTCTTTACTTCCACTCTCTCTTCAAACTCCTTTTCAGCGTCTGCTTACATTAAAAACCAAATTTTTTTTCATATAGATCTAGATCTGCCTTGAAAACGATAAAAACATAACTTTTTCGAACGGAAAACCAAGGAGAAAAAGAAAAAGCTTCATACAAAATATCACTACCAGAATAACCTGCTTCCTGTAAGTAAATATGCGAACCAATGTAATAAATTATAAATTCTTATTAAGAACAAGATACTTTGCATTTTAAATGAACCAGATTGTAGGCTTACTTTTTTAAACTATATTTTATAAGATAAATATATTGGTAAACTAAAGAAACAGAAACTTATACGGAAATAGCTTATATGGAAATATTTTTATTACGTATATCTGCCATTAATAGGCACTATTATATATTATAAGATAAATATAGTTGGAAACTAAAGAAACAGACACTATAATTCCATCAAAGCTTATATAGAAACGTTTATTATGAATATCTGACGTTACCAGAACTTACGTTTTCTTACTTACTAACAAACAACCTTTGAATTAAACCTTATAGAGCAATTACTGCTTGTATGGTTGCACCCCGAAGTATGTGTATGTAAGTATACACGTTTTACAAATATAAATAGTGGTAATAATCTATTGCTACTTCTTTATGCCTGATTAAGAGCTATGAAACTTCGTTCTTACCAATACGGAAGTTCTCGTCGACGTTCTTCAAGTCTTCGAAAGAACGCTGGTCTATCCCGACCTACAAATGCGACTTCATCGTCCCTGATCATCATTAAGTTATAGATATGATAAACTAACGAGGGGATTGGAAAGATGATTACAGCGAGGTAGGCCACGCCGACGAACGCCTCAGTGAATTGCAGCACTCCCTTAACTATAAAACATAAAATGTTATTATCGTTAGTATTATCATCGTCAGTTATAATCTTATCGCTACCAGTTAGCTTTAATGTCATAATCGTTAGTAATAAAACTGACTATGATCATCAACAATAATTTTTCATCATCAGTATTAATAATAGCTAGTATCGCCAGTATTAATGTTACTATCTTCATTAAAGTAATCACTGTCTTCATCACCAATAACAGCCTATACAGACATCAATAATAATAAGCTCTAGGGATCGTCGTTAATAATGTTATCGTAATCAGTATTAATAAAATAACATTTACCATCAGTAATGACAACCTGTCATCGTTATTATCTATAGAAAATTTAAATCTAAATCAGAGCCTACAGTTAGCAACACATCGACTAAAAAAAAAAAAAATAATAACGGCTGCAAAAAATGTATTTCTGATTTAAAATTCATATAGGCCATTAGACCTACATGAATGAGCGGAAGTTTGTATCCAATTAATAATATTGTGTTAGCGGCTATAATCAGAAACAGAATTTATATTTCCGCTATTTCACAGCACTATATAAAATATTCCCGATTAACACTTTCGAGTTTCACAGTTCACCATCAGATCCGAAATAGGATCAGTAGCTCATTATCAGATCGAAAAACTTAGTTCCGTTTGTCGATAAGCTGAAAGACTCAAAAGTGCTAATCGGAAATTTTCTATGTAGTGGTGGGCAATAGCGTAATTTTTGTTTGCGAAAATTTGTATTTCACAGCGTTGTTTGTTGCACCGTTCAGAGTACTTAAACATCCAGCAAACAATTATGAAAAACTTATGTTATAAATTAAAAGTTAATAGGCCTACAAAGATCATTAAAAAAAATAATAATTAGTTTATACACATGAGCGCACACGTGTAGAAAAACTCACGAAACATAAATATTTATTTTCGTATCTTTTAACCTTCAAATTTATTTTATTTTCTACATATGTCTTTTCCGTTTACTTCGTTGGGTAGTAGCTAACACGATAGCAACATAGAAATTACTTTAAAACTTAAAGCGTTCAATAAAATTTTAAAGTGGCTCATTCAGGTAATCTCATTGGATCCGCTGAGACTGAAATTACATGGTACATTACAGATATAGACCTACAGTAGATACAGTGAGGATGAATGATCTTAGAGTGGCCGAAACGTTTGGTAGTAAGCAAAACATAACGTGCTGTTTTATTCCTCTAAAAGTCTGGGACCGAGATTGGCTATGGTGTAATATACAGTAGAAAGTGTACTGGAAAGTACTATAGTATCATTGACTTCGGTTATTGTACTATATACTACAGTGTTAATGTTTCTCA
Source organism: Magicicada septendecula (assembly GCA_034769895.1). Classification (NCBI taxonomy): domain Eukaryota; kingdom Metazoa; phylum Arthropoda; class Insecta; order Hemiptera; family Cicadidae; genus Magicicada; species Magicicada septendecula. The sequence goes on from CM068376.1 coordinate 47,912,718, forward strand.
TTACACAATAGAAAATAAATAGGCCTTCGATCCTGTGTAATCAGTCAACGGAAATGCATGGAATATCGAATTAATTAGAAAAACAGCGTAAGAAACATAAATAGGATTTTTTGAAGTTTTAGGTTAAAATTGATTTTAAAAATTTGTCTTTTCATTTGTTTTAATATTGTATGGAAATACTGGGGAAACATGTAAGAAAATGGAATAGTGGACGCTGTCCGGGTAGGTACCGGGCGCCCATCTGTATGCAGCCCAAGAGGCTTTAGGATGGAGTAACTGGCATGCAAGTCGGGGAATATAGTTGGTGTCTGCACCGCGGCGGAGAGCCTCGACGCCCACGGCAACCGCTCCGTTGTTTACCCTAGAGTACGTTTACATAACCTTACAGCCGTGGGTGTCATAGAGGTAAGGCGTCGATGGCTTTTACCGGGTCAGTACCGGGCGCCCAACTGTTTGCAGCACGAGGAGTATAATGGAACTGCCGTGCAGATCGGAGAATGAAGTTCGTGTCTGCACCGCGGCGGACAGCCTCGGCACCCACGGCAACCGCTCCGTTGTTTACCCTGGAGTAAATTTACGTAACCTTACAGCCGTGCCTGCCATAGATTATCCCTTCAAAAATAAATATCAAGGAGGTTTCAGTCTTGCAATGCGCGAGATCGCTAATCAAGGTAATAAGCAGGCATCAGGCAGTCATCGGGTTCGCCCGGACACTGCGACCACCGGAACACGTCAAGCTGCTGTTCTGTATACTTGGACTTGGACTTGGTCGTAGACGTAAGGCTTGATGCCTTCTGTCGGGGCGTCTGGCAATTTTGTATTATATGGAGCTCACGAAGCAGCAACAGTTTGTCTATCTTGAACTTTGACAGCTTAGTATCGCCTTACAGTTAGACCGCAATCCACAATCACCACAACTATAAAGTTCTCCACATCGATATTTCAAAGCTGCTTTAATTTTGTCCGTTTCTGACTCAACTGAAATGTTTTCACATTAAAAACATGATGGTTTACAGCGTACTGATGATTTTAACAGTATTACGGATACTGGAAAGAGGAAGTTAAAAGGACAGGGGCGTATTTACGGGGGGAGGGACGAACAGGACCGGACTCCGCCCAGAGGGTCGAGAAAAGTTGACGAATCTTGTTAAGCTCTTAATTTTTAGGTTATTTTTTTATTTTTCAGCTGTCTACACTAACACAGTAGTAACTCTTTTTTAAATGTACAAACAGGTCTATTATACAGCACTTAGCTATACGTTTGGAATAGGAAATATATAGGAAATCGATTCAGTCAATAAGTATCCCACGAACAATCTGAAGAATGTTTCAATAATACGTAGGGCTATTTTTATTGTGTTATTACCGTTTACTTTAATAGGATTTATTTCAGGATGTTATCACCGCGTTTTTCAACCACTTTAAAAATAGTCAATTGATTAGTCTTATCTGATTTTTATTTTGTATGAAACCGACTCGACCGGACCCCCCCCCCAGACCAAATTCTAAAAGGATGACGGATTATCCATATTTTATTGCATGTATTTGTCTTATGTCCGGTGGTGACGGTTTCTAACGACTGAAATACGTACTTTATAATTACAAACTCCCTGCTGCATACTGGGTAATTGAGCGAAGGCTTCATGTACAACAACAATGTCATGTACGTACAACAGTGACATTACGTGGCAACAATTATTGAACACACACCCACATACACACGCAAACACTGCGTAAATATGTTGTCAAGTAATAATTACCCCTACACGTAAAATTACGTAGGCCTACGTTTTAAAAATTGTTTAATCGTTACCCATGAAAACAACAAATCTATAAAATTTTGCAGACGTAATTAAGCCTACTATTTGAAAACCTATTTATATATAATACACAATCCTGCAAAACGACATGACTTACGAAGGAAGAAAGGTTTATACAAAGGTGCGCGCGCCGGCCAAAGGAATGTGAAGGGACACTTAACAAAATCTGACATGTCTATACAAGGTGCGCGTGGAGGCAACTCTTGGGGCTATACAAGGTGCGCACATGTCAACATTTTATTTACTTAATGTATTCTCTTATTTCCGTTCCGTTTTGTGACTTCTTCTAGTAGCTCTGTCACGTGTTTCGGAATGATTATAGACTATATATCCCTCATACGAGATCGTCAAACATTAAAATTTTAATTGAAGTGAAACACATACCAACAATAAAAACTGATTCACGTACACGCTACTTAAACGGTGTACACGGATGCCTTTCGACATCTAAATATTTTTATCTTATTTGTTAAATTGCTGTTGAGTTATATTTACTAAAAAACGTGGACTTTCTACTAATATACATAAACATTCACGTTTGAGATTACGGTATGTAGGCCTGAACAACCGATTGTCACTGAGGGTAACAGTGTCTGATCAAAAAATGTCTACTCTTTAATTAATATGCCAGTATTACAAATTTTAAGTGATTTGTCATTATAGATATGTAACATAAAACATCAAAGAACACTTCTTTGTACTAGATTGATAAATTTATCTGCCCATTTCGCCCTGAGCGAGGTTTATGGAATAAATATGAAATGATTTTATAAAAGAATAACATAAATTTAGAAATTAGCTTTTATATTAAATGACGAAAAGATTAATCTCTCTGATGTATCCTTGTCTGAGGAAGACAAAATTCCTGCTACCGAGGTTAACAATACTCTAAAAACCGTTACAAATAAACGAATACCAGGTCCAAATAGACTCCGTATAGGCTAAGCACTTTAAAAATTGACCAGACCTACTTTTGGACCTTTTGGCAATGTCTTCAGTTAGTGTTTAAAAGGTGAAGAGCTTTCTCTTAAATGGAAGACTGCGTGTATTCCCAGCCTCCCCAAAAAAGGCAGAAGAAAGATACTATCGAATTACAGAGGACCAACTGTATTCCATCTCACGGTTATATGGAAAAATTTTCAAAGCAAAAATTGAAAGCCAATATAAGGATATGGGTTTTGTGAGAGGCGAGAGGCCAATCTTGTATAGATTATACAATTGAAACAGATCCTTGAAAAAAGAATGACAAAAATGTAGACACCCAAGTACTTAGTACTTATAGACTTCAAGAAGGCATATGACACTGTCCCATTGAATAAGCTATGTCGGTGTTATTAAAAAGTGTTGTCAATGCTTTATATCTTAGAGCTGCGAGTTATGGAAATGCTGTGGAAGATGCTGTAAACTAACATGGTAGGATAGGGTTAAGAATGTAGAAATAAGAGAAAATGATTATACGTATCAATATAAATGACAGAATTGATGCAAACAGATTAAGATGGTACGGGCAAAGATAGATGGCCACAGAAATTACGCTACTAGAATGGACCCCTCCAGAAAGAAGAAAAGATTGAGGCCACGAAAGACTTGGATAGAAGTATTAGGAATGGGTGTACGTGTATAAGGAATGCAAGCTATAAAAAAGTGTGTGTTTCAACGTATAGCTTCGAATAATTCCATATTAGCATTTCCAACAGCCAAATTGCTAATTGTTGAATCTAACGACAGCGTATAGGCCTATAGCAATTTATGAGCTTTATTAGTTTATATGCAACCACGAAAATAACAACATAGGAATAAATTATAAATCATCAGGCCACTCTGCTTTTCACATCCGGCTTAGAAAGAAATGTTGAAAGAGCGACCAAAACTGTCCGCCACGCGCAACTTATATAAACCCTTGGTAAGGAACCATTGACCGCCGCGCGCACCTTGTACGCCAACTTTGAGAATTTTTGACCGCCGTGCGCTCTTTGTAAAATCCCACACAAATACGCATATAATTGCGACGTTATATTCTGTTGCGTGCGTGTTCGTGTGCTGATCGTATCTCCAATACATCAGATAACCAGTCAGGCCGTGGGATTTGAGTTTACTTGAATTCTGTTCAAACACTGCGTCACATATAAAGATTAAAATAATTAAGATAGCCTAAATAAAATAAAAACTTTAAAGTTGCGTTTCATTTGAAACTAATCTGAAAATTTTTAAAATGTACGCCTCTTCTCATAAGTGTAGACTACATGTATTATAATCACAGTATGTAATAACCATCCTTTAAATAACTTACACTTAATAGTCTATAAATCTCGTATTCATATAACTTACCTACTGTACCATAACAAACAGAAAATGGACTGTTACACACCACTATAGGCTATAGAAAATTCCCAATTAGTGCTTTCGAGTATTTCGAACTCAAGCATCAGATCGAAAATAGGATCATTAGCTCATCATCGTATCGAAAAACATATTTCAAACATGAGTAACGAACTGAAAGCGTGATGATAATAAGCTGGAAGGACCGAAAGCGGTAATCTAAAATTTCGTATATAGTGGTGTGCAAAAGCTTAATTTCTCTTTGTGATTATAACCACTAACACAAATTTATTATTTAAAATATTGTACCATACCATATTTCGACTGTCTGGAAATTAGTTTTTATTATTTAGACAATATGCGGATACATTAGAGCTGTAAATATTTGGTCTTAGAAATACATTGCGCGGTGCTGAAGGAACCTGTCTGGTAGCTTTTTCGTCTGACCTACGTACAATTAATGGGAATAAGGACATTCTATTTTGTAATTCCAGTTTTATTGTGAATTTTGGATTTAGTTTTAGGTTTTATATTATTAAATACTATATTATCAGTGTTATAAGATATTTTCAAATTTACATCTTTGAACATTTTACTTAGTTTTTTAGTTACATTACCATTAAAAGTAAAGGTTGTATATTGTATTATTATCGTTAATAGTATTATCGCTTATTGTCGCTAGGTGGATTTTTAAATTAGTGTTATAAGGTATTTTTTTGGTGAGTTAGGTTTTATTTTATTTTCTGTTTTATTAATAGGCTTTATTTTTTATTTATTTTCTATTGGTATCTGTTTGATAATATTTCTTTCTTTGCCATTTAATGGGATTCTAAGCATTCGGTATATCAAGGAATTAAATGCTGCCATTGTATGTTTGGGCAGATGATCAGTATTATTTGCAAATTATTAAATTAGTTTGACAAGATTTTCAGTATACTGAGTGTTCAAAACTTATTTAATTGCTGTTTATTGTTAGGTCTAAATAATTCAATTTATTACTGGATTCGTCTGCTAATGTCAGTTTTAATTTTGCACGTAAATTGTTTGTAAAATTGGATATATTATAGGCTTTTATATTTACACCATTATTTTGCAATATCCATAGAGTATCATCAACGTATCTAAAATAACATTCCTAGTGGTTCCTTTGATTTTATTATATTTATTATTTCTTCATCGAGTTTTTGTAGAAAGATTTCTGATATGACAGCCGAGGTTGGAGCTCCGCCATAGTTGGCCATAGAAAGGCCATCACTTTGGCGGAAGAGTTTGCCATTATATTTTGAAAATAATTTTGATTTAAACGATTACTTAATTGTTCAATGTATATGTTATTTTCGTTATTCGTTTTCAGTTTATTTATTACAATATTTATAGTATTGTTGAAAGAATATAATCTTTGTTTTTTAGTTGTTCCATGAGTTGGATAGTGTTTCTTATGTTGTAGCCTATTTGGCTTGTAGTTTTATTTTAAATCTTAAAATTATTGTTAGTAAATTAACAATTTTATAGTTTGGTGCTGTTCTAGCGTTTATTAAAAGCCTAAGAGGTTTATTAATTTAATCCTCGTAATTTTTTAAAACCATATGTAGGCTATAAGAATCTAATTTAGCTACACATTGTCTAAATAATAAACATTAGTTTCCAGACATTTGAAATAAAAATTAAACGAATTACAAACATACAAAATAGTCAAAAAAATCTATAGGCCTATTTGGAAAAATCTTAATATTTACAAACATAATAACAATAATATATTAATTAAAGAACAAACTCAAATAAAGAACAAAAGATGTATTTAAAATTATAAACATATAAAATAAATAAAATATAAACAGTAAATATTTTCAGTGTAGGATAACCGTGAAAACAGCTGATTAAGTAAACAAACATTACAAAAATCGAAATAAACTCGATTATCCGTTATTTTAGGATATATTTAAATCGACACAAAATCGCTTATTTGTTAGAAATTTCTGATATTCTGTGAATCGTGCATAAAGTTAAAATAAACGATAAAAAATACCATTTCACTTGCAGAAGTAATCATTTCAGTGCGCACACACACACACACACACACACACACACACACACACACACACACACACACACACACACACACACACACACACACACACACACACACACACACACACACACACACACACACACACACACACACACACACACACACACACACATAAATATTATACAAGAATCCTGCAAGAAACTTAACGTGTCACTTACAAAGAAGTTTTATATATACAAAACAGATGTGGCGTATGAATTTGTTTTTTGACTGTTTCCAGTAACCTATTTAGTGATTTAAAAATTCTGCCTTGTTTTGTATTTGTTCTGGTATTTGTATACTTTTCATTTATGCTTATATATCTGTAGGGTTTCCAATATTCATTATAATGCCTTTGTGTGGCATATGTTTCATTAGTTTGTAATGTTACTGATGTCTGGAAATTGGACGACATGGACATAGACATCGAGCCGCTAAACACTGACACTATGCCTGAGTCAGAGATAGTACACGCTAGACAACACGCGATGCTTTGGAACGGAGAACACTATTTAGACATCACTCCTGGCCAACATTCTATTCCTCTTAACATCGTATACGACATCTATGCAGAAGAGTGGTCGTTTCCATCCATCTACTACGGTGTGGGCAGAGAGTTCGAAAACAGCGTGTTGGCGACTCCGTACATGATGGCAACCAGTGAGCCTAGACGTGGCGTTACACCTCAGCATATACTCTATATGGCCATGAAAATATTACGCCTGCGTGTAAAAGACGGCGTTTATAATACGTTCCGCTGCGGCCACAACACCGAGGGCATAACTAGGGGTATGATTTAGGATCGCAAATTCTTGGAACAGTGTATGGAAAGAAACTTGGCATTTCTGAAATCAATTCCAAATTCTGTACAGTACTGGCAGGAAAGAAAGCGGGATCTCTTTGCGATGCTTCGGCAACTGGGAAAAACGACGGTATTTTTAACGGTGAGTGCAAATGAGATCGCTAGCCCGGTTTGCTGTAGACTTTGTATAATTTGAACGTAAACGTGACGAGAGAGAACATCATGCAAGCGCTGGACAGAAGTAAACGTAGTCACTTTGTAAACGAAGGTCCTGTAGTCTGCTGCTTGTACTTTAAAAAATTTGTAGACTATATACTTATGATACTGCAGTCGAAACACAGGGACAATCCGTTTGGAAGCTACCGAGTACTGGATTACTTTGTACGAATTGAGTTTCAGCACAGAGGATGCCCACACACACATATACTACTGTTCCTTGAGAATGATCCGCGTGAGCCATTCAGCGAGAACAAACCACAAACAACCAAGTTACTAACAGACCTGTGCTCAGTAAGCGACGACTACATACGAGTACAAGACAAGATCATCAATCAAATACATCGCCACACGTTCAAGTGCACCAAACGCGGCGAGACATCGTGTCGTTTCAACATACCATTCTGGCCGTTGGAAGCAACCCGAATACTGACCAATGGCTAGCACTGACTAATTGGGTGCGCCGCTGCAGCAACAGGAGAAAAAGGTGTACGAGGCTTTAGAAAACAAGACATACGACAGCATAGACGTGTTCTTGAAAGACAACTGCTTGAACTACAAGAGATATGTAAATCTCATACGCGCCAGTGTCTCAAAGACCAAGTGCGCTCTTCAAACGAACCATGCAGCAGATATTCAAGAATATTTTTAACCCATGGACTGCCAACGTTTTGAACTCAAACACAGACATGCAGTTCGCAGCTTGCGTAGTGGAGTATGTAAACAGAATCAACGACGAATCACCGCGAACTTCTAAATCTGCATGAAGAGCACCCGGACTGCGATTACAGCAAACTACTCACAAAAATGAGTATCAAGATGCTAATCGCCGTTGAGATGTCTGCACAAGAGGCGGCTTGGTACTTGCTACGAATGCCGATGAGCATGTGCAGTCGAATAGTGTATTTCATTCCAACTATGCCACCGCACAAGCGGCACAAGGCACAAAAGAGGAAGACCGTTGTGGACAAAGAGTGCCTGAGTGAAGACAGCACCGACATATTGACTAAGTCGATCATTCAGAAATATGAGGAACGACCACAAGACTCGGACTCTGTAAACCTGGCTCAGTTTGTTGCGTGGTACAAACGAGAAGCACACACAAGAATCGTGGGAATAGACGACGCTGACTATATGGAGTTAGATGAAGATGTCGAACAAGATGCATTGCAAAACAAGTCCAACAAAGGCGACGGTGCGCCGCCCAGCGAAGTGAATACCGCAAGAGAGCTGCCTGCAGAATTATCCGCTACAGACATTACGAGTTAAACGACGTCTACAATTATAAGCGAGAAATGGTAACACTCTTTCTGCCATTCAGAAATGAAATCGTAGACGTGGTGGACGAAAACAAATTCATACATACCAACGATACAAAAGTGAAGGCTATACTTGAAGCACGGAAAGCGTTTAAAGCGAACATAAACATTAACAACTTGATGGAAGAACTGAAAGCACTGTGCTATTCGGAAAACGAACTACTGAGGAAGAATCCAACCAAATAACACTGAACATTCCACTAGGAGACGATACTGCTACTGACAACATTGATGACTTCGATCCGATCACATTCGACGGTATATCGGCCGTAAGTAGACTCAGTAACGTTAAAAGTAGCGAGGGATGGTGTCAATTAATGCGCCTAATCAACAGAAAACAGCGTGAGTTGATTCTAGAGTTAACATGTCGTCTGCATAGAAGGAAAAACGTCTGCATAGTTAATATATCGTCATGCCAGCTCTGGGGAAACGTTTACGCTGAAATTTATCATGGAAACGGTGATTGGTTACACTCAGCAACTCAATTCAATAATGGACGCTTATGTAGCCTGCGCTTCGACCGCCAAGGCAGCAGTAAACTTGGGAGGTACTACGATGCATTCAGCTTTTAAACTCATGCGATATGAGACAACAACACAGTTTGAGTTATGAAAGCTTACAAACATTCCAATGGTTATTTCGCAATGTCAAATGTCTGATCGTCGACGAAATCAGCTTGATCGGCTCGAACACATTTAACAGCATAAACACACGTCTACAGGAAGTAACGGTCACTCACATGCATGGATTCGGCGCACTACATGTCATTCTGTGTGGAGATTTCAAACAACTGCCGCCGGTCAACGCGAGTCCTGCATACAAGGGGAACCGCAGTCCCGTACTGTGGCAAATATTACACTACTTTCCGCTAGTTCAAGTTATGCTTCAGAGCGATGTTCATTTCTCAACGATTTTAACGAAAATCGGTAGTGGAGAAATATTGACAACTGAAGAAAAAAAGCTAATAGAATCACGGTTTCACACTAAACAGTGGTGTGAAGAAAATCTACAGGGCGCTGTGCGTTTGTTTCATTGCAACCATCAAGGTGGAATGCAAAACGCTGTCGCTGTCCCCGCTAAGACGTCCTACGGATCTCTTACAGAACAAACAAGGAGCTGGTGTCATGTCGAACCCGCTTGCACAAGTAGGCTTATAATGTGATGGAAACGGGTGGTTTGTCTTATTGTGTGCGTCTTGTCACCGGGTATCCATACATGATCACCACAAGTATAGATGCCGAGGATGGATTAGTCAGTAGCGTAATTGACGTTTTAAAATATATTGAGTCTGTCCAGCTAAACGACAACACACCAACATGTCTTTGGTTTCAATTTGAGGACGAGAACATGGGAGCTAAACACCGTATAAAATCAAAACCACATGTAGACTCCAAGCGTGGTGAACTGGATCTGAGTTGGACACCGGTGACAAGGCGTACGTATAACTTCTCGCTCGGTGGCAACGTCAATTGTAAACAAATTTCCAGTTGTATTGGCGTGTGCTCTGACTATTCACAAGTCCCAGGACGGTACACTCGACAGAATAGTATATGATACGATAAGAGCCATCAGACGTCTTCGAACTATGTAGGCCTGAGCAGAGTGACGAGTATGGACGGATTATACTTAACTAATGCAAACAACGACTTCACCTTCTGTCACGGGAGAGGTAACAACGCGCCAGAGCTTAAGGAGATAACTGGCGAATGAATACTTGCCCTTGAGATGCATCGCTTGTACATGCTAACAACAGACGTTGAGAAATTCTGTGGGTTCAATCAATACAACGAAACTACTGACGACAACCATACCGACGGCGAAAGAGAGTCTTTCATAGTGTGCACGCTTAACATTCGAAGTTTGTATGGACTTGATCAGTGACCCAGTAACTTTACACTCCGACTACTTGGCACTCACGGAGACTTGGATGGATAAAGATAAAACCGTCGACATAGGCGGCTTCAACCACATTGAATCCAAAAAGTGCGACAGACATGGCGACGACAACGACCAGTAGCCCAGTACTATTCGCGGCAACAACAAGAAGAAACGTAGTGGACTCTACGGTGGCACAAAGAGTCTTCAAACAATCTTCATGAATTAGAAAACGTGCACGGTTCATGTCGCTAGCCCGTTCCACAATGGCCAGTACCCAAGTATTCTGGATTCAATTGTTTGCAAGACGTTCGTGTCGGCGAAGGCGTATTAGTGGAAGTTACGATGCCCAACCAATTCATATTCATTCCAGTCGCAGTTTATATTCATTCACGAACCTCACTAAACTACATCGAGATGTTTCTCTTTCAACTGATGCTTTACTTACTACACACAGCATGTCAGAACAATAGTTAGCGACTGGCCCTGCGATCCCAACATCCCTTCTGCTCACATGGGACTTAACACTGAGGCGTCGAACGGCCTTTTGAAACAGTTTCTGAACGACAAGTTTAAATTGGTGTTGGCCACGGATCCAACTAATTTCACAACTTTAAAAAAATACCACGATAGACTAACGTTTTCTGGAGATATAAACGTAGCCTGTAAGTCTTAGGCCTACATACCGTACTACTCGTACCATTGTCCTGTCTTTAACAAAATTTTACAAATCAGTCAGCATTGTGAGAAACAAATAAAATAAAATACATGCAAGGGGGGTAAGTCCAGTTCACGTCCCCGTCGTGCCTCCTGGGACCTTCTGTAGCCACACTGTAGCTACAGATGCTAACGAACCTTTGTGAAGTCCAACGGAAGGAATGGTGGAAAAGATCTCAATGATCCAACAGCAGGACGTGCGGAAGAGTCTTAGAGGAGCAGACCTCTTCAAAAATATGGGTTAATCTGGCTTCAGATGATAGCACCCAGTAAGGGGCCCTGCCTAGGGTTACAGGTGAAACCCGGTCAGCGGTCTCAAACGCGGATGAGGCATCTCAGTTCTCAACGGCAGAGACAGCGGAAGAACCTAGTGGAGTAAACCACGAAAAACAATAATTTCGGACTGACAATCCGATCTTATCTCGCAATTTAGTTCCTACTTTTGCACTCTATACAATTTCAATTGCAGTATGGAATGTCCGCTAAATGAAGGCACTACCCCAGGTGGTAACTTGAAAGAGAAATCCACCATGGCATCATGCCATGCATTGGGACCAACGGTTCTGCGGAGTCCCAACAACTGCAATCAAAGGTTTGAGCCGGAGCAACCTTGGAATCCCTCTAAACTTAAATTCAAGAAGAAATTTTTTGTAGGCACTTTAAATGTGAATTCTTTACTCAAGACTTGTAAACAAAAGGAATTGAAAATACGTTTAGACAAGACTAAAATTCAAATTTTAGCAGTGCAAGAAACCAGATTCTCAGAGGAAAACGTAGCAGACACACAGAATTGCAGAATCTTTAAGGGTAAATCATCAATCAAAATTATGAAGGGAATGCCATTACTAGGCACAGCTTTGTATGTCTATAAATGTATAATAGAGAATATAACAGAATTCAAATCTAGTTCAGAAAGAATATCTCTTCTAACAATTAAATATAAAAACAAAAAATGCACACTTATTAACGTCACGCACCAATAAATAAAGACAACAGGAAGAATCCACAACAAACAGAAGATATTTGGGATCTTTTAGAAATTGTAATATCCAGGATCCCAAAATCGAATTTTATAATACTACTGGGAGATTTCAATGCTTAAATAGGCAGGGAGAAGAAATTTGGAAACAGCGTAGGGCAATATCCAGCCCACAGAAGAACTAATAAAGATGGTATGAGACTAATTAATTTAAGTAAAGTTTCTCAAATGAAATTAATGTCTACTTTCTTCAGAAAACTTCCAAGAAAGGCTAAAACGTGGATATCTTCAAACCCGATGTTAGGAAAATTTCAGTTAGATCATGTAGCTATTTCTCGAAGAAATATAAAGGAAATTAAGAATGTTAAAGTAATAAGAAATGGCGAATTTGATTCTGATCACTACCTGTCTAAAATTAAACTCAAACTCATACCTAATATAGTTAATCGAAAATTACAAAAGACATATTGAATTATATGTCTGTATTGAAGTATAATACAGACAGACTTGCCATAACGGAAGAATCAATAAGTAAATATCAAGAAGGAATTAAAATAGTTAAGCACGGTAACTGGCAAGATTTATCTAAAGAAATCAATAATGCAGCAAAGGTAACATTTGGTTTGGTTAAAAATAAAAGGCAAGTATGGTGGAATGAATTGTGCAAAGAAGCATTAGCAGAGAGAGCAAAAAAAAAAAATGGAAAAAGTGAAAAAGCTCAGGGAAAACTGAACACTACGAGCAATTTAAACAACAAAGAAATGAAGCAGCAAAAATAATAAGGAAAACTAAAAATTCTTTTGAAAAATTAAAACTTTTTGAAATGCAGGAAAATTTTATAAAAAATAACTGTCGAGATTTCTATCAGACTTTTAAAAGTAAACTAAAGGGTTACCAAACACCAATGTGTTTGTTTTAAAAATGAAAGTGTTAGAATTGGTCTAAGCAATACGGAAAACTGTGAAATACTAGAAAAATATTTTTATCATCTTTTAAATTGCCTGGAACCGATTCAAAAGTTAGAACTGTCTGACATTTATGAACATTTAGAAGAAGGTACACCTACGACTATCGAAGAAATTGAAGAAGTAATTAAAACTTTGAAAAACAACAAAGCTAGTGGAGAAGACTCCATATCAGCTTAACTTTTAAATGGTCTATACCAAAGATAAAAAACGATCTAGAGTTAATTTTTGAAGAAATTTGGAAAACATAAAAAATCCCAGAAGAATAGAAAGTGGCCTTAATACATCCGCTGGATAAAAAGGGTAATAAGCAAGAGGTTAACAACTACAGAGGAATATCTTTACTTCCAGTTGCGTATAAAATATTTTCAGAGATTCTATTAAACAGAGTAAAAAAAACATTGGATAGTCATTTGGGCGAATATCAGGGTGGCTTTAGGAAGGGGAGATCCTGTCCAGAACGAATATTCACTCTGAAGTCAGTAATCCGTCACAGGCTACTGAATTCAAAGAAGATTGTAGTAACATTTGTTGATTCAAAAAGGCATTTGATTCTGCTGATAGAGAAACTATAGATAAAATAATCCGAGATTTTGGTGGTAAATCTAAACTGTCAAATCTAATCCGTGAAACACTTACGGACACAGTCTCAAAAATAAAATTCATAGGAGAAATATCTCAACCGTTCAAAATAAATACAACTGTAAGACAGGGTGATGGTTTATCTCCAATTCTTTTCATCTGTCTCCTGGAGAGAGTAGTGAGAATTTGTAATGAAAAATTAAAGAAATGCAAAATATCACCAATCATGTTGGGAAGAAGGAACAAACGTATTGAAATAAAATGTTTGGCATTCGCAAATGACTTTGCTATCCATTCTAAATATCTGAAATCTGCAGATCACAAGTTAATTTTTTAGAGGACATAGCCAGTAGAACAGGCTTAAGAATTTCTGCAGAGAAAAACAAATTTCACACATACTTTAAAAATGCGCCAAAATTCCTGCTAACTGGTTGAATAGAGAGGGTTAGAAAATTTAAGTATCTAGGGGAAATATTTCAAGAGAATGGTTTAGAAAAATCTGCAAAGAAGAAAAGATTCATAAAATGGAAAGAGCATGTCGTATAACTAAAAATATTTACAATAAAAAGTGCATATCTAAAAATACGAAAATAAGGCATTACAGTACAGTAGTGAAGCCAGTATGCCTATATGCAAGTGAATGTCTATCATTGAATTATAATTTAGATAAACTAGAAATATTGGAAGATGAATTATTAGGAAAATATTAGGCTCACGAAAGACTTCAGAAGGTTGAAAATTAAGAAGTAATGATGAAATATGTCAAAATATAGAAAATATAACAGAAACATTGAGAAAAAAAAGACTATTATTTTTTGGAGAGTTATATAGAATGGACGACAATAGGTTGACAAAGCAGATCTTCAAATATCTGTGGGGAAAGAAGTCAACATCAAGTTGGATTAAAGAAGAGTCCAAAAGGATTTAGAAGAAAATACGAACGCGAAGAAGGAATTGAAAGAGAAGTTCTTTGGCAAAAGTGTTAAAAATGGAAGACGTCCAGGGTAGGAGAGAGAAAAACGCAGGTTCCAAGTGGACTGAAGGCAGGAAGAAGAGACACAGTAAAAAGATGAAAGAATATTGGATAAAAAGAAGAACAAGGAATAAAGAATAAAAATTGACACGTAGTCCTTGGATGCCCGATACAAAAAAAGACATGCAAGTGTGTTCATTCCCTTTTTACCTAACCTACAAACACCCCATCCCAGCAAAACGTTTTTCGCAAAAACCTCAGCGGTAGTGACCCCGACACTACCTACCCTTTTTCATTTCTTCTTTGTTTAGGTGTGTTTCACAATTATACCGATATAACCAACCAAAAGAGAAGTGAATCCATCAGCAGAAACCAACCAGTGCACATACCCAATATCTCACAAGACTCCAAAAAAAATTTGTGATGATGTTCAAAATAACGTTCCAAGTATGAAAAAGCAAATCTTGATCATAAACTAATATTATATTAAGTAATTTACTTATCAGGGCAAGAACCGTGACAAAAAAGCGTTTCGAGTATACATATAAGGGTATAAACTATAATGTTTACAAAGGGGTGAATGAGTGCGGGAAACAGGAGGAAGAAAACAAAATATATACTCTAATACTGTCTAAAAGCAAAGAAATTACAAACTCAATTATATATAAGAATATCGGTATGGAGAACTATTCCATGTTCTAAGATTTATTTTTAAAATCATTTTCGAAATGTATTATTTCCATAGAAACTACTTCTTTCATCAGCCTTAACCACAATACTGTGGTCCCTAACGTATACCACCTCACGTTAGCGCACTTGATTTTCACTGATGATGGCAGTCGATAGCACTGCCAAAACGTCTGGTTTTGTAGAAAACATTGGACCACGTCAAACAGCCCGGGAAGGAATTTTAACAAAAACCTACTTCTTTGTTGCCGATAACGTAGTACACATGACGTATAAATAAATATCGGTATGGAGAACCATACATGACTTGCATGTTCTAAGATTTATATTAAAATCATTTTCGAAATGTAATATTTCCATAGAAACTACTTCTTTCTACTTATTGCTTCAGCCTTAACCACAGTACTGTGGTCACTAACGTATACCACCTCACGTTATCGCACTCGATTTTTACTGATGGTGGCAGTCGATGGCACTGCCGAAACGTCTGGTTTTGCAGAAAACATTGGACTACGGCCAAACACCCCGGGAAGGAATTTTAACAACAAACTGCTTCTTTGTTGCCGATAATGTAGTACACATATAAAAAATTATCCCCTCCCACTTCAACTATAATTTTCATTTATAGAAATTTACCCCCACCCCGTTCAACTAGCCTCTTCATTTATAGATATTTCATCTACGTTTCTACAGTGGATTATTATGATCTTCTTATCAGGATACTTTATTTATCAGAATTAAGTACTTTACTCTTGTTAAAACATAAAATGTTGCTGGTAAACCACCCTTTCCCCGTAACCGATCTTCACCAAAATCAACAGGCCTTGAATACTCTACAAATCAGGTACATATGCAAACACTTATTTGATTCTGTTTGAATTTACGACAGTTATCGTTCGTAATAAAAAAATTATTCTTGTTAAAACATAAAATGTTGCCGGTAAACTATACCTTTCTCTTAACCAATCTTTACCAAATCAAAAGGTCTTGAGTCCTCCACAATTTAGGGATGTATGCAAAAAATTATTTTTTGATTATGTTCGAATTTACGGCAGTTATCGTTCTTCATAGACAAAATTACACTTGTTAAAACATAAAACGTTGCAGGTAAACTACCCCTTTCTCTTAACCGATCATCACCAAAATCAAAAGGCTTTGAGTCCTCTACAATTCAGGGGTGTGTGTGGAAAATATTAATTGATTCTGTTTGAATTTGCGGCTGTTATCGTTTGCCATATAAAAAATTCTACACAGACACACGCACACACACACACACACACACACACACACACACACAGACACTTTTCGAAAAATAACTTTTCTTCATGTTTTGAGGGTAATACAATCAGAATAAGCCATTATCTCGAACACAATTTTTTTCGCTATGACCATACTTCCATTTCCTTATGGAATATGGAAGTAAAAAGTATCCCCTCTCCCTTCAACTATCATTTTCATTTATAGAAAAATTACCCCCACACCCTTCAACTAACCTCTTCATTTATAGATATTCATCTACGTTTCTACAGTGGATTATTATTATGATCTTCTTTTCCGGATACTTTATTTATCAAAATTAAGTACTTTACTCTTGTTAAAACATAAAATGATGCTAGTAAACTACCCTTTCTCTGTAACCGATCTTCACCAAAATCAATAGTCCTTGAGTCCTGTACAAATCAGGCACATATGTAAAAAATTATTTGATTTTGTTTGAATGTTTGAATCGTTCGTCATAGAAAAATTACTCTCGTTAAAACATAAAACGTTGCTGGTAAACTACCCTTTTCCCTTAACCGATATTCACCAAAATCAATCGGCGTTGAGTACTCTACAATTCAGGGATGTATGCAAAACATTATGTGATTCCGTTTGAATTTGTGGCTGTTATCGTTTGCCATAGAAAAAATTCTACACACAGACACACTCACACTTTTCGAAAAATGACTTTTCTTCATGTTTTGAGGGTAGTAGAATCAGAATCAGCCCTTATCTCGAATACTTCCATTTCCTTATGGAACATGGAAGTAATAAAAAGTAACGCACAGGCTTATAATATAATATGTTGGTAAATTAGACATAATATAGTCAATACAATTAGCTAGTATCTATTTACTAATTCATCCTATTATAAGAAAAATCCTCCAGCACAACAAACTTTTATGACGTATACATATGTAAGGTCTACAATACCGAACAAAGACGTAAGGTAGGATCTTGGCGGTTAATGAGACTATAGTAAAGCCCAGACCGCTACAGACCTTCATAAACCAAATGCATGCCGCCGTAACTAATTAGTGACTTTTTAAGTACAGTAACGAAGTTTGTAAAGTCTTAATAGCTTTAGACCCTCTGACTAGGTCCGTCAGGAATAGGTCCGTAACTATTTTGCCAGACCCAAATCGCAGCTGCTGTAAGCTAAGTAAGAAATGATTACTGCGTACATCACTGATCATTAATCGTTGTCGTAGAATTTGGTGAAGCCCATATCGCAGATTGTTAAAGTAGTTGGAAAAGGTAGACTAACTGTGGAAGTTCTCGTAATTTAGTGTGACAAGTTTTGATTAATTACCTAATGTTACAACATTCAGCTGCATGATTAATGTCTAATTGCCAGGTTTAATTCAATAAACTCAAACACAGATACAACATCAGAAAACTTAAGCTTTGGTGTGGGTGTACAAAATTCAATGGCCTCATCGCAGTCATGTTTTTTTTATCAAGCCCGATTAAAACATAACACGGAAACAATTAAAAGACACATACTTGAGTACACTTGTCTCTATAGGCTACATATGGAAACAGAATAAAAATACATAAATAAAAATTTACTTAAAACATCATAAATATTTTGAATTTCCAAACTTGAATTATATAAATGAAAAAAAAAATTTGTATTACATTGTAGTAGGCCTATAACATTTAAAAGTACTGCCACGATGCAAATAAAACTTTTTGACTGTACTTAAAAATAGTAATAATTATTTTAAATGTCCAGTAAAGGAACTGCACCATGCGCGCGTGTGTGTGTGTGTGTGTGTGTGTATACAGATAAATTAATCGTTGTTTTGTTTTCTTATAGAAGATACTTTCTTTTACATTGTTTCTTTTTCTAATACAAATTGTTTCTTTAGAAGTTGGCTATTACTCCTAAAACACTGAAAAATCTTTCAAAATACAAACAACTGAAACATTACTTGTAGCTTCTATTTCATTTCTAAATCATTATCTTTAATATTAGACTATTTAAAGTAAGCAGCTGTACACGAACTATTGAAGGTGTATATTATACCTGTAGTTCAACATCGTATTAAGTGTTAGACATAAAATTTAAAATTTAGGATGTATCGTTTTTTTTATTTCACTATGTTATTTAACTCTAAATAATACGTTTTTTATTTGTAGGTTTCCCAAAAAGTTTCAAAAAATATTCAAATAAAATCATCTCATGTACTTCTTTT